>JAJHPC010000008.1:1030937-1102225 GCA_024447665.1 Juncus inflexus | reverse complement strand
AAACAAGAATTTGTATTCATTTGAAAATATTTCTCCACAGTCTTTGTTTGCCCCTAAAACTCATGTTTCGTGCGTTTTTTCACTCGTTTCAGTAAAAAAAAAACTCGGATAGATTTTTCATAGAGAATGATAGTAAATACTGAATTATTCGAATGAAAACCAAAATATGTATTCCTTTTGAAATATTTCGCCACAATCTTTTTTTATCCCTAATACTCATGTTTCACTCATTTGTTCCCTCGTTTCATTAAAAAAAAACTCGGATAGATTTGTCGCTAAGAATGATAGTAAATACTAAATTATTCAAATACAACCCAAAATTTGTATTCGTTTTAATATATTTCTCCATAATCTTTGTTTGCCCATAAAACTCTTGTATCATGCCATTGTTCGTTCATTTCATGCAAAAAACTCGGATAGATTTTTCGTAAAGAATGATAGTATATACTAAATTATTCATATGCAAACAAGAATTTGTATTCATTTGAAAATATTTCTCCACAGTCTTTGTTTGCCCCTAAAACTCATGTTTCGTGCGTTTTTTCACTCGTTTCGAAAAAAAAAAACTCGGATAGATTTTTCATAGAGAATGATAGTAAATACTGAATTATTCGAATGAAAACCAAAATATGTATTCCTTTTGAAATATTTCGCCACAATCTTTTTTTGCCCCTAATACTCATGTTTCACGCATTTGTTCGCTCGTTTCATTAAAAAAAACTCGGATAGATTTGTCGCTAAGAATGATAGTAAATACTAAATTATTCAAATACAAACCAAAATTTGTATTCGTTTTAATATATCTCTCCATAATCTTTGTTTGCCCATAAAACTCTTGTATCATGCCATTGTTCGCTCATTTCATGCAAAAAACTCTGATAGATTTTTCGTAAAGAATGATAGTATATACTAAATTATTCATATGCAAACAAGAATTTGTATTCATTTGAAAATATTTCTCCACAGTCTTTGTTTGCCCCTAAAACTCATGTTTCGTGCGTTTTTTCACTCGTTTCAAAAAAAAAAAAAAAACTCGGATAGATTTTTCATAGAGAATGATAGTAAATACTGAATTATTCGAATGAAAACCAAAATATGTATTCCTTTTGAAATATTTCGCCACAATCTTTTTTTATCCCTAATACTCATGTTTCACTCATTTGTTCCCTCGTTTCATTAAAAAAAAACTCGGATAGATTTGTCGCTAAGAATGATAGTAAATACTAAATTATTCAAATACAAACCAAACAAAGGCATCATTAAATACCATCGTTTCATGCACAACTATGGAGGGAGATTGTAAACACATAGTAAAACTGGCCACGTACTGTGATGACTACTCATATTGCCGTAAGGATTCATCACGTCCGTACATAGCCCTAACCTCAAATTTCTAGCATCACCGCCGAAATCGTTGAATAACCTGTCAATGTTCCTCCATTCGGGAGAATCAGCGGGGTGTATGAGCATTCCATCGTCTTTACGACAATCGTAATGCCACTGTAACAATTTAACGTCTTTAGGATTTGCGAAAAGTCGCTGGAACCTAGGTATTATTGGCAAATACCAAAACACCTTCACTGCGGATTTTTTCCGATCATCACTCTCATCATCCTTCTTATTGTATCGCGAAGCATTATACTTCGGGCATTTATCCAAATCATGGTACACTCCTCGGTATAATATGCAATCATTTGGACATGCATTAATTTTCTCTACGGACATACTCAAAGGACACAATAACTTTTTCGCCCGATAGGTTGAATCCGGCAACTCATTTTTTTCCGGGAGCATTTCTCCTAACAATTTGAGTAAAGATGTGAAACTTTTATCGCTCCATCCATTTTGGCTTTTAAGTTGTATAATTTAAAAACAGCTGACATTTTTGTAAATTTCGTGCAACTGGGAAATAACGGTATGTTAGGTTCATTACAGAAATTTTCAAAAATTTCAGAAATATCATTAAAATTTTGTGATACATCATTTATTATTTCATCCAAATCATCGTTATGTTCATTACACTGTGGAATATCTAAATTTTCTTCATTCTCATCCCCCATTTGATTATCTTGTACAAAAGTGTCCCGATCTAAATTTTTTATATTTTCAATTTCTATAAATTCACCCAAACCGGGTACATCAAATACAGTCGTTCTTGTCCCAACATTATCGCTCTCTCCATGCCATTTCCAATGGGTATATCGCTCCTTAAATTCACGATAAATTAAATGATCTCTAATTTCTTCGATATTTCGCAATCTTCGGAAGTTCTGACAATCTCGACAAACACAAAGAAGTGTCCGTACACCTCTTAGCCTCATATCTTCCATAGCATATTTCACAAATTCATCAATGCCTCTCAAATATTCAATTGTGTCTCACTTTATCCCATACATCTAACTGCTACGATCCATCTGAAGAAAATAAATTATATAGCAGCTAATGTGATCAAATTTACTATAAAGGCTACGGGCCGGTCAACAATCCTAACCCACTCTCTGAATATTTTGTCTCATTAGCACACATATGTTAACTGCAATGTGATGTTTGAGAAAAATCCGGCAGCACTTCCCCTAAGCTCCCCGAGTACGCCAACGCACATTTCAACATGCGTACGTACCCGTGGGAACAATAGGAGAAATACTACCGAATTCTTCTCAAACACCACATTGAAGTTAACGTATATGTGCTAATCCTAAATGAGACAAAATATTCAAAGAGCAGTCCCAAAAATGGGGACTCTTCGAGATTAATCTCTATTGGATTAATCTCGAACGGGTTGGATTAATCTCAAACGGGTACCGAGACCAAAATTATTTTAAGCAGAGGTTGGAGAATGTAATATTACCTTAGAAAGACAAAGGAGGAGAGAGGGCGAGCAACGCTGGTTGGAGAAAAAATAACAGATCACTCCTTCGTTCTCTTCGTTCTTCCCTGGTTGGAGAAGAAAATAACAGAGGTGGCCAATGAATTGATTTGTTTCAATTCATTGGAAGTAAACCTAAAATATCAGCATCGGTTTTTAAAACAAAATCGTTACCAAACTGAACAGAAATTCCGCATCTACATCGGGTTTTACAAAAAAACCGTTACCAAAGCTGGCACGACATTCTGCATCGGTTCCTTCACGGAATCGTTACAAATTTGCATCGGTTTCTTGGAGAAACCGTTACAGAGTTGCATCGGTTTCTTCACAAAACCGACACTAACACTATAAGCAACGGTTTCTCCAATGAACTGTTACAGATTTTGCATCGGTTCTTTGAAGAAACCGTTATAGAATTCTCCAAAGAACCGATGCAGTCTCATTTAGCATCTGTTTCTGAATGACAATCGATATGTAAAGTTTAGAAATTTAATTTTGAAACTGCTATTGGCCTCTTTTAGTAACGGTTTTCGTATAAACCGTTATTAAAGTGGCGTTACTAAAAATTTTTTTTGTAGTAGTGAGATGTGATGAAGATTGCACTCTATCTCCTTATTTCCCCCAAAATTAAAATATTTGAAAATGGTCATACAATCTTTGGTGCAAGTAATGTTGCAAGGATGCTCCAAGTATGTAATCCATATTGTTTATTGTATCATAATAATATATCATTTCATCTCATCATATCGTATAGTATCTTATTATATCTGTTGTATAATATTCTTATAAATAAATGCTGACAAATTTTCGAACTTAAGTTTTATTTTTTAGTAAGTAAAATTTAAATTGATTTGATTTAATAAGGCTAGGCTACATGTTTATCTTATCCAAATATTAATTTGTTATTTACTTTAATTAATTTATCATCATAACAATACATATAATTGTCTCTCTTACTTCAATGCCAAAAATCATTATCATATAACAATCATATTATTACATAGGAGCGGCCCTACTGTAAGTCTCGGAGGCCTGAGTCTAAGGTCTAAAATTTTTAGGGGTCCAATATATATTTATTACCTATATTATATGTACATGTCTCGAAGAATTAAAAAAAAAATTAATAGTCAAAGTATGAGGAACTCTATATTACTGTTTCTTTTATTTTTGGAGGTTCAATGCCAGTCATTTCTCTTCTCCTATTAGAGGCGTCAAATGGAGTCAGTTTAGATGCATTGATTCATAAAATTCAATGGTATTTTTCTCATCTCTTATCCTATTGAAATTATTCTTGTTATTGACAATTCAATTGAAATGGATAGTTGATTATTGAAAATCGGCGAAAAATGACAATTCGTTGGATATTATGATCATTGAGTTGAGTTCATTATACAAAATTAGTATTAGTAGAAAATTTAAAGTTCATAAGGTTGATTTAAAAATTATGGTTGTGATTTAGTTGTTAGTTATTTATTTAGGATTTTTTTGACTAGATTATTAATGTTGTATGAAAGTTGTGGTAAGAATTTAATTATTAGAATATATATTTTTTGAATTTTATATTTAAAATTTATAATTTCTTATGGGCCATTTTGAAAATGGGTCCAGGTTTCTTGGGAACCAGCCTTATCAATTCATATCATATAATATAATTAACCAACACTAGAATATCATCTCATATCATATCATGAAAGTTTCAGTGAAGATAAACTTTCAATATTTTGAGGATGTGTTCTTGGCATGACATGAATACTAAATATTTATATATGTGTTAATAAATCTTAATATATACTTTTCACTATATTAAATGGATAATACACATGCAGACATTCGTATCCTTAGTACAAATTTATTTTCATCAATAACCCTAATAAGATAACGAACATTTTATATAATTGTTCTTTCAGTCCTCCGAAATTTCACCTGAATTGCGAGGCAAACCAGCAAACGCGATAGCAACAGAAGCATCGTATCGACTTGAAGACCCGGTCTAGGAATTACGAAAATGATTTGTCATTTACAACAGAATTGCGTGATTCAACTCGGGCTGGCCCACATCCAAGCTCAAATCGCAATTATATGGTCCAAGTTCAGACCCAATTACAAACTGATCAAAATTTTCAAATTCAAAATTTTAATTTTGGAACTGCTAGTTTCTATGATGATCAAGAGAATTATGATGTTAATAATCATAATAATACTGTTAAGAGCAGCAATTATCCTGATTCTTTTAAGAATTTTCCAGATTTTTGCTAATTTTTCTAACATAGATCTGAAAATCGGAATCGGGATCGGAATCGTTCAATGCCCTCATGAAGAGAATCGCTTGACACGGATATGAATCGGACGAGTCGGAGTTTTTAGAAAAACATAATTTTTAGGTAAAAAAAATAAGAAAAAATATTTGGAAAAATATTTATAAATATAAAATATTATAAAGAAACAAATTAAGCTTAAATCATATATATTTATAGTAATAATATTTATTTTTAGTGTTATAAGATTCAAATTTGCAGTTCAATGATACTGGATAATAAAAAAATAAATTAATATTGGAACTTTAATTGAATTTTAATCAAATTATAACTACAAAAAATTATTTAAATTTTCTTCAAACTGTTTAATGACAAAATTATCACACTGTTTCTTTTCTTGGTAAACAAATAGGTATTCTTTGCATTTCTCTTTTCTTATAATTTAAATGATTTTTTTAATTTAGACAAGCATTTTCAGGAAAATCAATGAATGGTCCCCTATATTGCACCGATACGGATACGCGTGTCGTATCCGATACGATACGGACAAGGCGATACGGCAATTTCAAAAAATCTCTGGACACGATACGTCTAATATATATATTATTATATTATTAATTATATATATATATATATTTTAAAAATATAAAAAATAACTAAATATGATAAAGAAAATGACAAGAAAAGAATGAGAGTGAGAAATTAGAAAAAAATTATTTTTTTGGGTAAATTTCACCGTAGGTCACTCAACTTTCAAAAAATAATCAAATAAGTCACTCAACTTTCAATTGTCCCCTACAAGTCACTCAACTTTAAAAAAAATATCAAATAAGTCACTGAACTTTTAATTGTCCACTATAGGTCACTCAACTTTCAAAAATAACCAAAATAGGTCACCCAATTAGTTGAAAAATACAAATAAGTCATCCGATATGAGTGACCTATTTGATAATTTTGAAAGTTGAATGACCTATTTGAACATTTTTTTGAAGTTGAGTGACCTATATGGGATAATTGAAAGTTGAGTGACTTATTTGGTCATTTTTGAAAGTTGAGTGACCTATAGGGGACAATTGAAAGTTGAGTGACCTATTTGGTCATTTTTAAAAGTTGAGTGACCTGGGATGAAATTTACCCTATTTTTTTAAATAAAGAAGAGATATGATATCGTCTTAAGTTATGCTTCTCATGAGTTAGTTTCATTAATAAAAAAAAGAAAAAATAATATTAAAAAAATAGGCTTTAAAAAAGATAATTTTTAACAAAATAAATAAATAAAGAAGCGAAAATGGAATTATAAAAAAAAATTAAATTGGGAATTAAAACATTGGGCCGTGTCCTCAGCCGTGTCTCGCCGTGTCCTGCCGTATCGGAGCCGTGTCCGAAAGTCAACATATATTAAAATATTCGGATACGCCACGTGGCGTGTCCGAAACGTATCGGTGCCGTATCCGTGTCCGATACGTATCCGATACGCGTACGGCTGATTTTTTGAAGTATCCGCGTAACATAGGTGGTCCCACAAGAAAGAACTGATATTTTGTATACAATTTCAATTTATCATTTATTTCTATACAGTAAATTGCCACAAAGAATCAAACACATATTATTTCTTCCTCTCCAAATCTCTAGCTCCAGCAACAATGTCGCCTCTTCACCCGATGGTCTTCTCCCCCATTTTTTTTGCTTCTCTCTTCCACTCTTTTTTCTCAATCTTCCTTTTTCTTCTTCGTTCTTCTTCTTCTCCGTCATTAAAACTTGAGTCTGGCCAAGAAATCGGGATTCCGGCCAAATCGGGTCAGAATTGGATCGGTGGCAGACGATTCCGTGTTGAATCGGCCGATTCTGATTCGGAATCGCGGAATCTTTGAACCATGATTTGTAAATTATTCAACTTTGATTTCTAATTATCAAATTTATCAGCATTATCAATAGTATTGCAAATGACCCTTAATTGGTCTCCAAATTTTATGAATACCAATTTACAATCATCAACACTGATTTGTAATTAGCAACACTAATATTTCCAAATAAAGAGTTAAATTTGAAATATTTTATGATACCAATATTTTACCCTTTATTCACAGGAGCCAAAAAATTTACTATCATATATCAAATATAAATGAAAATAGACTCGAATCGACGAAAAAAAAGCAGACAACTATGCAAGAATATAAACATTTAACTTTTTTGATATAGTCATAGTGTCGCGTTCAACTAAATAAATTTGTAAATCTGTTAAAGTTTGGTCGATAAGGCTCTTCTCCAATAAGTTTATGCATACACTAATTAATTAAGAATAATTCAAAGTTTGAATTGAATGATTGACTTGTTCGAAGTGGTTGTTGTAGAGCGAGGGTTGCTTGTGATATTAATTAACAATTTTACTTCATTAATTAGTATATACCAATTTATTGCAGAAAAAGTGTAAATAAAAATAAATCATCGGTTTTTTTATTTTATTTTATTTATTATTAGGGTAAAATTTTACCGTAGGTCACTCAACTTTCAAAAAATAATCAAATAAGTCACTCAACTTTCAATTGGTCCCAACAAGTCACTAAACTTTAAAAAAATATCAAATAAGTCACTGAATTTTTAATTGTCCACTATAAGTCATTCAACTTTCAAAAATAACCAAAATAGGTCATCCAATTAGTTGAAAAATACAAATAAGTCATCCGATATGAATGACCTATTTGATAATTTTTGAAAGTTGAATGACCTATTTGATCATTTTTTTGAAGTTGAGTGACCTATATGGGATAATTGAAAATTGAGTGACTTATTTGGTCATTTTTGAAAGTTGAATGACCTATATGGGACAATTGAAAGTTGAGTGACCTATTTAGTCATTTTTAAAAGTTGAGTGACCTGGGATGAAATTTATTATTATTATTATTATTATTATTATTTTGCTGTTTAACTTAATAACATGCATTATCTGGTAAGTTCAAAATGGAAGAACATATAATGTAAATAACCTAAAACTATGGCCATTAATTCATATTTAGTCGCATCTGTGAGCGTTCGCATTCCCACTTCCTTCGTATGCAATCATCAACTGTTTAGTTAGCGATTCCTTTCGAACAAAATCGCTACAAAATTAACAAGGGCAAATGAGAAAAATACAGTATACATTTTGATAAATAAAAAAATCAATCTTTATTGCTGAATTGAAATCTAAAAATGTTATGTCCCGAATTTTTATTAAGGGTAATTTCGTAATAATTTAGAAGTTAGGGGCTAAATTGTAAATATTAAAAAAATAATTTTTTTCTTAAAATAATATATTTAATATTTAATTAATTAATTGTATGTAGTTATGTATGAAAAAGTGTGTGTAGATATATATGAAAAGTTGTGTAATTATATTTGAATGGTGTGTATAATAAAAATAAATAAGTAAAATAAAAAGAGTATAAAATGAATGGGTGCAAGTAGGAGATAAGATAAGATTATAAAATAAATGGGCGCAAGTAGGAAATAAGATAAAATTGTAAAATGAAAGAATGCAAGTAGGAGATGTATATAACCACCTCCACCCCTTATTCTCTCTCTTTCGTTTCTCTATGTAACAACAAAATACAAAGTTTTGATTTGATTTTTGATACTGACCTCCCTACTTTCTCCCTCTCTAATCTCTCCAATAAACAAATAAACAATTCAAGTTTCAACAAAAAGAATATGCGAAATTGGTATTGGTGATGTGAGTTCATTTAAGAGGATAGTTATGGTCGAAAGTTTCAAATCGTCGATTAGTTATGTCACGCTCATTCGAGGTAAAGATTTATGATTTCAAATACGTTTACGGTTTTTGAACTATTTTTATTTTTATAGATATTAATAATATAAATTATATTTTATTAGAGCTTATATTTCTCATAATAAATATTTTATTATTTATGAAAATAGAATATTTGAGAATAATATCTAATAGTTTTGAGAATATATGAAATGTTTTATGGATCATATAAAATATTTTGAGAAATAAATATTTTATGGGATAAGATATGATTTGTGAGAAAAGTAAATATACTTAAGGAAAATTTTGAGCGTCATCATAATTTTGAGAAGTTTAATGTAATAAATATTCATAGATACTTGATTTTTATAATATGTGGATACTTAATTATTCTATTTTCAGCTGTTTTAATATGATTTTAGCGTCGTATATCCTTAATATAAGTTGAGCCTATTACGACAGTTACACCTTGGGCCGAAAATGGAGCCGAGGTGTAACAAAAAAGGAAAAGATATTGCATAAACTGTCTAAAAAAGTTGAGAAAAAAACTAATAAAGTAAATCCTAACCCACGCTCTTCAGTCAATTGAATAGAAGGTGGCGCTTTTCCTAACACTTGATCACCATTCGCCTATTGGAGGTGAAGAGAAATTATGCAAGGATGGTCAGATTATGGACCGTCGATTATGGCTGGATTGTGCGAGGGAGAGAGTGAGAAGAACACCATCGATTTAAAGTGCTTAGGGAGCGGGTGATTGGAATATATATATATATATATATATATATATATATATATATATATATAGAGAGAGAGAGAGAGAGAGAGAGAGAGAGAGAGAGAGAGAGAGAGAGGAGGATAATCTGGCGAGTATGATTGATGGGTCTTCCTGGATGGAGAGCCAGGCAAAGGGAGAGGGGTAAAGAATGAGATTAAAAAAAATGAATGGAAAAGAAAAGAGGGGTTATTAATCAAACAATTAGTAATAAGTGATTAGTATTAAGAGGTGATTAATCGGAGGGTTAATAGTAAACAGATGATGTGGCTCCTCGTGGATGCAACAATTAGGTTGCAAAATAATTAACTAGGATTATTACATTAATCAATACGGATATGAATTTGTTTGTATGAATATGTTATTGTGAATTTTGTGTATTTTGTAATTTTTATTTTAAATCTGTAAAATTAGCAAAATTTGGCTGCTGGAAAATATTTAAAGATAAATTAGCGAGGGCATGTGCTTCATGCCTTGATTATTTTAATATTTTTCATAGGTATCAGTCATGGGCCTGCGCCTGACAACCACTTTGCTGAAAAGACTTTCAGGCACGGGTCGTGTCTGAAGACCCTATAAAATCTGAAAAATTATACAGGTTTCTGGCACGGACCCTACCTGAAAAACCGTCGCTGAAAGACCTGTTAGGCACGGCCGGTGCCAGAAAAAATTATTATTTACCACGGAGTAAATCCGTGCCTGATATGAACAATACTCCCGTGCCTGAAACTAGCATCTCCGAGAACATCATCAGGCATGAATTTTCAGACACGGGGCATTGTGCCTGAAACCTTCAGGCACGGGTTTTTGGATTTTCAGGCACGTTATCTCACCATGCATGATATGTGTTTTTCCATTAATGAATAAAAGTGTATCCACATTATTAATAAAATTAACAGAGTATTTTAGTTTAAATTATATCATTTTCTTCTGTCAAAGTAGTAATGGAGCCATGGTGAACACCTTGATTATCGGAATAATTGAGCTTCTCTCGTTCTACAAGGACGAAGTATGAGAATTGGAGTATCCAATTAAAGACAGTTCTCGGATCAGAGAATCTATGAGAGATAGTGAAACCGGTTATGATGAACCGGAGCCGACTCCAACGACGGGTGTCACGTTGAAGTTGTTGAAAGAAAGTCACAAGAAGAATAAGAAGGCACTCTACTACCTTTATCAACTGGTCGATGAATTCGCTTTCGAAAAAAATATCCGGTGCATAAATTTCAAAGGAGGCATGGACAATTCGCCAAACAGCCTACAAAAGAGCCGAGCGAGTAAAACAAGTTCGCCTAAAAACCTCCACATCTTTAATCTACTCTATTTCATATTTTCCATTCTTGTATGATAGAATAAAATATTTTATTTCATTTTGCCAAACAAGCACTATGTTTTTCATTCATTTTTCTATTGCAAACACTCCAAAAGAAAACTTAGGAAACAAAACAACTTTATACATAAGAGCAAACAAATAGTACATTCTCAGGTCCATATGGTGTACCCTAAATTAAACATATATAGGTAAATCTATATACCTTGGATCTATCACTTCATAAAATAACCTATTAAACTATCCTTTGAAACAGTACAAAACTAAACACTTCATATCTCACATTTCAAAAGCGTATTACATGATAATAGCTACTTCTTTCCAATGCTAGTTAATACTCACTCGAGCTTTTAATAACAACTTGAGCTTTATCCGATGCCCTTCGAATCAACAATAGCTGCTTCAAACATATCTGAGCGTTCGAACCATCATTACCAAAACACCAATTATCCTTTATGTTAAGTTCTTGAAGTTCAGAAGCGGATCCGAGAAGAAGCTCAACAAATGAAATTGTATTTTAAATATCTTCAAAGTCGTGGATGTTAACAATTTTAAGGCGTTTAAGAGAGAAATCTTTTGCATCCACTGATTTCCAGAAGTTGGGGATTGGTGGTTCACGACGATCCTCCCCAATAAGACATATCTTAAAAAAATGAGAATTTGACATAAGCATTATTTTATAGATTAACTAAGAAAATATTCACTCCGTTATCTAGCAAATAAAATTATGAAATATCCACATCACCTTTTTATTTTATAAATACTTATGTTATCTCTACCCATTCTCTCAGTTTCTACCATCTTATTCTTCTTAAACCTAGTAAAAAGATATTGCAAGTATCGTGTAGTGCCACTATTTTTATTACTTCTATTTATCATAAGAAAACATGACCCGAAAACCCCGCCTAACGATAATCAGAGTGGTTCGAAACCCGAAATGATCTAAAACCATCATTCCCGGAAACCTGAATGGCCCATAACCTGGCTAAAAGCTTGAATGATTTGTAATCCTGAATGACCCAAAATCTGATTGACCAATAACATGAATTACCCGAAACATGAATGACCAACGAATGACCAACCCGATCTCACTCGAAAATAACAAGATTTTTTGTTTTACCTTTTTCGACAAAAGATGCCGAAATTTGCGAATTTCATAGTTTCTTTTGACATAATTGATGTGAAATACTAAGATAAATTACCTGAAATGTCTATCTGAATAACTCGGAACCCTGACGTATATGATTTGACATGTAAATTGAAATCAATTGACCTGAATATTTACAACCTGAAACCTGAATAACCGGCAGCCCAAATTGAACCGAATGACCTTCAACTCGAATTGACCTGACCCAACCCGCAACCCAAATTGACCCGACCAATTGCCACATCCGGAAATAATGATGCATTGATCACAATAAAAATACAAACCTGTATGTCAAGTACTTCTATATTAGGGGTATTCTGAAGCAGGGAGAAAACAAACGCAGCTTGTTTCTTATCCTAAATATCCAGATCGAAGCTCAACTTCTTCATATTTTGGAATGTCACTGGAAGTTTCGTCGCATGCCCCTTAACAAGAAACTAAAGTGAAGAGAGAATAGAAACATAAGAAAAATGAAGGTACGACTAGAAACTAAATTCAAATTAGGTGTTTCCCTGTACGAAATATGTTTCCATGTCCAGCGACTCAAGATTAGGCACGCAACCAAGAACTTGTTCAAGATTTGTCTTACTTGATTGATTCTCAACAAGCAAGTCGGTTAGATACACACGAAGAGTGAGAAGCTTGGGCGTGTGCATATTGAGGGATGTAATTCAGAATTTTTTCACTGCCTTTTGATCCATTTTTTGGTATCTTAATTCTCTTTGCTTTATTTTAGAAATTTTTGAACGCTTTATTAAATATTAGATTTTTTTCTGGTTTTTATGTCTTTTTACATTCAACATTTTTGAGCTTGTAAATCTGTTATTTAATTTCAGAATTTTTGGTTTGTGTCTTTAGACTCTTTACTAAATTTATTTTTTTAATTCTTTTATAAATTGAAATTTTGTAATCTTCATTTTCAGAATTAATAGTCAAATTAAGAAAAAAAAATATTCTTTTTAAATTTAGTACTTTTCTATTTTCTCTTTGTAATTCTTTTTTATTTTTATTTTGTTTTGTATTTTTTTGTAGTTGAATTTAGTGTGGTTATTATAAAAAGGGTGATGAGTAGAGCAGGTGCATGTAAAGTGAGTATTTAGTGTTAATTTTGTAAATTTAATATTGATAGGTAGTAATTTCAATTTGGTTCTAATTTAATTTGTAATTCTAATATTTGAATATTAACATGTATATGTAATTTGAATATTTGTTGGTAATATGTGCTTTTGGTTATTGATATGGTAATGTATTCAATAGTGATTAATAATGTTTTAAATTTTAATATTTGCTATGTTTAGAGTTCCAGTGAAATTAAGGAAAAAATGCAAACGTGCAAATTTATTATATGGAAATTTGGTCACTATCAAGGAAAGAAATGCATATATGGAAATTAAGCAAAAAATTATATACATGGACATATATTGTAAAGAAAAATACATATATGAAAATTTGATTTTTGATATTTTTTTGAATTCATACATAGAAATATTAATTATTAGGAAAAAAAATACATATATTTAAATTAAGAAAAATATATATATGGCAAATGATGCTCCTTGTTTATGTTTCAAATTTCAATTTACTTCACATTCATGGCTGAGAAGGGGGTTTGAATTCAGTATGGTGGATTTGATAAACCACTTGGAATTAATTCATTGTGGGCCCCACAACGAAATAAATTATCAAATTCACATTCAACTGCATCAGCATGATCCATAGTGCGCCGAAAGTGGAGAATTTAGGGGCAAATAATAATTTTAAGGACAACGGAAGATCCGAACCCCTCTGCTTGGGATGCGATTCAAGACGCCATGGATTGCATAAGCTGGAAGAGAAATTTAAAAAACCCGACTTTTCAGTACATCTTTAGAGAGTTGAATGAATAAGCAGATAATTTGACGAAATTAACAAGAATGCTACAAATCTCTTTCGAGGATGTTGTTATGCTAGTTCTCTAGTCTTTTGTTTTATTTTTATTAATGTATTTCTGCAATTAGGTCTCATTTACTTTTGAAGTCGAATAAAGACCTAATATGTAATGGATTTTGCTTAATTTTGATTTAATAAATGATACCTACGAGTTTGCTAAATAAAAAAAAGTTTAATGTGATGCATGTATGTATGTACCATTTAGTTCTATAAATAGAGTAATGTTTTTGTTGTAAGAGACTTGGAGAATAAAAAATAAGAAATAATATAACTTAAATCTCGTCTGTGGTACTCTACAATTTTTTTTGCTCTCATAATAGATAAAATATGGACCATTCAGAAGGGTATTTTAGGTAATTTATTTTAATTGAGAATTAAATACAGTGAATTAACATTTAATGCTTTCCTTCTTTGCAATATTACATTTATCTATCATCTCCATTCCTTCTTTAAAAAAATTCCCTATTTATCTCCTCTTGCAGATATTCCAAAACATTTGAACAAAGTTTGATAAAACCAACCGTTTAAAGTGTAAACATGCATACAAGTTTTGTCACTTTTTGGTAATAAAATTGATATAATGCACGAAAGAAATTATAAAAAATTGTATATGGAATGTGGCAGCCTATATTCAAAATAAAAATAGAATATTGATAAAAATGACATATTTACTATAAAACACTATATTCTAAGCGAAACATTACATTATAAATAAAATAGTATATGGACACTAACAACAAACGAGCATGAGACTAAAATTTATATATTTATATTAGATATCTAATTTGTAATAATAATTTTTAAGATTAACAAAAATGTTGAAGTTCACATTTGTCACTATTCTATGACTGGAGAGGGAGACACGGTGGAATAGGCAAGAAAAAAGAAAAAATGTTAGCACCAAAAATTACAAATTTATCCTTATTCATCTATTTGAAAAAGAAAAAGAGTGTCTATGATACTCTCCATCAAATTAAATTTGGTCCGTCGGATTGGAAAACAAACTTTAATGTGAAGTACCAAGAATTTCTCTATATTCTCCATAAAATCTCTCTTCCTTCTTCTTCCTCTATATTTTCCATAATATTTCTCTGTATAATTCAACAGTTTCGCTATTGGGGCCATGAAATAAAACAATGACAAGCATCTTTTACGGTAAAATTCATAAAACAATAACAAAAATTAACTTCTTTGAAAGGAAAAAGAAATTAAAACAGTAACAATAGCACTCATAAAGCCTCACTCTGAAAGAAACTTATATAAGTTATAAGATACAAAGAATGCTGCATCGCAATTGAGAAATCAAATAAGAAACAAATCCAAACCAGGTATTGAAATAACTATATCACTTAACTGTCGAGTGATATATTTCATCACAGAAGGGCTCGCAACCTTCTCCATTAACTCTTTTACAATAGAAGGACAATTTTGTTTCAAATCGAAAAATCCTTCTGTCAACATAAGTAGAACGAAATTATCAGGTTTCACAGCAAATTCTATGCCAACATTTTTGAGCTGAGGACAGTTGTGTTGTTCAGCCAAAGCTAAACTTTTACCGACCGTTCCTAGGGTTATATTTTCACAAAGCTTCTTTTCACATATTAACTTTAGGCTCTCTATTTTATATTGATCTGCTGCTACAATTAAACATTGGATATTCTTTATTGCAACATTTGTACTGATATCAGTGTCGAGCTGCTTAACAGGCAACGAATCCGTATATATGTAATTAAGCATGATATTAAACGTATCAGCATCCATATTTGATGTTTATATGTTCTGAAATTGGACCGTTTGCCCGACCAAATTTTTCTTTAAATATGGGTGATCTAGCTATAAGCACACATTTATGTGCAAAAAATGATTTTCCGTTAACAGTAAATGTAACATCAGCCGCATCACCATTCACCAAAAGTTGATTTAAATCTTTAGCTAGGTTTGACGTAGGTATTTCTGAAGAAACCCTAGGTATTTCCATAGATTTTTCAAGGAAAACCCAAACTAGACATCTAATGCATAAACCATCATCTATAAGATAATCCGATGCCTCCAACTCAGTTTTTTCGATGAAATTCAGAAAACCGTAGGAAGGCATTTCATTATAAAAAATACTTGGTTTGGTTGTCTCTTTAGTAGAAAGATTTGGTTTCCCACACTTCTCTAATAACTTGAAATCATATTTACCTTGGTTGTTTCTTTTGGGTTTACTAGTTCGAGATAGAGAGATATTTAGCCCTTGTTTCCTTCTTTTTTTCCATCAGGATAAAAAAGGATTTCCCAATGGAAACCTCCAACAGTAAATTTTCTAGATTTCATGTATGTACCAGAACCGATACTTTCTGTAATGGAGTAACCAGCAAATTTAATGGTTTGAGATCCACTCAATATCTCAGTTTCTTCAGATAATGTAGCCATGGAAATTTAAAGAAGAATTAAGAGGAGGTCTGAGAAGAAATAAAAAGGGAGAACGGTGAATATATGGTAGAGACAGAATAGGTTTTTGTAAAGTTTGTATCTTATAAATTCTGGTTTGTCCTACCTGTTCTTTTTTCAGTTTTTCACTATCGATGAATAGGTCGGATATTATTCATGGAAATCTAAATAAACGATTTTATTTCGTATAGAATGGTCAACACAATAATATCAACTCTCATATAAAAATGATATAACCAGTTCTAAACAGTTGACTACTGGTCTCATAAATAATTAAAAATGTATAGAATAACATTTGTAGTTGATTCAGCTAAGTTTAGTGCTTGAGGAATAAATTTTTTTAAATAGGAGACTAAGAATTGCTGTCTGAAGGGGAATTCGATCCTTTTGACCGTACCGCATCTGTGTTTACTTTTTTTTCTTCCTAACATATTTCAAAGTAGGTTTGTTTTGTACGCAGAGAAAAAACACACAATTTTGAAATTTGGGGTGGGGCAAACCCTTACAGTGCCCATTTCTGAATGTGGATGTTCAATCATTCCTTCAATCCCATATGTTTTTCTTTCTTTCTTTCGTTGGTAACAACCACGCCCTCCAAAACATCCCTAGCACTTATTGCTACGGTGGAGCGATTCTCATCAATGTTCTTATATGTCAAAGGGGTCATGTATTTGGAATTGCCATTTTAGCAGTATTACCTCGGTTATATTCTTTCCGGTAATATCTATGAAAGTCTGTTTGTCAAGTGCTCTTTCATCAGTCCTATCTCGACGTAATGGATCCGATTCCGATCAGTGGGGGTATCAAAAAGGAAAAAAGAACTACTGTCTTTTCAACTTTGAGGGACTTCTGACGCAACTACCTATTATTCAAAATGAGTTAGACAGGTTTTTCCGTGGGTCTGTTCACCCGGTCTTTCATGCCTGAGCGAAAGATGTTTCATTTGATTATCAGGGAGAAAGTTGCTTGTGTCGATCGACCTTTACGTGCAGACAACAATCAGACTATGAACATCAGGTCTCTCTTCTCTCGCTTCTTCCAGCTGCGTCACAACTAGCTACTCCACCATGGAGATAAGCAGAGGAAAGTGGTCTTTGAGAAGTAAGGGGAAGGTTATGAAATAACAAAAGTCTTGGAAAATCGCTTCTCATATGGCGCATTTCGAAAAATAGGCGGCAATACTCTTGAAGAAAGAAAACCAAAATAGACTAGATTAGACGCTTCCTTTGTCCTCTTCCTTCCGCCCATACCGTGGTTCCGAAGCCCTTCTTTCTCCTCATTCCACCAATGTTTCAGCGGCGCATCATAGTGTTACTGTGGAAGAATCCTCACAAAAATCTGGTAAGCAAGACCCACCAAGCGATGGCAAGTTTGGCTGGCAACAGTGTTGATCTTGGAGCACTCTATCGAACTTGAGGCTAAATCCTAGATTTGTTCGTCTACTTGGTTTCTTTTTTCTGTGTGTTGTAATGTGCCTATTTTTTTTCTTTTTTTCTTTTTTTGTAATGGAGGATTGTAATAAACTTTTCTTTGTTTAATGAAAATGGAGCAAGCAATTTGCTTACTCCCCTCAAAAAAAAAAAAAAAAAAAAATAGGAGACTAAGAACCGAAGTCCATTCGATAATTAATTTGCACAATACAATGTCCTTAAAGGGATTTCGCAAAATGGTTAGTAGTTCTAAATTAAATAAAAGGTACTGTTAGTGGATGAGCATGATTTTTCTGATGATGAAAATGTGGATGATCATAACTTATTAATGATTATTAAGTCCATCATAATTAACAATAATTTTAGACAGCATAAATTAACTCGCAACATAAAATCGAGGCCCATGTTGAATTCTAGCTAGCTCGTAAAGAGATATTGATATCAACACGAAAATATTTTACAAGGAGAATAAAAATACATTAAATTAATATAACACTTTTATCCTCCTCCGTATACTGATTAATTCAACTAGAAAGACAAAAATGGAAAAAATATCATTTTTCTATGTATTTTCATGTCTTTAAAAAATATTTTCTTACCCAAATATATCACTTTTATAGTGATATTGTAGACTTCATAATTGAGAGGGGCTTACATTTTCTGAAATAATTCAGCTTAAAAATAATTATTGAAGTAAACAAGATTATCAGCAGATATAACATCAAATTCCAAGCACAAGAACATATAGAATACAACAACCTCTCAAAAAGTAGAAAAACCCAAAAGAAGATTAAAAAACCTCAGAATGATCATTTGAAATTGCAATGCAAAACTAATAAGCTAATGCCGCAAATTCAAGATTTTTTATTTTGAATTACATACTAATAGAACCAATTTCAGAAGCAATTCTTCAACATTAATTTGAAGCTGCATTAAAAATTTATTTACTCCCTTTCTCCATTAGCTCCTTGAGAACCGTCGGACATTTCTTCTTTAATTCCTCGAATCCATCCGTCAGTGAAAGTGCCGCATAATTTTCTTTCTTTGTCGCAAATTCCATGCAAACAGCTCTGAGCTGTTCACATTTATGCTGCTCAGCCAATATTAAGATAGTTACCAAGCTATCTAAGGTAACTTCTTCACATAGCCTTCTTTCACACATTTGTTTCAACTTTTCCAACTTATATCGATCAGCTGCAACAAGTAAATTTTGCGCCGTTATAACATCCATTGAATCAGGAAACAAATCAGCATATATGAAATAAAGCAAAGCCTGAAAAGTTACAGCTTCCACATTTTCCACAACAATACTACCGATATCAATGCTCATATCACTTTTTTCACCGAAAAAATCATCTTTAAACACATGTGAGCGAGCAGCCAACACGCATTTATGTGCGGAAAAAGTTTTATCACCAATTAGAAACTTAACATCGGCCCCTTGTTCACTCTCTAACATCTGGCGAAAATGGACGGCGAGATTAGAAGATGGTATCAAAAGTTCAGGCTTCGGTATCGGTACATTTGGAATTATCGGGTTATCAGTACAGACCCAAAGGATGCATTTTATTGTTATGCTATCATCAGAAAGATATTTTGAAGATGCTAAGTCGGCTCGTCTAATAAAATACGGAATACCGATGATAGAATTATCGGGCTCGATAGTTTGCATTGTAGCAGAACTCATCGAGTTTGAGGTTAAATCTGAGTAGAAACTTTTGTCTCGCATTCTCAGGCTAAAATTGTACATAATTGTCACCTTCAAAACCGAAAAAAAAAGAAGTCTTCAATTTTAATTCCGTTACTACGCTAGATTTCATAGGAAGCACAAAATCTATAAAGGCCTCAATTAATTGCGCTTGTAAGCGATTTTATTTACTTAATGAAAATTAGTAACCAATCATCTACTATGCATAAAGAAGAGAAATTAAGTAACCTTTGATGAAGGATTTAGAAGTCTGATATAGATCGACGCATAATTTGTCGTGTATGAATGTGATCCGTGTGGAAAAAATTGGATGACCCAATCATGTCCTCCAACTTTGAAAGAGCTCGACCTGATGTATTTGCCTGTACCAAGTCCTTTAACTATCGAGTATCCGATAACTTCGAATATGTGTGACCCACATACGATTTCTGTCGTGCCTTTAAATTCAGCCATTAAGATTGAAAAAATAAAGAATAGATGTATTCAAGGAGAAAGATCTGAAAAGAAGAATGTAAGAAAGATTATATGATTTTTTGAGGGTTATGGGAGGCCATTAATATGTACAAGTACAAACATGCATGAAAGATGTTTATTGAAAACGTGGAAGGAAGTGGAAGGCCACAAAATGAAATATGTATGTAAGATCAAGTTAATTATTTTGGTCTTTAACTTATTAGTTCACAGAAATTTGCATGTTTGATAGGGTTGTTCCACTCCTTGTAACGTTATTTAACATTATAATTATCCATAGCACATAAGAAAGCCCACAATCATTCATCCAGACAGAAATTATACTTTACTTTCAATAAAATCAATTTCATTCTGGCTAGCTTTGCTGGAACGTGTGGGAAGTTAGGAACGAAGCGATCTTCACTAGCAAATCGAAACCAAGATGGATGACGGCATGGGTCGCACAAGAAGAAACACGGAGAAAACTGCTTTAGTGAGTGCTAATCTAGGACGATGTCTTAGGTGTTTTGAAATATCTCTTGTAATATTTTAATTAAGTCGTTGAACTATAAAAAAATGTTGGGAAAATTTTCAACTCGCCCAACCCCCGACTTTTTTTAATATTATCAAAAACATCCTTACGTTTTTAATTAGATTTCCTAAAAAATCCCAATTTTTGGGCCTCCTCAAAAACCTCCTAATTTTTCTAAATATTATCATAAATCTCTAGCATTTTTTATATTTTAAAAAATGACAATCCCCCTGAATTAATTGTAAATTTCCAATTCTTTTTATAGTATTGAAGGGTTATCTCTTGTTAATTTGAATTTTTTTTATTATAAATATATATAAAAAAAATGTAACAAACCCAACTCCTAGAATTACAAATAAATAAAGTAGTAGATTTTTTAATAAAATAAGAGAAATAAAAATTATTCAACGGATAAAATTATTACAAATAAAATTATGGGAAAACAAATATGTACAAAAAAATACAATAGTTATGATGGCAAAATGATCATTTCTTGAAATATAATAAAAGACTAGGGGGTTATGATGATATTCAGAAAAGTGGGGGGTTTGGCCCAAAAATGAGAGAATCTAATGAAGGGGAGGTCGATGATTTTCAGATAAGTTAGGGAATTTTTGAAAAATTTCTCAATGTTGATATCTAATTAAAACAAAATTAAGATATCTAATTATATAATCTGTTTATTGGATATAATAACAATATCTGCATCCATTCAACATAAGAGTAAATCATCGGTATAAAACTCATAGCCAAGTCATCCGAATGAAATTCCTACCTAAAAAAATGTTGTATGTCCCTGTTACCAAATTCATAGCTAAAACATATAAAATGGCAAGTAACTAGTACAAAGTAACTGCAAAGTTATTCATCCATTCATCCTAGCATAAGTACGCCAACTACCAAATTTATTATAACAAGGAAAATTTCCGCATTCTGCTGCGATCTATCTCATTTTTGTTGTTTAATAATTAACACATCAAATTAATCTTATGAATTGATAATCATAAAAAATCTACATAAATCATTTCAAGAAACAACTTATAACATAAAAACAATGAATTATTCATATTTTTGTTAGAAATTAGCTCTAAATCAAATAAGATTTATACAAGTCATAATAAATAATATATAATACTAACCTAAAATTATAATTCAACAAATTTAAACTTTTTTTCTCGTCAATGCTCGATTTAAAAAAAATAAAGTACAATTTTTTTATAAATTGGTTATAATGTCATCTTTATTTTCTCACTAATTAATTTGCATATTTCTCACGTTTTATATCATATAAAAAAACTTTGGTTGTAGATACTAACATTGTATATGAGTCATTTTCTCAAATACAAAAAAAACTTATTAATTTTTTCAATTAGCTTAGCAATTACATCTGATTCATAATTTGGACGAAAGTTATTTTTTTTAAATGCAAATCTCAAACTTACCACATCATGTTTTTATTACAGATTGATCTTGAGTCATAATTCCATCTGATATGGTTATATTTAATCCAATCGCCCTTACCTCAATTCAACACCCCGTATAGAACACTTCATTTCACTTGCAGAGACGAGATATTGAAAGTAATAAAGTATTTTTTATTTTTTATTTTAATTTTTGTATTAGGCAATATTTTATGATAAATTTAGTAATAAAGTAATTGTTTCTTTCAATAACCCCTCAGGTCTCGTCTATATAAAGAGTTTATTAGCTATTGTAAGAGACAATCAATCTTATTATTAATAAAGTTATTTTTTGAGTTAAGTAATGCTCCTCTTATATCGTATCTTAGTCTTTTTCTTCTTTCAATTATTCGCTTCCGTTCGTCATCAAAAAACATCATACGTTTACAGAAAACATGCCCAAATAGATAATGAAGATAAGCTTTCATGAGGAAAAGAGAAGCCCATTTCCTCTGGTAGAGGATATCAAAGAAGAGTTGGAGTTAATTAGAGAGATTCAGAGAAGAATTAATTAGAGAGATTCAGAGAAGAAAGAATAGGGAGCTTAGTGTGCTAATGGCACCGTCGGGCGGTATAGACAAGGAAGAAAAAGAGAGAGAGAAGAGACAGGGGCGGAACCAGGACTTAATGTTAGGGGGGGACGGAGTCATAGACTCATATACATAATATGTTCAAGAAAATTTAAATGTAATAATTACAAATGATAATTTATTTTATTAGTTTTATAATAAAAAATACTTATTCGATGCAACTTAATATCAAATAATAACTTTTGTTTTCTACAAGATTACTCCAAATAGATAAGAAATAACGTGCCCAGTTGTGGCAGAATAGAGTTATTAGCTTAATGCTTGTATTTAAAATAATATAGTTATTGTATTTTAAATTATATTTACTATATAATCATATAATAGCAGATGTTAAGTAGTATTTTTGGCAAATAATTAAATGGCGAGGCTTTTGTGCCTTTTTTTATATTTGTAATTAGTATTAGATAATATTGTATCAAGTTAACAAATCATATATAATTAATTTTGTCTAAACTATATTATATATAATGGAACATTATCATTCATTATTTTTTTTGCTCATGCCACTCTACTTTAAACCACATAAAATCCTAAGTAATTTACTACTCTACTCTTACAAGGCAATAAGCTTTTGGCAGAGATAGTTTCCTTTTTGCATAACATTTTTATTTTACTTATATAACCTTTTCTTATTCCTTATTTATTATGTGTTTCAATCCCAATCTATATTATATAAAAGGGGCCAAATATTACTTTTGAAGTGCTAAAATATAAATTAACATCTACTATTATATTTCAAAAGTGAGAGTTCCGGAAATGTATACCTTTGTTGGGTTTCCGTTCATTATATTTTCAGGAAAAAGAAGAAAAATAAAGATGTAATAATTAAATAAGAGCAGAGTAGATAATGATCAGGAAGCTAATCTCTCTTCTATTTATAAACAGGCGTTATGGGGATCCTAAGTCCTAAATCCGGAGATTACACATTTTTGTGTGAAATCAAAAGTTGGACCAAGTATAGAATATTGTGTATAAGATATTACTACAGACTGTATGTATGACCTTTAAATGTAGTTAACAGAGATTAGACAGAGCAATAGCCTGCAAGTTATCTAAAAATATAATTTCATTTATATCGTGCATCCAACAATTAAGCAATAATTCGGTTTATTCATAATATTACCCCCAAATACTTTTGGTTTAGAGCCAAAATGATTTTTAAAACTTGCATGGAAATAGAATTAAAATCCTAAAGTTGTGATTTTAAATTTGACAACTACTTAAAATGGGTTGTTGCATGCATGACCCTATTGAATTTGATAGAAAGGAAACTTGCAATGTTTTCCAAACTTTCAATATTTGTTTTGGGAAATTTGCAACAAAGCCCCTGCATTATGCCTTAATTGCAAAAAAGCCCCTGCCTTATTGGAAATTGCAAAAAAGGCCCTACATTATTGCTTAAATTGTAAAAAAAACCCTACCATTAGATTGAAGTTAACACCGTTAGTTTCAGTTGTTTAATTACTTCAAAATTATTTTTTTTAAATATTAATTAATATTTTATCTAAAAATTATATTTCTTAAAAAATATTTTTAAATCTATTCTTAAGAAAAAAATCGAAAAAAATTTTGTTATTGAAAAAAAATTTGTTTCAGAAAAACTTTTGTTTCGGGAATATATATTTTTAATAAAACAATTTACTGAAAAATAATATTTATTTTTTAAATATTAAGAAAATATTTTTTCATAATTATTTTTAAAATATTTTTTCTACAAGAATGTTAATTATCATTTAAAAAATAATTTTGAAGTGATTAAACTACTGAAACTAACGGCGTTAGCTTCAATATACGGTAGGGGCTTTCTTGCAATTTTAGCAATAATGCAGGGGTTTTTTTGCAATTTTCAATAAGGCAAGGGCTTTTTTGCAATTAAGGCATAACGTAGGGGCTTTTTTGCAAATTTTCCATTTGTTTTTGGAGAATATGTCAGCATTTGTTTTCCAAACTTTCAATGTTTTTTGATTTTTTTTTATTGAATAGAGATTTTTTTTTTCACATTCACTATTTGTTGTCAATAAGTTTTGGATCTATGACTTATAGTTTATTATGATTCTCACTCAACAATGCCACAAGGTCATGGAAATTTTATTTCAATCACCTAACACTACAACAAAAAATGCTTCTAACCATGATTATTTTTGCTAGTATACATGGTTCAAATCGTGGTAACATACGTCTTCTCACGATTTTGAAACCGTGATAGAACCGTGGCATCTCCATCCGTGATAAACGTTTATACACATGGCTTCGAAAGTGCGTGTATATCTAACACGATTTTGCTTCCATGGTTTAAACCGTGTTTACACAATTATAATATCACGGTTTTATCACAGTGAATTTATTATAACATCTTAACACAGAACCGTGATAACATAATATACAATATTGCAAAATATATTCACGGTTAAAACCATAATTACATTACACCAATATATATACTCAAAATTCATTTATACAATAAAAAAAATATATATGCAGCAATTAACATACCAATTAATCCATCAAAATATACATATCTAACAACCATTCATAAACTAACCGAAATATCATTATATACAACAATTAATCCAACAAATATTCATAAACTAGCAACTATCCATAATAAACCCTAAAATCACAACAAAATAAAACTTACATCCCTATCCCCTGGTAAAAAAATTCAGCAAAAAATAAGATAAGGACCTAAGTAGCAATTATGAAATTCATGACTCAAAAGTCAGAAGAATCATCAGAAAAATTAAATTGACCAAAATTATCACTAGAGGAGATCTTAGCTAGCACTTGCTAATTGAGAAGAAGCATGGTTTCCTTTTCATGATTGAGAGAGAGACAGATAAGGGTGATTGAGAGAGAGACAGATAAGGGTGAGTGGGTCATTTGATTCTATGAGCAGTTAAAAAGCTTGGTTTACTTTATCTCCTCATATTGCAACTCGTTTTTGAATCCATCAAAATTTATCTTCAGTTCTACAAATTCAAACACAAACAAACAATTTGTCTGCCTTAATGACCTTCATATTCCAACTTGATTAGTTACCATTACAACTTATTGATTATAATTACAAATAAAAGATAATATTTTAATTACAAAAAATGCTTCTAACCATGATTGTAATTGTAATTTTAATTATATTCTCCAAGTGATAATTGAAATGAAATTAATATTTTCAAATAAAAGATAATATTTTTGTTGAAGAATTGAGTAAAAAATGTGAATTTCGAAGAAATAGTACCTTGATACAACTCAGTACTTTCCACAATTCTTTCTATTTTTTTTGTATTCTTTGTCAGTATCTTCTGTCATTTGATAGCATTGTTGTGGTTGAATCTATACAAAGAAAAAAAGGAATTAGTTATTAATATGTTCATTTCTGTGAAAAATATTCAATATGGTTAAGAGACATGATTCTATAATTATATTTGAACTGGCAAATAGTATATATAGCAAACCTAATTTACATGATTCTGTAATTAATAGAGAAATAGTAATTGAGGTTCAAATATTGGAAAATTGCATAATTTCTTTATGGATCTAGTTATAAATGCTCTATAAGCAAATCTATAGTATAAATTACGGTTGAGTTTCTTCTCACATTTGAACTCTGATTCACACAGAGTAGGTGTTTGTTTAAGATCACGTTTAACAGCAAGAAAATCAAATCAAAATCCAAAATAAATAGATTAGATTCAAAACAGATCAAAGACAAAACAAGATCAAAAAATCTAAGTAAATAATAGGTTCCAGATCTACCATACCTTCAGTAGATTCATCGCTTTGATCTGTCCAACGCGGATGGACCAAATCAGAGCAATTGTTTTTGTGATTTCCTCAAAATAGTAGTGAATTTGAGAAATCACGAGTATATTCAAGCAAATTACAATTGCACCGTGAGAATATCGATCGACGACGGGGCAGACTGACTGGCTCTGTGAGAGGAAGGGCGGATCGATCGACGGAATTTGGAGTTGGAGCTCGCCATTAGAGGAGCGAACGAGCTAGGTTTTTCTGTCTCTTTTGGTTATTCGGGGGACTGAGGAGAGAGAAGGGGAGGGATTTAAGGTTCTGATTGTTACTCTGGTTCTTAAACAACCACCAAATTTTATTTATTTATTATGATTTTCTAAAACCGGGAAAATATTAAATCGCTTTGTCAATAACCGTGTTAAAAATGTTCTGCATTCCCCGGTTTGCCACTTAAACCGAAGTAAACTTTACACGGTTTTAAAAGCATGTTAATGCTGGCCAAAAATTAATGTCATAAACATGGTTTTGGATTCGTGTATATAAAACCATGATAAGAAGAATTTCTTGTTGTAGTGTAAGTTCGATATGAATTCCTAAAATAGTAAAATATCAATAACCATAGTTAGTCATTCGTAATACGCGAATAATACGATTCGCGATACGTTAGTGTATAATTCCTATTGAACATTTTTTAAGTCGGTCATATATTAGGTCAAATAAAACTGAGACGATAATTCGTCAATTCGGCTAATTATTCGTAATAATTCAGTATATAAATTATGTAAATACAAACTTTTTATTTAGAAATAATTAGAAAAATATTATTATTTGGTAAAAATTCGTAAAATCCGAGACGAATTTTTCTCTTGCCAAAAATTCGTGAATGAATGCGAATTATTGAAATGGAGACGCGAATTTCACGTTTTTTTGAGTTATTCGAAAAATAAGTATTTAATACGTGAATTATTCGTGAACTATGCCAATAACAAAACAAAGCTATTGTTGGCCACGGTTGTAAATTTTCACTTCATCATTATGAATGAAGACAGTAAAATAATTCATTGTGGAAAATCACCAGTCGAACTGTATACCTCACATTTCTCATTTGGTGCCTCTAAAATTGTCCAAGGAAGAGGTTAGAGCGGCTCTGAAGAGGCGATTTGGAAAGTTTAAAAAGGCGATTTTTTTGGGGGTGGGGACTGAAAACCCTAGCGCCTCCACCCTGCCGCCGACGGCCTATGACCGCCCTTCAGCAACCCTATCTCCTCGCCGCCTCTTCTCTCTCGCCTCTAACCTTCTCGTTACTCTTCCAGACTCTGTTTTTCTTTGAGTTCTTCTCTCATATCTGTAGCACCACTCTCTGCCTACGCCGGTACCCGTTCTCTCTTCTCGATCTACTCTTTCTTTGTTCTAGGCCTCCTCTACTCTCTCAGGCCCCTGTGGGAAAGTCTTAAAAGCGATTCTCATAGGGGTGGAGGCAAAACCCTAACCGCCGCCACCCACCCCGGCTCACTCCGACGACGGCTGGCCCTTCTCTGCTCTCTCTCTCTCTCTCTCTCTCTCTCTCTCAAGGATAATTCACTCCACTGTCTTTCTCTCTTTCAGGTGACTATTTGGGTTTCTGTCTTTCTCTCTATCTTCTATGGCACGGCAATGCCGACCCAATAAGGGTCTGTTGGGCTTCTTTCTCGAGCATGTCTTCACTTTCTCTTTTTCTTACTCAGGTGCTTCTCATGGCACGTCTCCTCTCTGTTCATGGCACCTAAAACCCTAAGTTGGTTTTGTTGGGGTTCACGACTTTTCTCTATCGTAGATTTCCCTTATCTCATGGTAGTGGGAGCACTTCATTATTCTGGCGATTGTTTCTGATCTGGCACTTGTGTTTTGTGTCGATGGTTTCTAATCCGGTACCCGTCCCTTGTGGCAGCTTCTGCTTCTGTACCGGCCCGTTGTGACAACTGTTTCTTATCTGGTGGTATCCCCTTTTGGTGGTTCTCTCTCTTCTCGTACCAGCCCTAATCTGGTACTCGCCCCGTGTGGCAGCTTCTGCTTCTGTACCGGCCCGTTGTGGCAACTGTTTCTTATCTGGTAGCGTCCCCTTCTGGCGGTTCTCTCTCTTCTCGTACTAGCCCATTGTGACAACTATTTTTTATCTAGTACCGACCCTTGAGATGGTTCTCTCTCTTCTCGTACCGGCCTGTTGTGCTTCTTATTTCTTGCCTATACCGCCTGGCTCCTTGTGCCGGTTGTCTCTCTTCTCGTACCGGCCTGCTGTGGCTCCTTTTTTCTTATCTGTACCACCCTCTTGTGGCGTTGAGGGCCGAAACCATGATGCCGGCCCCTTGTGTCGGTTCCTTCTATTCTTGTATCGACACCTTCTGACGGTCTTTTCTGAGCTCGTACCGGCCCCTTGTGGCATTGATCTCTTGTCGGGTACCAGCGTTTCTAACTTCCGCCGAGTTTTCCCTCTCATGGTGATGCATCTCTCTTGACTTTCTTCTCAACAAGTCGACATTACCTAAGCAGGTATTGGTGTCAGGCAACTCTGAAGCACAACGATAGCTCTAGGCGCTATCACTTTCAAGACCTCAACAAGCATGGATTGATTGGATCTACCATTTGTGTGTTTCTTTCTTTCAAATTGGTTAGATTTAATGTAGTAGGTCATAATTCTATGTATCTTCATTTCTCTTTTGTTTTGTTGGATCTCCTTGGAAAATTTGTAAATATTTTGTACTTTGAATTTTAACTTATTTAATGGTATCTCAGCCGGCGGTTGCCGGCTGAAGTTTTAAAAAAAAAAAAAACTATTCTTATCTTGTAAAATTCAATTTGTTATTCATATTTTCTAGCCCAAATTACTAAAACCCGGCCCAAAATAAAATTCACTACAGGCAGCCCATGTCTATTTTTTTTTTAGTTGCAACCCATATCATATGTTAAGTGCAACATGATTTACTAACAAACAAAACATAACAGCCTAGTAAACAACGATGTATACTTATTGAAAATTTCAAAAGATCAAGTAAAAATTCAAATCTATAGAACATTACATTTCAAAATCATAAGCAAGAACAACACATTACAATTACGAATCGAGAATTATTTCAAACAAATAAAACTCAAACTCAACACAATCGAGGCGAGAACAAAATAAAATCACTTCATGTAATTCAATTTAAGGAAAAAAATTTAAATCTAGGTATGACTTGTTTTTTTAGAAGTTCACTTACACCAACTTTGTTATCATCTTGAGTTTGCATCAGCGTGATAAGATTTTCAGGTTTAGAAGCAAATTCAAGACAAGCCTATTTAAGCTTTTCACAATTGCATTTTTCGGCCAAAACTAAGTTGGAAACCACATTATCAATAAAGATATTATCGCCTAATTTCTTTTCGCATATAACTTTAGGCCTCTCTATTTCATATCGATCACCCGCTTCGAGTAATTCTTCTATATTTGCTTTTTCTACCTCATTAGGCACTTCATCAGTATATATATAATGAAGAACGGCCTTGAAAGAAGAAGTCACCATGTCTTTAATTAAAAGAACAGTTTCTTTTTCTTCTTCTTCTTTTCCTTGACATAAAAGTTTTTTAAACAAACTAGATCGAGCCGAAAGAACTAAACTATGTGCTTCAAATTTCTCTCCATCCACATTGAACGTAACATCCGTCATCTCTCCACTCTCCAAAAGCGCACGAAAATTCAGATGTAAATCAGAAGGAGGAATCTCATTCTGGTCAATATAAGGTTTTTCTTCCCTTGTTGATTTTACAACCCTAACTGTGCATTTCACGACAAAGCAATCGTCTTTCAGATACTGTGATCTCTCGAGATCCATTCTCTTGATAAACCGGCCGAACCCCCAAAAGTGATTTTTAAACGCAAATGTGCATGATTGAGATGTCTTCTCACCTAAAATCAAAGAGTTGCAAACATAAATTTATTCTCGAATCTCAGAAGAATGATCAAATTGATAAATTTGTTCATAATTTCACCTAAAATTAACAATGTTGCAACTTAATTTTATTTTCAAGTGTCAAACTTTTATTCTAATTTATAAATTTCTTCAGAATTTTCACCTACATTAACAATTTTCAACATAAATTATTTGAATTCTAAACAATTTGCTCAAAATTTATTAATGTTGTTCATAATTCACACCTAAAATAGACGACTTTCCGGTCATGTCGACTAGACCGAAGTCGAACTGAACAGGTAAATCTTTGTCATCACTCTTCAACACAAGATAAAGCGAAATGAACTCTTCGTTTTTTTTCTTCATTTCCTTGTGGATACAAATCGATATAGAACTCGTGACCGCCAATCAAGAAAGTCGATGAAGAGATATACTTACCTGTTTATATTACAAACATTTTTCCATAAAAGCTATATATTTTTAACATTATTCAATGAAATATTTACTTATTTTTAACAGTATTCAATGAAATATTTACTAACTAATGAAGAGATGTACTTATCGATATCGACTTCTTTCAGCACGGAGTAGCCGGTGATCTTGAACAGATGGGACCCGCCTTCCAGCTCGCTCGCTGAAATCATCATTTTTTCTTTAATTTTTGGAAATGTAAAATATCTAGCTAGCAAGTTTATGAATTGGAGGAAGAAGGTATTTAATTGGAGAGTTTATTGAGATTTTGAACAAATTTATGGGACAATATAAGATGGATAGACAGATAGATAATATAGAGTTGACAATAGAAAAATGATTTGAACTAACATGCATGTTGTATCATTCTTTTAATTAATATAAAGTTGACATGGAAGAAATATTATCATGTTATGGCGTGAGAAGCAGCACTTTCTATTTTGAGAAATCAATGCTATAAAATAGAATATTATCTTTGTTTCATTTTTAATAAATAAAATAGTTAAATTATAGTAGTAGTAAAATTGTGGTAAATTAATTAATGAGTTTGTCTATGATACTTCCCAATTTTTTTTCTCTCCGTAGATGGACACAAAACGATTTCCTTTCTGGACCGTCCATATTCCGAAGGATATTTTAGGTACATTCATTTAATTGAGAATTATTTTTTTTATTTGTCATTTAATTGAGAATTAAATCACAGTGAATTAACATTTAATGCTTTCCTTCTTTGCAATATTACCATCTCCATTCCTTTCTTTAAAAAAAATTCTCCAGTTTTCTACTCTTCCAGATCTTGCAAATATTCAAGCAAAGTTTGCTAAAACCAGCCGTGTAAACATGTATACAAGTTTTGTCATTTTTGGTAATAAAATTTATATAATGAACGAAAATAAATTATATTAGCATAAAAAATTGATTTTGAATGTGGCAACCTATATTCACAATGAAAATAGAATATTGATAAAAATGACGTATTTACTGTACAACACTATATTCTAACTGAAACATTACACTATAAATAAAATAGCATATGGACACTACTGACAAAACGACAGATATATGAATGGTATGCTTATAAACGAGTATACTGAGACTAAAATTTGTATATTTCTATTAGATATCTAATTTGTAATAACAATTTTTAAGATCAAGAAAAATGGCAAAGCTCCCATTTGTCGCCATTCTGTGACAGAAGAGGGAAGCGATGGTGGAATAGGAAAAGAAAGAAGAAAGAATGTTAGCACCGCTGGACTGGAAAATTAAAAAGGAAAAGTAGAAATTACAACGGGAGTACTGTAGCGATATTATAGCGACAGTTTCATTTATATATTGTTTTCTTTCGCATTTTTATATATATGTTTTGTTTTCTATATACTGTTTTCGTTTTTCACGTATATATTTTTTTACGGCCTCTAAAAAAATGAATTTTTATATACTGTTTTCATTTTTTCACGTATATATTATTTTAAAAAAATAGATTTTTATATACTGTTTATTTTCAGTTTATATAGTTTTATTAGTTTTATATATCGCCGCTACAGAATCCTATAGTACCCATTATGCAGTATCAACCCTCAATTAAAAATTTACCCTTATTCATCTATTTGAAAAAAAAATATATATATATATTTATGGAGTATCCTCTTAATTAATTATCCAATCTATCAAATGAAGGAGTTCAAATTTATTATCTTGGCGCCTTTAGATTTTGAGCCCAAACTAATAAGAGGAAAATTAATTAATATACTAATTGGGCCCATGGATCTTCTCAGAAAGAGAGAATACATCATCATTATCCAGCTGAGTTTATTTGGCAACTGAATTGAATTTAGTTTGAAAATTCTTTTTTATTTGGTTTGGTTCAGTTTGAAAATTCATATTAGTTTTCGATTTTTATTTTGGTTTTCAGTTTTGTAAACCGGCTGAATAAACCAAATAAGTCGATACAATAATTAGTTTTTCTTAATTTTATTTATACTTTTTGTAATAATTTTTTTTTGAGGAATTTTTTTGTAATAATTACATCACATGTATTAGTGAGCAATTTTAAATTTATATTGATATATTTTCTTGTCCGGTTTAACCAAATAAACCAATCTCAAATTCGATTTATTCAGTTCAAAAACTTACACAGTTTACAGTTGAGAAACTTATTCAGTCAATAAGTTTTGACTTATTCAGTACTGAGTGAACACCTTTACGCTAAAGACCAAAAAAAAAAGAACATCCGCCTATTCTTCCATCTTAACTTCAAAATTTATCCTTAATAACCCCTCATTACTTCATAAATCATTCATATACACAAAAAGAAGCAAGAGGGTACACAACATAACTTCTCAAATTGTACATGTTACATTTCCTACCAAAGAGAAAAAAAAAACCAAACACCACCACCTAAATCATTAAACAAACTAATTACAATTAGACCACTAATTAAATCATGCAAAACAATAATCATCTAATCAAAACAATTAGACCACTAATTTCTTTCGCATTTCTATATATTTTTTTTGTTTTCTATATACTGTTTTTGTTTTTCACGTATATACTTTTTTACGGCCTCTAAAAAATGGATTTTTATATACTTTTTTCATTTTTTCACGTATATATTATTTAAAAAAAATGGATTTTTATATACTGTTTATTTTCAGTTTATATAGTTTTTATTAGTTTTATATACTGTCGCTACAGAATGTTATAATACCCATCACACAGTATCAGCCCTCAATTAAAAATTTACCCTTATTCATCTATTTGAAAAAAAAAAGAATATTTATGGAGTATCCTCTTAATTAATTATCCAATCTATCAAATGAAGGAGTTCAAATTTATTATCTTGTGGGCGCCTTTAGATTTTGAGCCCAAACTAATAAGAGAAAAATTAATTAATATACTAATTGGGCCCATGGGTCTTCCCAGAGAGAGAATACATCATTATCATCCAGCTGAGTTTATTTGGCAACTGAATTGAATGGGTGTAAATTTAGTTTGAAAATTCTTTTTTATTTGGTTTGGTTCAGTTTGAAAATTCATATTGGTTTTCGATTTTCATTTTGGTTTTCGATTTTGTAAACCGGCTGAATAAACCAAATACGTCGATACAATAATTAGTTTTTCTTAATTTTATTTCTACTTTTTGTAATAATTTTGTTTTGAGGAAATTTTTTGTAATAATTACATCACATGTATTAGTGAGCAATTTTAAAATTATATTGATATATTTTCTTGTCCAGTTTAACCAAATAAACCAATCTCAAATTCGATTTATTCAGTTCAAAAACTTACACAGTTTACAATTGAGAAACTTATTCAGTCGATAAGTTTTGAATTATTCAGTACTGAGTGAACACCTTTACGCTAAAGACAAAAAAAAAAAAGAACATCCGCCTTCTTCCATCTTAACTTCAAAATTTATCCTTAATAACCCCTCATTATATCCTTCATAAATCATTCATATACACAAAAAGAAGCAAGAGGGTACACAACATAACTTCTCAAATTGTACATGTTACATTTCCTACCAAAAAGAAAAAAAAACCAAACACCACCACCTAAATCATTACACAAACTAATTACAATTAGACCACTAATTAAATCACGCAAAACAATAACCATCTAATCAAACTTCACAAGCAAGATGGTACATAACAAACTTTTCAAATATGTACATCTTAGTCCTACCAAAACCAAAAATCCAACCAACACCACCCAAATCATCACATCAAATCAAATCATTAAAGTTCAAGCGCATCAAACCTATCCTTAATCTCGTCCAACAAATCCTTACAGTTCCTCTTCAAATACTCAAACCCATCCGTCAAAACCATGCCAATCAAAACCCTCGGCCTCGAAACATACTCAAAACACTTATTCTTCAACTCAAAACAACTATGTTGGTCCGCCAAAACCAAAATACTCGCCACATTATTCACATCTAAACTCTCACACAATCTCTCTTCACAATACAATCTCAATCTCTCCAATCCGTATTTATCAGCAGCCACAAGTAAATGCTGAGTCATCACAACTGACTGAAACTCGGTCAAATCGTCAGAGTAAATAAACTCTAACAAAACCCTAAAAACATCTGGCTCAATATCGTCGATTTTAATTTTACTCAACTTTTTCTCCTTCATCTGGCCGAAAAATTCCGCTTTAAACACAGGCGATCTCGCAGCCAAAACACATTTATGCGCATTAAACTTCCTTCCGCTGACATCAAACGTGACATCAGCACCCTCACCACTAACAAACAAGTCCGCAAAATTCCTCCCAATATCAGAAGGCGGAATCACAACCAAGGGCGTTTCTGTAATTTCCCGACTCGGCTCCTTCAAAACCACAACATCGCACTGAATCACAAAACAATCATTCCTCAAACACTCAGAGCTCTCCAACACACTCTTCTTCAAAAACATCGAAAATCCCCAACTGTTACTACTAACTTTAAACACATGAGAAGCCGTCCTTTTAGTACTCAACTCCATCAAATTATCTTTACCCAAAAGATACAAGTCAAATTTAGCTCTCACTTCGCCAGATTCACTAAGAAATTGAAGGAAAACTGAAATAAATTGACAATTGTCTTCTTGTCTGTCGCCGTCAGGTTTGTACTGGAGAGCCCAAATGGAGCCTCCAGTTTCGAACGGACTGGAGAGGAGATATTTGCTCACTCCTAAACCCTTTGTTTTTGAGTAGTTTTTGATTCGGAATCTGTGCGATCCGCTGAAGGTTTCGATCTGGCTTTCAGATATTGTTTCTGATTGAGACATGATGATGGGTTTGGATTTTGATTGTGGGTGTGGGTGTGTGCTATGTGCCTGTGAAGGGAAATGAATTAGATAATTGTATAGTTTTTGTGATTTTCCTTCTTTTTTAATATTTAATTTTTTGAGGATTGATTGATTAGGTTTAGTTGAAATTAAGGATAAGTTGAGTGGTATTGGTACAGTACAAGTTGAATCTGCTGTGATTATGCTTTGTGGTTGGTACAATTGTTTTGATTTGATTATTTTTGGTTAATTGCTTTAATTAAGGCTTTTTACGAGCTTAACGGATCATTCATGTCAAAATTTACAGTTCTTACTGTGAATTTTGTATCGAATAGTAATTTTCTAAAGTATTTCATTCAAACATGTAAATAATATCAAGTTTCTTTACTAGATCGGTGGATTCCAGTTCTTATTCGAACAGAAAAAAGAAGATCACTTCTTATAAAAAAATCGTACATTTTATACCAAAAATCGGACTCAAACAACAATTAAGATCAAATAATAGCAATCAGATCACTTATAAAAGAGATAAATATAAAAAATCCGATTGAAAATTTTGTGAATTAGAAAATCTTACACGATTGTTGAAGATCGAGAGATAGAGAGGGGGAGTCAGAAGACTTGACCATTTGAGTCGAATTCAATCACCAATTTCAGACGGTTTGTGAGATGCGGGAATTGGATTCTCGAGTTGGATAAAACCCGGGATTGCACTTCTCGAATATATAAATCCAGGATTCTAATTATCGGATTATATAACAAAAAATTGGAGAATTCTTCAAAAAAGCACCCACTTTAATCAATTTTTATGGTTACCGCAAAAACTCTTATAAACTGGGTTGAATTTGTTTAAATATTATAATATTAAGAGAAATTCTTCAAAAATCCCCTAACTTTTCTGCTATTTATCAAAACCCTCCTAACTTTTCAATGTTCTTCAAAAATTCTCTATAAAGTGAATTCAATTTTTTTTTGCCCCTATAGTGTTAACCTCAACTTTTCCATCCAATTTTGATTTATAAAAGACTAAAATACTCCTCATATATTTATTTTCATATTTTATTATACTCAATAAATTAATAAATAAATATATTATTTTTTAATATAATATTTTATGATTTTAATTTTATGATATTATTTTATGATATGTTAGTTTTTATTTTATGGTGTTATATTACAATTTTTTTTATTATCTTATATTTAAATTATAATTTTATATTACGTAAAATATTATTTTCGTCACTATTATTTATTGTGATTTTGTCTATATTGCGCTCATTAATTTAATTTAATTTATTTAATTCAATAAAATATGACATGAAAACAAATATATGAGGGGCATTTTAGTCTTTTACAAATCAAAATTGGATGGAAAAGTTGAATTTAACACCATAGGGGGCTAAAAAAAATTGAATTCACTTTATAGGGAATTTTTGAAGAACATTGAAAAGTTAGGGGCTTTTTGATAAATAGCATAAAAGTTAGGGGGGTTTTGAAGACCCTAATATTAATAGTTCGTGAAAAAAATTCCCTATAAAATATTTTGCACCGGTTATGTGATATGATTTTTCTGTTTACCAAGTTCCTTACAAAAAGTGGGCAACCGTCCATCATATGTCAATCATGTATTGATATCTTTTCAATTGTCTATTATATATATGTATAAAATTATTATGTTTTTTCATATGTCAATTATACATTTTTTCTAATATTATAAATTTCCTTTAATGATAATATATATATTTATTTTTATACATCATATTTTTATATGATTATATTTTTTGTATATCAAAATACCTTTTGTAATAAAAAATATGAATTACAACATCTTTTTTTTTTTTGAAATAGAATTACAACATCTTAGTACAGATTTTTTTTTTTTAAATCTCTTAGTACAGAAAATTAATTATAAACTGTACAGAAAATTGAAAACAGAGAAGTATGCAATTCACAATGTCTTGAAGTATACCTTAAGATACTTAAAGCACAATGAAACACATTAAAATGATTGCACAAATAAAAAAGAGAAAGAGTAATTATGTCACAAGTGAAGGTTGTTTATTATTATCACTTATCAACATTATTTAGATTAAATAGGAGGGAAATCCGAAAGCGCGACGGGCTTGAGCACGTCCAAAACACGACGTAATTTTGTATATATATATTTTTTCGCTTTTCAATATACTATTTTTTTTGATATACTGTTTTTCAATGTTTTACATATATAATGTGTTTGTGCATTTTTTACTCTTTTAAATTTGTATATAGTATTTTTATGCTTTTCAATATATTATTTTTTCAATATATATAATGTTTTTTCCTGTTTACATATAAACTGTGAACAAAAAATTAACCATATATATAGTTTATTATCTAAGTATATTATTTTCTCGCGGAAAAAAAGGAAGGGCATGCTGCACGACGGAAAAGTCTTGTTGTGCAGCATCGATTCCCTAGATAATATGCGCTATTTTATTTTTGAGACGTGATACACACTACCGGCTTATTTGTCACTTAAAATCGTTAAAATTTCAGAAATATATAACAAAATTAGAAAAAGATATATTGATATATGAAAAAGTAAAATGATCGTACAAAAAATATATTGATATATATATAATTGAAAATTGAAAATAATATATAAATATAATGTGGTGATGTTTAGATAAGGTTTAAGCTAGTGATGCAAATAAATTCTCTTTATTATTAATTTTTTGGTTTTGCTTATTAGTCAAACCTAAGTAACTATATATATTTTCCTTTTGTACTTCTAATTAGCCGTGCAGAGGAAACCAGTCATGCAGGCAACTCCTCTCTTTCCAACAGACAAAAAATAGTTTATCAAAACACACAAAATGATATTTTAATAAATCAAAATAATATCTTGTACCAAAACAATATATTACTATAGTTCTCTCCAGTTTTACAAAAAATAGAGAGGATAAATAAAGTCCCCTCTTCTCTTCGTACTTTTGTTTTGTTCTTTCCCAGGTCAAACTTTTAACATAGATCACAAACAAACGAAAACGAAAGCTTCTCTGTAGATTTTCTTCTCTCTCCATCTTCATTCTTCAACTCCATAAAGGTAGAAAACCCATTAATTTCCTCCGTTTTGAAGTTGGGGTTGTTCAATTTGAAGTTATCACTTAAAAACATCGTTTTTTTGGGTTTTTTAGGTGATTGAGGTGAGATTCGGTTTGTTATTCTTCGATCTGTGAAAGTAAGAAGAATTAATTAATGGGTTTGAGCTCAGTTCCTGGAGTTCATGTGGAAGGATCTAATGTCAGTGGTGGAGGTCTCAGGTGATTATTTTTCATCATTTTTTTGATACTTTCTTAGTTTCTAGATTTTTTTTTTTGGGTCCAATTTGTCATCCGAGCTTCAAATTGTTAAAATCGACCGTTATTTGTGCAATTCGCTATCCAATTTGTCAAAAAATTAACTCCTTTTTTCAAATCTGTTGTAAGTTGCACTGTATAGTGTGGTTATAGTTAATTTCTAATCTCAGTTTCGACATTTATAATTGTGATTTTAAACCTCTCAATAAAATTAATTATCTTTTCAATTCCAATTTGATATATAATCTTGCAAATTACGATTGCAATTTCAATTCTCTCATTTCTTTGTTTTTTTTTTCAATTTTGCTTTTTCTTTCAGTGAAAATGGGAAATTCAGTTACGGATACGCTAGCTCGCCAGGAAAGCGAGGTTCAATGGAGGATTTCTTGGAAACCAGAATCCATTTAATCGATAATCAACTTGTCGGCTTATTTGGTGTTTTTGACGGTAAAAAATAATAAATAATTATTTCAAAAATCATTTAATACTTATTGTTACTTAAATTGTAACAGTTTTAAAATTATTTTATTTATTGTTAGGTCACGGAGGCACCAGAGTGGCGGAATATGTAAAGGAGCATTTAATAAGCAATTTAATCAGCCATCCTAATTTCATTACTGATACTAAAAAAGCTATTAGTAAGTACTTTCCTAATTAAATAATATAATTTATTTAACTTTTTAAATAATTTGTTTGAAACAAAAATTGAAATTTTTGATTTGGATGTCATATATATAGTTTTATGTTGGCATATATGCAAACAGAGATTTTAAAGTTGCATACATTTAAAAATCCTATATCATCTATTTTTTTATAATTATTATTCATTTATTCCTTTTCATTTTTATCCATAGTGGTTTAACTGAAATGTTACGGTAGTAAACCAAGTATATTGTGGTGGTAAGCGAAACTATTCAAAACTATTTACCACCGTAACATATTCAGTTACCACCACAATTGAATACACGCCTTACCACGATAATATATGCAAATATAAATTCTTTATATGGCATACATGTAAAAATCTAAAAATCAAAATTTATCTTTATCTATTTATTTATTCATTCAATTAATAATTTATACACTCATTTATTCATGTCTTCTTTTCAATTTTTACTTATAGTCGTAACTGAAATATTACGGTGGTAAACTAACTGTATTTTTACATATATGTAGTGTAACTAGTGTTACAGACGGCCATCGCCATTCCATCCATCTATTCGTTTAGTTAATTAAGTAATTAATATTTTATATGTGCATAAATGCAAATATGGATTATTTAGGCGGTATACATTTAAATATCCCACCTTCATTGATCCATTCATCTATTTAATTAATAATTTAATAATTATTAATTATTTATTGTTTATTTATTAGTATTAATTAATTATTATTATTTATTTAGTTTTGGCGGTAAGCAAAAATATTTAGACCAATTTGGAACAGACTTGTGTTTCTAAATTGTCATACGCTCGAATATCCCTCCTCCAATCCATTCATTTATGTTAATCAATAATTTAATTGTTCAATTATTTATTTATTTTGTTTAACAGTGGATGCGTACAAGCAGACGGACTCTGAGTTCCTGGCCTCGGACAACAGCCAGAACCGCGACGCGGGGTCCACGGCCTCCACCGCCGTCCTCGTCGGCAACCGTCTCGTCGTCGCCAACGTCGGGGACTCACGCGCCGTCATCTGCCGTGGGGGCGAAGGTAATAAATACTTTCTGGTGGTAAACAAAGTGTTAGGGTGGTAAATGAGATGTAGGGTTTAGATGCCGCGGGTTCTGGATTTCCTTTTTGCTTCTCATAGGCAGGTGGTGAGTGGAAGTACTGAAAATTTGGCAAGTGGGAGTAGTGAAAATGGTTTGTTGTCATAACATGTTTCACCACCACAATACATATTTCACGCCCTCGTTGGCAACAGACTTGTTGTTGCCAACGCGGGGGATTCACGCGTCGTCATGCCGCGCTGGCTACCTGTTAAATGAAATGTGTTGTGGTGGTAAGTGAAGTGTGTTGTCGTGGTAAGTGAAATTTAGGGTTTAGGTGCCGAGCGTCCTATATTTTCTTTTGAATAATTCTACAACCATTTACCCATGCACTAACTATTCCACTTACTCTCTCACTAGCATTTGGACCCCACATGATCCATATATGTGTAGGACCCAAATGCTAGTGAGAAAATAAATGGAATAGTTAGTGAATGGGTAAGTGGTTGTAGCTTCGCTCTTTTCTTTCTGCTTCTCATAGGCAGGTGGTGAGTGGAAGTACTGAAAACGTGGTAAGTGGAAGAGCTGAAAAGGGTTTGTTGTCATAACATGTTTCACTTACCACCACAATACATTTCACTTACCACCTGTGTATAAGTAGAAGGACGAGGAATTCCTGGCCTTAGACGAGAGTCAGGGCATAGACGCGGGGACCTCATCGGTAACTGATTTGGTGGTCGCCAACGTCGGGGACTCACATGCCGTCATCTGCCGCGGGGGCGAAGGTATGTGTTAAATGAAATGTGCTGTGGTGGTAAGTGAAGTGTGTTGTCGTGGTGAGGGAATAGTTAGTGATTTGACAAGAGTCATACGAGGGGATAAGTGAAGTGTGTTGTGGTGGTAAGTGGAAGTAGTGAAAGTGGTTTTTTGTTGTTACTTGGACTTGTTTCACTTACCACTGCAATACAGCGGAGGGGCTGGGAGTCCTTCGCCTTGGACGAGAGTCAGTATCTGGATGTCGGGTATTGTGCGTGGACAGCCGGCCTTGTTGGTAACTGATTTGGTGGTTGATAATGTGGGGGATTCATGTGCCGTCATCTGCCGCAGGGGCGAGGGTAATAAGATGTCATGTTTTTGTGGTACATGAAGTGTGCTGTCGTGGTAAGTGAAGTGTGCTATCGTGGTAAGTGAAGTGTGTTGTGGTGGTGAGTGGAAGTAGTGAAAGTGGTTTATTGTTGTAACTTGTTCCGCATACCATCGCGAAGTAGTGAAAGAGTAGAGAGCGGATGTGAATGTATGTGTCGAAAGAGGTGCTAAATGAAGTGTATTTGGTGGTAAGTGATGTGTGTTGTGGTGGTAATTGAAGTGTGTTGTGGTTGTAAGTGAAATTAATGGAAGTCATTTACTATCAGAACAGTCTTGCCTTGGTTCTTTTGCTTCTCAGAAACAGGTGGTAAGTTCTGAGAATGGTTTATCTGGTTTCTTGTCGTAATATGTTTCACTTACCTCCGCAATACATTTCACTTACGACCTCAATACATTTCACTCACCACCTGATTAGAGCGGAGGGAACCAGAGCTTCTAGGATTGAAAATAAGGTCAAATAAGGTTCACAATTATTAGGGTAGAGTCGAATGAAAATTACTTGAAAAGGGGGATCTGGTCTTTTTTCATGCGGTGTGGCTAAAAGTCCAGTCACTGTTGCGGATTTGATGTTCATAGAGGAATAATCGCCAATTTTGTGCAACTCTGAATATTAGAGAGAAGTCTGGGAAGGGGGTTTGAAGAGAGGTAAAGGCATGTCTATTACTTAGTTACCGGTTAGTTGGTAACCAAGTTTAGTTAGTACTTAGTACCCAATTTGTGAGTTTAAAAGAACAATTAGTATTTATATTAATATTTTTTATATTTTTGTGTGCTTTAATAAAAACAGCTATTGCGGTTTCAAGAGATCACAAGCCAGATCAGACCGACGAGAGGCAACGGATCGAAGAAGCCGGTGGCTTCGTCATGTGGGCCGGTAAATAACAAGAATAATTTATTATTTATTTACATTGTTAGTTTTGTTTGTAAAATTTAATGTGAATATTTTTTAAATAAATAAATAAATAGGGACATGGCGTGTGGGAGGCGTGCTGGCGGTCTCCAGAGCCTTCGGCGATAAATTGCTCAAGCAATATGTCGTTGTCGATCCTGAAATCCGAGTAATTATTATTTTAAAAATTAATTATAATTATTCTTTTAGTTTCTTTAATTAATTAGTGTTGACTTTCATGTTTGTTTGTTTGTTTTGGGTTTTTAGGAAGAGGAGATAAATAATTCGCTCGAGTTTCTCATTCTCGCGAGTGATGGTCTTTGGGATGTGGTCTCTAATGAGGTACTAAATAGAATATTACGAGATATAATAGAATATTACTAAATGAAATAAAGGGAGATTTGCAAAAAAGGCCTACATTATATCAAAATTGCAAAAAAAAAAACCCTACATTATTGCCAACATTGCAAGAAAGACCCTACCGATAGTTTAAAAATTATTACATTTTTCTTAATTAATTTTAAGAAATACTATTTCAAATAAGATGAGAGAGAGAAATGTTACTGAACTATAAAAAATCTTACGAAAGAAAGAAATGTTAATTATTTTAAAAAAAATTAGAATATGTTTTTTAAGTAATTAAAGTATGTGAACTAATGGCGTTGATTCTTAAATAACAGTAGGAGCTTTTTTCCAATTTTGGCTATATTGTAGGGTCTTTTTTGTCATTTCCAATAATTCAGTGACTTTTTTTGCAAATTTCCGTTAGGCGTTAGTTAATTATATATTTCATTTATTTATTTTTTAGGAGGCGGTTCAAATGGTGCGACCAATTACAGATCCAGAACAAGCGGCCAAATTGCTTATGGAAGAAGCGTATAAAAGAGAGAGCTCTGACAATATAACTTGTTTGGTTGTCCGTTTTCATACCGCTCAAAATAGTAGCCACTCCGCTTAAAAAATTACAAAATAATATTATTATTATTATAATAAATAAAAGCTCAAGTTATGCTTACAATAATGATATGGTGTGTATATAATGTTGTATTGTGTTATTTTTGTTTTGTGTTGTGTGGTGTTGTGATTTAAATAAGAGATCATTGTATCTTAGATATGTAAGAGGGAAAATGTTTTGATTTTCACGGAGAGATTTGTTTTACTTGATTGAAATTGTGATTTTGATTAAATAACCAATGTGTTGTATGGATTCGTAAATTTGTTTTTCTTCATTAGTTCATGAAATGTGATTACATTTATATTTACTTCATTCGATGATTTATTTTTATGCTGCAAAATTGCTTCTAGAAGAAGGGCATAAAAGAGAGCTTTGACAAAATATAATTCGTCCGATTTCTTTCGGCTCAAAATAGAATAAACAAATTTCATATTTACGCCTACAAAAGGTCAAAATGTTATTTGTACCCCCTCATAATGTGTTATATCATGGATAGCCCTACAAAAAAATGAGCACTAAATTTAAAGAAGGGCCTAAATTACCCTTTACGTTTACTTGTTTAATATAAGTAAAATGTAATAAATCAAGTTAATTAGATATTTGAATTAAGAAATAAGGGTGTTCATGATGTTTTCATGTTTTGTAGGGGTATCAATCGTGTTTGTTATTTTGTATGGTGAATGTGACATGAAATAGCCCTTAATGCTCTATAGGATGATAATTTCGTGCATATATAATATTATGTTGTGCTTTGTTTTGTTTTGTGTTGGAATCTAAAATAAGAGATCATTGAATCTTATATATTGACCGGGGAAAGGCTCGAAATGTTTTGATTTTTACCGATAGATTTGGTTTACTTTATTAAATAACCAATGTGTTGTATGAATTTGTCAACGGTTTCTTTTTCTCATTACATAATCAACATCATTTTGTTTACTTTACTTTCATCTGAGATCTGATTTATTTTTTGAAACTATATTTTTATTTTGCCTCTGCTTCTAATATTTTGTTTATTACTCTTTTTTTTATTGCTTAAATTTTTGCTGAAGTCAAACTTATTCTCTCATTTCAAATAAAATTATTTCAGAATTCTAAAGCCTCCAAAAATACATAATCACGCCCTGAACAAAAGGTACTAAACAACTTAAATTTCATACACAATACTTTGTACAGATAAATTCACCAATATTACCGAGAATCACAACCTTTGCTAGAACCAAACAAATGTTTCTTCCAAAGGAAAAGAGAGAGAGAGAGAGAGAGAGAGAGAGAGAGAAAAGATAACAAAATGCAACAATAATTATTGTTGCCTGCAATCAAAAATCCAATCTGATTGTAATAATCATTAAAAATTTAATAACTAGCTCCAAATAAAAAAAAAACTACTAAAAAAGGATCAAACTAAGAGTTCCTGGACCTTCCTGGTTCTATGAACTCTATCTAATATTTCCTTTGAAATCAAGGGATAACTCATTATTAAATGCTTAAACCCATCAGTCGTTATAACTCGGCGTAGTTTATCAGGAGAAGCAATGAATTCGATACAAATTGCTTTGAGATCTGTGCAATTATGTTGTTCGGCTAAAGCCAACGTCGTTCCAACTGTTTCTACATTTAGACTTTTAACCAGCTTTTCTTCACAAATCAGCCTCATTCTGTCCAGATCATATCGGTCTGCTGCTTCGAATAAATGCTGAGTCATCGAGATATCAATCTTGTCATGAGGTAACACATCGGTATATATAAAATGAAGAAAAACTCTAAAAACGTCGGGTTCTATATCTTCGATGCTGATACACCTGGCTTTACTTTCAAGCATTGAACCGAAAAGCTCGGCTCGAAACACAGACGAGCGCGCAGAAAGAATAACTTTATGTGCGTTGAAAGTCTCGCCTTTTACGTTAAAAGTCACATCCAAACCTTGTTCACTTTGCAATAAATTTCCAAAATGTTGATTCAAGTTCGAAGGAGACTGAAATAACTTTTTTATTCTCAAGTTCCTCGAAAGATTATTTAAAAACACGAAGTCCGCACTCAAATGTAAAACAATCATTCTTTACATACAAATTTTTCTCTAGATCTTCCCTTGAGAAGAAATATTTGAATCCATGATGAGCTCCCATTTTTTCGTATTTGAAATTTGAACTCATCGTTTGCGTTGCTTTTCCATTCTGATCGATAAGGCTGAATCGCAAAATGACATGCAAATCCTTCCCTCCACTCAATAATTGGAGAGCAAATGACACAAATGGTTTACCATTTTTATCTGAAGAAATGTCATTTGGTTTGTAGAGGATGGCCCATTGATAACCTCCAACTGCAAAACTTCCACATTGAATGATTTTTGAAGAAATTATGGTTTTGGCGAGGGAGTGATTGAAGATTTTTACTCGATGAACGCCGTGTGTAGAATCAAATCCTTGAATTGAATAAATTGAGGTTGTATAGGAGGATGGGTTAGAACTCATTGTTGTAAATTGGTGTTTTGGAAATTGAGATTTGAATATTTTTCTTGATAAAATTGAGATTTGAAATTTTAAATCCTCTGTTGCATATGCTATTTATACAACTAGAATTCAAAACGTGCCGGACCATAAACCTAAATTTGAGTTGCTAATCTGATTTTTCATGTTAAAAACGTGGGATAAGTTATATTTTAAGGATGATAATATCCTAACTTTCCTGAATATTTAAGAAAACTCCTCTTTATTTTTATATTCATCTTTAATCCCCATAAATATGGTTAATTTGTTTTACCCCTACAATGATTAACTTTAACGTTTCATTCTTACCACTTAACAAACTTTTTTTTAATATTTAATCATGTTTATATCAAAAAAAGAAGAAGAAGACATGATAAGGTTACTAGCTAGTTAGAGAAAATAAGATTTTTTTTTAATAATTACAACATCCTCAAATGAGCGCGCGCACGCTCCATTAATCAAGTTTAGTTACATAGAACCATCCTAAAGAAAACTTGAAAAAACAAAGGAAAATAAAAAGAAAGAAAATTATTTACAAACAAATACACAATGAATAAAATATTGTAAGAAATGAAAGTACAATGGTTGTCGAATAAAAAAAAAATGGTTGTCGAATTTTCGATAGTTCTTATGGAATTTGAGTTCCTCCCTTGCTTGTTTGCCCACCATTAGCACCGACGATAACTCATCCCTGAACATTCTATAACACCACTCTGGCCATATTACAAAATAAAAAACTGTGACGCGTGCCACTAGTTCCCAATCAATTGTATCAATTATCTTGTGAAGTTCCGGTATAATGTGTTCGTTATTATCAGCATTTAGTTCCCATGCCCATACCGTATACACACAACGTTGAAAGATGTGTTTATATGTTTCTAGGTCGCGAAGAGCTGACATCGAGGTGCCAAACCTTCCCGTCGATGCTACTCGACACAGAACACAGTTAATGCCTAGCCCTGTCCCTGAAGCTTATCAATGCTCGGCAAAATATTCCTAATTACCTTCCATGCAAATAGTTTTAATTTTGATGATATTTGGAGACGCCATATTGAGTTTAAAGCAGGGTTTTTAATACCGCTATATGTGATGATACAGTAAGCTGACTTTGTTGTGAACTCACCAGGTCCACCTCCACACTGGTTTATCCGGCTCATTGGTAGAGTTGTAAATTTGACAGGAGGTCGTCCACCTGGCCAAACTACATTTCAGCCTCATTGAATAGGACATGCCGGAATAAAGACCTAGAGAATTAATTTTGATCGTTCACCGAGAATGCTTAAGAGCGAATTGATTTCGTCATATAAACACAATTATTTCCATAATACCACTTTTTTTTGAAGCAATGGATCCAATTCTGGTATGGAGTCCAATCAATATATATTAATCATAAGTTATAAAGTACAATGTTCATATTATTGCCAAGAGAGTTGGCAATACACAGTTTCGAATAAAATAAATAACAAAAACAATTAGCTAATCTCTAAATTCCCCCTACCCTCTAAATACCCAATTCTCTAACAGTATTTACATTATACTCCAATTTTGAATGTCAGCATGTATGTCATTGAGGATGAATTGTTGCTATGATGATTTGCTTGTGAAAGTTGGTGCACATCTCTTTTTTCAAATAGAGGGTATTTATGGTGTCCCTCATTTCCTCACAAAAGTGTCATATATGTCACTATAACATCATATGTAGTATAAATATAAAAATCATGACATCATAGAGGATATAAATACAAAAACTTTTACATCACACATGATTGTGTAAATACAAAAATCATAACATCGTAGGGTTCAATGATGATTTGTATAATGTTTTTGTGGGAAAATGAGATGGCAAGTTATAGTTTTCATTCCAAATATTAAATAAGGCTGCGCAGAGTTTTATTTTGGCCTCTTGATTTACATGTGACGGCTGAAGATCGAGTTGATGTATGATATCCTATGTTGCACGAACACGGGTGTCGTATCTGACAGGACACAGACAAAGTGACACGGTAGTTATAAAAAAGTAGAAGACATGACACGTTATATATATATATATATATATATATATATATATATATATATATATATATATATAGAGTTTTGTTAATAAGCTAATATTATTATCAAGGAGTTGGTACTAACAATTTGAAGACCCTTAGATATGTTCTAATTTGTGTGCAGCCCTTTGATCAGCATATTTAGTAACTCTCTTTCTCACCTGAAAAGGAAATAAATCTTGAACCACAAAGAAAATAATCGCATAAATGGAAGTGTTTTTCCGAATATATAACTTTCCTTCGATATTCCCATTTTTTCTCTTCCAAAAAATCTCTTATTTTCCTATATTAAAAAAAACAAGGGTTTGAGAAGAAATTGTTGGCATGTTTTGTTAAATTTAGAGATCGAAGTATGTTTCTAAATTTAAATTTTATATGAATTTTGGTTTGAAATTTATTTGTATGGATTATGATATGTGAGTTTATTAATTTGTAATCGATATATATGAATGCGATTTGATTAAATTGTATGAATAATGTTAGTATGCATTTTGATTAGAAAGTTTTATGAATTATTATTGTATGCATTTGATTTGAAATTTGTATGAATTTCTATGATGATAAAATGAAAGCAGATCAAACGGTCCAAAAATCGTTAGTATCAAACGCTTTGTACTAACATTAGTTTCCTAGACGGACTATATATATATATATAATTTAATTATTGTATATTTTATTTATGTCAGTTTTATTTCATTTTAAAGGAATATACATAATATTTTTCTCTTATAATTAGAAAGTTATACGTAATATTTTATAATTGATATAATATATATAACATTTGAAGTTACACTTTTATACATGCATACAAGATATTTGAAGTTTTACATGTTTGTGTATGAAAACTTGACACTAAATAATCAAAATTCACTTTAAATATATAGGCCCACAATTTCTGGAATAGAAAAGTGAGATGAACTAGTCTCTAAAATACAAGGATGATGAAATGGTGCAATAATTGTGCTAACAAGCTCAATTCACGTGTCTGAGAAGTGTCCGCAAAAGTGTCCTGACGATTTTTACAAATAAAATATTTGACACACCACATGGTGTGTCAGACAGGTATTCGAGGAGTATCCGAGAAGTGTCATGTCCGACACTGACACGGCCGGGTTTTTGAAGTGTCCGTGCAACATAGAGATATCACATGAAAACCGACATTGTTGAAATAAGCGAGTAGTATTTTCAGTGGCAGTCATACACAGTAAACATATATTTGTAAGAGTGCACTATATTTGTAAGAATTGCCTCTTGATTTCCATAAGGGTTGTGATATCTGGTAACGACCCGTGCGAGACGGTTGACGTGGCACTGCCACGTCAATCAAAACGCGACGGATCTCCAACCGGCGACTTCCAACTGAGCAGGCGACAACGGCAGCATGACGAGATGAAACTAGCTGCTGAGATCTAAACACAGAGGTGCGACGACGAAAAGAGTATATAGATGATGATATAACAGTTTATAACTCAAACAAATAGTATATATATATACGAGACCCGTCATATCAGAGAAGAAAGGAACAACGGGAAGATTATGGAGGAGTCGCCGGCGACCAAGGCCACGCACCACGACATGTCGTGCGTGGGTCATTACCAGACCCGTCTTGATATCTATTTTCCCTTTCCATAATACCACTAATATACAACTTTTAATATCCCAACTTTCCTGAATGTTTTAAGAAACTCCTCTTTATTTTATATGCTTCTTTAATCCCCATAAATAGCGTTAATTTTTTTTTTACCCCTACAATGATTATCTTACATTTCATTCTTACCCTTAACGAACTTTTTTAATATTTAATCTAAGTTTATATTAACTATTTTTTCTGTCCTGTTGTATGTAACTGTTATTTTATTTTTATGTAAAGAAGTATTGTTTACATATTACTTCTTTATTTTTACTCCTTTATTTTTATTTTTCTATATTTTTTAGTTTACTAAATACTAGTATTTTCTCCTTTTTATTATTTTGGGATAAAGTAAAATATAAATTATGAGGTCTCTTGGTTTAATTTTTTTTTATTGTATACCCATGTAAGACGTAAAAAACTGTTTCATTCACTTTATATAGAGATTTTTTAATATTCAGAAAATGAAAAACTTCCTATCATTACATCATATAACACTAGAACAACTACCAAACTAAAATTAGCATAATAATTGCAATATTTTGTTCGTTATATGAATGTACTACACACTAGGAAGAAAATAGTATGAAAAGGTCGTAGTTAAGTTCTCACACCTCAATAAGGCCTTCTTTGTAGACTATAGGTGCTTTTGCACTTGGCTCCTTATAGAGTTTCTATATATTTGAATATCAAATTGAAGGACTTCTATTAAATTATTAATATAGTTTCCTAGGCAAATTAAAGTCCTATGCAATTCGTCAAAAAGAAAGAAAAAAAGCAAGGACTCAGATGTGAAATGAGTATTCAACAAGGGAGAGCATAAAAAATTCCCATTAGTGATCGGCGAGTGAGCCATTATGCTTATCGTCACAGTCCTTAGAGAGAAACGAAAAAAAAAAAAAACGAATCATCACTTTTTTTGGAATAAATAAAAATTCCATAAAAAATTAAGCAAAAAATAGTTTGTCATTAAGTTAAAAAAGGAATAAAAAAACAAGAACAAATCAATAAATAAAAACAAGCGAAAAATCAATGATGTAAAATAACGAGGAAACTTATAAATATTAACCATTAAAACCAATAAAATCGTGATATTACCATCACAAATAAAATCTTGACGTTAATAATTCGTAAAAATAGAAATCATACTTGGCATTAGGAGATAACAAATAATGTATAGCTAGGAATACATTCGTCAAAAAAGACAAAAATGGACATGAAACTCGAGATTTTTCCATGAAACAAATCTCAGAATTACAAGAAAAAATTAATACTTTGAAGAGTTGAACAACAAAGAATTGATTATGGGACGCTTAGATAGTGATCTTCAGTTCTTTCCAAAAGGGAGACGTCCATTTTTATATTACACAACAAGATTAAGGATTGTATGATTCTATTTCTTGGCACGATGGGTCATGTACTAGTAATAATAGCATATTAGGGATTTGCAAGGATTTGTTTATGAAGAAACATAAATCTCAGTCAGTGGGGGAGCTTCACGGTCACGGTCATTTTTGGAGGAGTAAAAAAAAATTCTCTACATATTAATAATGTACAATCTTTAGAGAGCATTCATGGTCTGTCATTCCCTATAAAGTATCGTTAAACAATTAACAAATAATTGTGCAAATGAATTAGACACTTTGTATAGTTAGATAAATGATTAAACCAGGCCATTTCATAAAAAAATGGAGTAAGAACGAACTTCTCTTCAGAGTGGCTTAGGGGCCAAGCGCAAGGGGCTGTACAACTGGAATTAATAAACAGGGCTGTACAACTGGAATTAATAAACTAAAAACTTTTTTATTTTTTCTTAATAAAAATGAGCAAGTGGTGTGTGTTTGGTGGAAGCTGTTGGGAAATCCACAGCAATGTACGTTACATGCGCAGCGGAATTTATGGATTTAACCCGTCCTAGAATCTACGTTAAGGGAATAAAAATACGATATTAACTATTAAAATTTATATCTCGGATCTTCCTGATCCGCGAGACGAAGAACGGATGTAGCTCTGAACTTTTCTGACTTGCAACCTTCTCCTTCCTGAATAACCGGACTTGGCTAGACAAGTCCGGAAATACTTTCCGAATATCTCTCAAGACTTTCTCTCTCTTTTCTGTGTAATAGACGGCTTCTAAGGCTTTTGACTTGTGTGTAGAATAGAGAGAGACTCTGCCTTTCTATTTATACTAGAGAGAGAGGCGAACGATTGCTCAGTAACCATAACTAAACACCCAAATCTGCGCCTATTCCGTTGCCAATAGAACTATTCCGTTGCCAACGGAATAGGTATTTCCATAACGGAATACTTGGCAGCTAAAGTTATTACAGTTTTCATGTCTATTCCGTTGGGAACGACAATACTATTTTTTTCAATCAATTATCCAATAATTGATTATTTCATTCACCAATTTTTGAGGCATATTCATCCCGTACGAATGGAGTTCATTGTGTGACCGTGTAGGTTCCATTTAACGCTGGCAATGATCTTCTAAAGATCGTAAGTCATGAGTAACCTCTAGACTGATGTCATGACTACCCATGTTAAATGAAACGATCAACGATCATAAACCTATCTGAATAGACATTTTCTTATTCCTTTTGTTCTACGATATATATATCTTGATCACAAGGCATGGAAGTATGTCATCCTTGAGTTTGATCAAAGTCTCTTTCCTCATCGAGAATTAGATTGAGTAAATACAAAATGATATTAAAAACACATGTTAATCCATTTTGAGCATGGCCATGCATTTCCTTCAGTCCTAGTTCATCAGGGAGCCCAGAGATATCTCCCTCATGGCGAGAGGAACAAATCCCATCTTGGTCACTCACATTCCTCGTCATGATTCAGTGCATACCTAATGATGTCCCTAATGATCATCCCATTACGGATGACGAAGGATCATATTAAAGTATGCAGTTCCACATACAGGAATTCATGGTGACCTCATGCCATAGGTGCAAGCACACTATTCATATGAGAATCACTAACGACATATACCATGCTTATTCTCATAGTGTGGTCAGTCCAATATGTGTTCTCTTACACGTACCTATATTCCAGACTTGACATCCCTATGTCCGTGATCAGCAGAACATGATCATCCAGCCTGAGAATATATTAGTGTGGATATGTAGCTTCTTACCTGAAATATGTTTATCTCTATAAATATCCTACATATCACTAAGAAAAGTTTAGAGTGTCATTCCTTGGTTCACAGTTCTACTATCAGAATCACCCATTCTAATGACGTGAATCTAAAGTGTCATCCACGGTTGATATAAGATATGTAAATGCACATTCACAACCCATACAAACAAATATATAAGAAAGAACCTTTATTGAATAAATAATAATGTCTTAATACATAATCCATTTCCTAGCACAAATACATTTGACCTAGGGCACTAATCCTACACTTTGTGTGTGACCTTGTAGGTTTACTTAATGTTGGCAACAGACTCTAAGTCAATAAATCATAAGCAGTCTCTAGCTAGCAAGATATTATGATGACCCAAATTAAGTAAATGGCCGGTGACCATAACCTAACAAAATGGATGAATACTTATTCCTTTTGTTCTACGATATATGTGTTGATCACACGGCATGGATAATGTCATCCTCGAGCTTGACCAACGTCTCATTCCTGATCGAGAATTATACTGAATAAATATAAAATGATATTAACAACACATGCTAATCCATTTTGAGCATGGCCATGCATTTCTTTCAGTCCTAGTTCATCAGGGGTCCCAGAGATATCTCCCTCATGACGAGGGGAACAAATCTCATCATGGTCACTCACATTTCTCATCATGATTCAGTGAAAACCAAACCATGACTCTAATGATCATCCCGTTAAAGGATAACGTAGGATCATATTAAAGTATGCAGTTCCACATACAGGAAACCATGGTGATCCCAGGTCATATGAACAAGCACAATATTCATATGTGAATCACTTATGACATGTAGAATGCATATTCTCATAGTGCGGTCAGTCTAATACGTGTTCTCTAATACGTACCTATATTCCAGACATGACATCTCTATGTCCATGATCAGCAGAACATGATCATCCAGCCTGCGAATATACTAGTGTGCATACGTAGCTTCATACTTGAAATATGCTTATCTCTATAAACATCCTACATATCACTAGGGACAGTTTAGAATGTCATTTGGTAGTTCACAATTCTACTATGAGAATCATATATTCTGATGATTTAAACCCGAAATATCATTCTTGGTTGATATAAGATATGTAAATATAAATTGACAACCCATACACACAGATGTAAAAGAAACAACCTTTATTGAATAAATAATAATGTTTTAATACATAATTCATTTTCTAGTACAAATACATATGGCCTAGGGAACTAATCCTACAGTCTCGAACTTGCACTAGGCCAATTCTAATTATCTTATGACCATAGATCTAATATGGCCCTCATGCTTCACCAGCAGGAGAGGTTTAGTTAATGGATTGGTGACATTGTCGTCCGATGGCACTCTACACATTTTAACATCACCCTTCGTATGATCTCCCTGATCAGATGGAAGCGTCGCAGTATGTGCTTGGACCTTTGGTGAGATCTCGGATGCTTTGCTTGCGCGATCACTCCATTGTTGTCACAATATAGATCCACCAGTTTCAAGATGCTCGAAACTACTCTTAGTTCCTCCAAAAAGTTATTTATCCAAACAGCTTCTTTAGCCGCTTTTGTAGTGGCTATATACTTTGCTTCCGTTGAAGAATCTACTATAGTACATTGCTTAGAACTTTTCCATGTCACTGCGCCTCTGTTTAGGCAGAACAAATATCAAGATTGTGATGTAAAGTCATCTGAATCTTTCTGGAAACTTGCATCAGTGTAACCATTTACAATGAGCTCACCGTCCAGACCTCCATAGACTAAGAGCATGTCCTTCATTTTTCGTAAGTACTTAAGGATTCTTTTAACTGCTATCCAATGACTTTCACCTTGATTAGACTAAAACCTGCTTGTTGCGCCTAATGAGCATGACACATATGGTCTAGTACATATCATGACATACATGATAGATCCTATAGCCGAAGCATATGGGATCTTATTCATGCAATTTCGTTCCTCATCACTTATAGGACATTGTGTCTTATTGAGAGAAATGCCATGAGACATGGGCAAAAATTCTTTCTTGGATTCTTGCATTCTAAACCATTTCATGACTTTATATATATGTACTTTGACTCAGACCTATAAGCCTTCTAAATCTATCTCTATATATCCTGATTCCTAGCACCTAGGAGGCTTCTTGTAGGTCTTTTATCGAGAAATTATCACCCAATCATTTCTTGACATTCAATAATGTTGAGATGTAATTTCTCATGAGTAATATGTCATCTATGTAAAGTATCAGGAAAACTATTGTGCTTCCACTGGACTTCATGTAAATACAAGGCTCACCTTCACTTTTTGTAAAACCAAAATTTTTTATTACTTCATGAAAACGAAGGTTCCAGCTTCAAGATGCCTGCTTCAATCCATAGATGGATATTTGAAACTTACAAATCTTAGAAGAATTCTTGGGATTGACAAAACCCTCGGATACATCATATGCACATCCTCGGTTAAATTTCCATTAAGGAAAGTCATTTGTACATACATTTGTCATATCTCATAGTCAAATATGAAGCTATGACTAATAGAATTCGGATGGACTTAAGCACAACTATGGTGAGATGGTTTCGTCATAGTTTATACCATGAACTTGTATGACAGCTTTTGCCACAAGCCTTGCTTTGTAGGTTGGTACCTTTCCATCCACGCCAGTCTTCTTCTTAAAGACTCACTTATATCCGATGGTTTTAAAGCCTTTGGATGGATCAATCACATTTCAAACTTGATTGTCTTGCATGGACTACATCTTGGCCTCTCATAACCTATAATCATTTCTGAGAGTCGGGACTCTTCATAGTCTCTTGGTAGGACATAGGTTCATCATCTATGACATCAACATCATTCGACGCGAGAAATCCATATCTCTCGGGCTCATGACGAATCCTACTAGATCTACGTTGACTCAGTCGTATTTCAAGCTCACCAACTCCTTGAGAACTTGTTTGTTCTTCCATCAAAGGTTCTACAACTGTAAGTGGATCTCAAATTTCTTTGAGTTGTACTTTGCTCCAACTGCTTCTCGTAGAGAGAAACTCTTTTTCTAAGAAGGCTCAATTGCGAGAAACAAACACTTTGTTCTCTAATAGGTGGTAAAAGTAATATCCTTTAGTTCGAAGGAATTATATCCTAGGCCAAAGTGTTGGACTAGAGATTAGATTATGAGAAACTCATTTATTCAATTCATATATGAATGAGTGTATTGGTGACTACTATATTTACATATATTAGATCGACCATGAATTACACTTCGGGTTCACATCATAAGAATACGTGATTCTTGATAGTGGAATTCTAAACCAACAAACGACATTATAAACCGTCCCTAGTGATATGTAGGATGTTTACAGAGATAGACATACTTCAAGTAAGAAGCTACATATCCACACTAGTATATTCGCAGACTGGATGATTATGTTATGCTGATCAAGGACATAGGGATGTCAAGTCTGGAATATAGGTGGGTGTTAGAGAAGACATACTGGACTGACGACACTATGAGAATATGAATGGTATATGTCATTAGTGATTCTCATATAAATAGTGTACTTGTTCCTACGACCTGAGGTCACCATGGATTTCTGTATGAGGAACTGCGTACTTTAATATGATCTTATGTCACCAATAATGGGATGATCATTAGGGTCATTATTAGGTATGCACGAATCATGATGAGGAATGTGAGTAACCAAGATGGGATTTGTTCCTCTCGTTAAGAGGGAGATATCTCTGGGTCCCCTGATGAACTAGGACCGAAGGAAATACATGGTCATGCTCAAAATGGATTAAAATGTGTTGTTAATATCATTTTGTATTTGTTCAGTCTAATTCTCGATCAGGAAAGAGACTTTGGTCAAACTCAAGGACGACATACTTCAATGCCTTGTGATCAAGACATATATCGTAGAACAAAAGGAATAATCAAATGTCTATTCAGATAGGTTTATGATTGCTGATCATTTCATTTAACATGGGTAGTCATGACACCAGCCTAGAGGTTACTCACGACTTACAATCTTTGAAATATCGTTGCCAACGTTAAATGGAATCTACACGGTCACACATAAAATAATGTCTCGTCGGGAAGGAAATGCTCTTAAAATTGTTATACATATGATGTATAAATAAGTGAAAGAAATAATCGATCATTGGATGATTGATATGAATGATTGTGCAAAAATCAGCATAGTTCGGTTGGCAACAGAAGAATTCCATTGCCAACAGAAGTTCCGTTGCCAATGGAACAGTTCCGTTAGCAACAGAATTCAACCAATTTCTCGGCAGCCAAGTTTTCAGATTAGGAAACGCTATTCCGTTGACAATGAATTTAGACAGACATTATATAGCCTCCAAGCTGCCGTAATATAGAGAGAAAGAGAGAGAGAGAGAGCCTCCTGAAAGTATTTCCAGACTCGTCTAGCCGAGTTCGATTATTCCGATCTTCGAAGTTCGATGTGGATACGAGTAGAAGTCTTCTACTTTGAAGACTAGCGAGAGATCAGTTTCTTTACCCAAGGAGAAGCAAGGAGTTTGATCGAGCCGAGCTTTAGGAGCACGAAGGAGAAGGAAATAAGATGAAAGTTCATTCAGCCTACATCTGCTTCTCTCTCCCGGATCAGGAAGATCCGAGGTATAAATTTTAATAGCATAATCTTGTACTTTTATTCCCTTAACGATGATCCTAGGACGGGTTGAACCCGTAGGTTCCACTGCGCATGTAACGTACATGGCTACGGGTTTCCCAATAGTGGTATCAGAGTGTTCGTTAAGGAAATAATCGTCGATTATATATTTAAAATTTAGTAAATTCTAGTATAATAAATTTTAGGGTTTTGAAAATATTATTTTAAAACATCACGGAAATAGTTTTTAGGAATATAATATTGGATATTATGATTTTCTGGAGTTTCGAAAAAATAGTTTTTTGGGAATATGTTTTGGAAACAGAACTAAAATTAAAGGAAACCGAAAAAGTCAACGTTATTCTATTCCGAACGGAATAGTTCCGTTCAGAACGGAATATGCTGAAATTTTCGCCTGAATTATTCAGCATTATTCCGTTGAGAACGAATAGTTCCGTTCCCAACGGAATAGGGCTGATTTTGCGAGAAACCCTAATTTTTGTTATACAAAGAATTTAATTTATTTAAATATGGTATGAGCCTTAGATCTATGATTGTTCTATGATGTAATCTTGTGTGTGAATACTTGTATTTTATTTAATATCTATGGCAACTTGTGAGTTGTCTAAATTATGGTAACTAGTGAGTTGTCCAAAATTGTAAACTACCTTTTCTAGCAATATGATAGTTAGGAAAGATATTACATCAAGACAAGAAGAGGATCTTGGTGCAAGCTTCGGAAGATGGCATTGGACCTTCTCACACATACAACGAAGGGTTCGTTGAAGATTCACCTACAATCTGGAGATAGATCTATGATTAGGAACCTCATGATCGCTCGTGAGAATTAGGCTCATACTATATTTATTTTGTTTATGTGATGTTTATATTTATGAATCTATAACAAAATCCTTCAGAATGTTAAATAAGGAGGTGTCCCCATGTCACTGAAGCCCTCGGTACTTAGACAGTCTTCCATGTGGGTCATGCCAAAGCTGAGCATATGGGAGATTGTCTTTGTAAAGGAGGGTATGCGGGAAATGGCGTCCTGCATGGGTCATGCCAAAGCTCAGTGTGCTGGACTCTATTTCGCCGATAATCATACATGGTTAAACTTAACTGAGCAAGCAAGTCGGACTTGGGCTCAGGGCACAAGATGGGATAATACACCGGGCATATGATGCTCTTTCCATAAAAGGCAAGAGTTATATATGATACAATTAGAAATGTTCCTATCTAAATAGTTGAGCAATATTGGCGCACTTAGTGTTTAATGAAATACGGATCTTGACTCACTATGAAACCTCATTTAATTGAAGTTTCCGAATCAATACTACTGAAGGTGTTTGATTTGAAAAAAAATAGTGGGAGTATAATATATGAAACAAAATTAGAATAATTCTAATTTTAAATAATAAACTTTACATTGCATATTAAACTTGTAGAATGAGTTCAAAATTTTCGGACTTGCGATCTATCCTTGAGAAAGATAAGCTCGATGGTACAAACTTCCCTGAATGGTTCAGGACTTTGAGAATTATTCTCAAGAGTGAAGGAAAGTTGTATGTCCTTGAGACACCCATCCCAAATTCACCGCCATCGACCGCTTCCAGAGTCATTCAAGATACTTATCAGAAGTGTATTGATGATTCTGATGAAGTAGCCTGGATGATGTTAGCAGGAATGAAACCTAAGCTTCGGATGCAGATAGGTTTCATGGATGCCTATGATATGATCAAGGCACTTAAGGAAATATTCTGAAAGCAGGCTAATATTCAGCGCTACAAGGTCACCAAGTTATTAATCAAGAGCAAGATGGCTCATGGCTCCTCTTGGATACTCATGTGTTCAAGATGAGAACAGTCACATTGATTACTTAGAGAGACTTGGTTCGCCTATTCTATGGGAATTCACGATTAACATGATTCTTGGATCGCTTCCTCCAAGCTTTGATTTGCTGCTTACTGAATATCATAAGCGTCGTATGCAGACGACGATCACGAAATTGCATAAGATGCTGAAACAGACAGAGAAAGACATAGAGGCAAAAGTTGTCATTGATGCCCTCAGAATTGAAAAGGAAAGGGAGTTGAGAAGACAAGCCACATGGGAGAGCTAGATCAAGAGTGAGGGCAAAGTGTTGCCTAAACCTGAGGAAGCTGAGGAAGTGATTGCATGTTCTATGCATGATCACTGGAGAGGAGGATGTAAGATATGTCAAGAAGAAGAATCAATAGCTGTCAGTTCATGTATTCCTCTTTCTAAATCTCTACTTGGATATTGGATATCCACTGTAATTCTCACATTTTGAATGTGCAGGATATTACTCAGAAGTAGAAGATTAGCTAGAGGAGAAGTCAACTTACAAGTGAGGAATGAAGAAAGAGTTACTACATTATTTCTAGGATTTTATTGACTTAGCCATTGTGGACTTGTAATGAAATAAATGCTATTTCGACATTAGCGTTAAAATGGTTATAAAATTTATTATTTGGAATAACAAAATTTTCTTAGATTTGTCTATTTGAAATGTTCACTTGGAAAATAACCTTTATATGCTAAATAATAAGTCCATTGGTTTCATACTTCTAGCAATGCCATCTAAGTCACAGAATAAGAATCACATTTCTAAAACTCCACCCTATGGGGAAAGTTTGACTCACTGGATCTAGGATCAATTGAGATGTGCGAATTTCATTTATCGAACAGGATGACAAGAATGGGCAACCATCACGAAGTTGATGGGTTAGTTTGTTGAGTTTCATAAAAGAGATTTCATCTCCTAAAGAAGTAGTGGAAGTGTAATACATCTTGAAAGGTTCGAGGTCCACATATTAGTGATGAACCATTAATAAGGATGTCAAGTAGTTGATAAACATAAGGTTATCCTCACAGACCTGGTAGATGTTAGGTTGAGAGATATGATCTCTCATAAAAGATGCTCATAGAAGATGAGTCGACTTTCTACCGAGGAGACTGTGAAGAGACAATGTTCTCAAAATGGTTGGACCATGAGAACTGAGATGCAACGCATATACAAGCAATCATGTTTGGAACTTGATTGGAGTATCCAATGACTTGATGACCATTGTATACAGTACATGGATAACCTAAAAATAGCAAAGAAAGTAGCTATAGTATGGGCTATAGTGAAAGGACTTTTTCACTTGTTGCTATTATGAATTCTAACTTTCATAGCACAATGCGATTGTGAATAATGGAACAAGGATATAAAACTCACATTCCTTTATAGGAACTTACTGTGGATGTATCTTAGAGACATGGCAAGAGTTTTGTGATCGCAAGAATTCTGAAAGGTAAATTCATTTGTGAATGGATTAAAGCAAGCATCTTAGGATGAATCTATTTGACAGAGTAAATTGAAGAATTTGACTTAATCGAAATAGATAATATCACATCGGTTTTAAGAAATTCAGCGGGAGTATGATAGTCTTCTATTGTTACAACAAAGAACCTTCACCATCCTAATAATTGGGAGTTGTAGTCTATGCAGACTTATGGTTGTAAGGTAAAGTACATTGGTAAGATATTGAAAGAATTCAATACTTAAGAAATGTTCTTTCTTACCGTGATCATATGAATGATGAAAGACATACGAATGAGATTCTATGCCTTCAACCATATATTGAAGTGTTCAATCTGTAAGAAAAGAGTTCTTGCTTATGACATTTACTTGAACAATACAAGGATATAAGAATTAGATTCTATACCTTCGATCATATATATTGAATATTCAATATGCAAGAAAGAGTTCTTGGTTTTGGCACTAATATAAGCAATGAAAGGCACATGAATTGGATTCTATACTTTCAACAATATATTGAAAGAGTTAAATATGCAAGAAAGAATTCTTGCCTATAACGTTCATATAATGAAGAAATATCATCCGTTTATTGAAAGGCTCAATGTACAAGAAACAATTCTTAGAAACGGGATGAACAAGATTCTTCAAGCCGTACAATGTACTGTGCAATATGTTTGGAGCATAAGAGAGCGATGATAGTCATTTGATGATGAGAATAAATTTCTAAGTTCTTATGAAGAACTAAGATATTCCGATCTATTAGAACCTAGGTAGTGGTAAGAGATTACACTTTCCTAACATGGATCATTATCGCAATTCGTTTATTTTGAATGCAGTAATTTGGAATGAGTTCCAAATAAGATAATATAACTGAAACAAAATCATATTGTCACTTTAGAAGAGGACAATAGGTATGCTTGAATCAAAAGTTGATCTTGAAACTAGGAGTAGTCCAGAGTGCTCTTAAAACCTGGCGATCTATGTTATGAACAAAGAGTTGCTTAGAATAGAGCAACAAGGATACGAGTACCTATTTCAGAAGTTCTCAACTAATGATAGAGATCAATAGTAGACATTACAAGTTTGCAATGTAAATTTCTATAATCTGATAGGCATATATTTTCCACGAGTAGAACATGAATATCATGTTGCCTAATGAGCATTGGATGCTTAAGATTGGTCTAGTGCAAGTGGGAGACTGACGGAATTATGCCCTAGGTCAAAGTGTTGGACTAGAGATTAGATTATGAGAAATGTGTTTATTCAGTTCATATATGCAAGAGTGTATGGGTAACTAATATATTTACAAATATTATATCGACCATGAATGACACTTCGGGTTCACGTCATCAGAATACGTGATTCTGATAGTGGAACTGTGAATTAACGAATGACATTTAAATTGTCCCTAGTGATATGTAAGATGTTTATAACGATAAACATACTTCAAGTAAGAAGTTCCATATCCGCAGACTGGATGATCATGTTCTGCTGATCATGGACATAGGGATGTCAAGTCTGGAATATAGGTGCGTGTTAGAGAACACATACTAGACTGACCACACTATAAGAATATGCATGGTATATGTCATTAGTGATTCTCATATGAATAGTGTGCTTGTTCCTACGACCTGATGTCACCATGGATTCCTGTATGAGGACCTGCATACTTTAATATGATCTTACGTCATCCATGATGGGATGATCATTAGGGTCATCATTAGGTATGCAGTGAATCATGACGAGGATTGTGAGTGACGAAGATGAATTTGTTCCTCTCGTTAAGAGGGACATATCTCTGGGCCCCCTGATGAACTAGGACTGAAGGAAATGCATGGCCATGCTCAAAATTGATTAACATGTGTTGTTAATATCATTTTGTATTTGTTCGGTCTAATTCTCGATCAGGAAAGAGACTTTGGTCAAATTCAAGGATGACATACTTCCATACCTTGTGATCAAGACATATATCGTAGAACAAAAGGAATAATCAAATGTCTATGCAGATAGGTTTATGATCACTGATCATTTCATTTAACATGGGTAGTCATGACACGAGTCTAGAGGTTACTCACGATTTACAATCTTTGGAAGATCGTTGCCAGCGTTAAATGGAACCTACATGGTCACACATAGAACAACATCTAGTCGGGAAGGAAATGCTCTTAAAATAGTTATACATATGAAGTGTAAATAGGTGAAGAAAATAATCGATCATCGGATGATTGATATGAATGATTGTGCAAAAATCAGCATAGTTCCATTGGCAATAGAATAATTCCGTTGGTAACAGAACAATTCCGTTGCCAACGGAAATTTCGTTGCCGATGGAATAGTTCCGTTGGCAACAGAACTTAGCCAATTTCTCGACAGTCAAGTTTTCAGATTAGGAAACCATATTCCGTTGGTACTGGAATAGGTCCGTTGGCAATGGAATAGGTCCATTGGGAACAGATAAGTGCTGGAATTAGGGTTTTAGTTATGGTAACTAAGCAATCTTTCACCTTCCTCTCTAGTATACATAGAGGGACAGTCCCCCTCTATTAGACAGACATTACAGAGCCTCCAGCTGCCGTAATATAGAGAGAAAGAGAGAGAGGCTCTTGAAAGTATTTCCGGACTCGTCTAGCCGAGTTCGGTTATTCCGATAATTCGAACTTCGACGTGGATACGAGTAGAGGTTCATGGAGGAATTAGTTGTGAAACCCATAGGACGGGTGATAGGTTTCGCTACGCATGTAACGCACGTGGCTATGGATTTCCCAACATAGTTTTCTTAGGATATCCCACAAACAGGCACTTCTCAGAACTGGGTCTGAGTTTGTCAGAAAAATAACATTTGACGTAAGTCTCATATCTCCAAATTTTAAGAAAAGATAACTTGGGGCTTCTCCCCGTCCATATCTCATATGTAGTATTTCGAACTATTTTTGACAGAGTCATGTTCAGTATGAATGCAGCAGTCTCAAGAGCATAACCCCAGAAAGACATTGGAAGAATCGTTTGACTCATTGTGGATCGAACCATAGCCAATAAAATTCTTTTCCTCCTCTCGGACACTCCATTCAGCTGAGAAGTTCATGGAGGAGTTAGTTGTGAAACTAATCGTCATTCTAACAGATGATCCTCAAATTCCTAACTCTGATATTCGCCTCCTCAATCAAATTGAAGTGCTTTAATCTTCTTGCCAAGTTGATTATGTACTTCAATCTTAAATACTTTGAACATTTCAAAGGATTCAAACTTATGCTTCATTAAGTAGACAAAACCATATCCACTGAAGTCATCTATGAAAGTGATGAAATACTGATATTCACCTCTAGCCGTCATACTCAATGGTCCACACACATCAGTATGTATGAGTTCTAATAAGTCATTGACCCTTTCACTAACTTTTGAGAAAGGTTTCTTAGTCATCTTGCCAAGTAAACATGACTCACATGTCTCAAATGATTCCAAATCAAATGACTCTAAAAGTCCATGAGAGTGGTGTTTAGAAATGTGTTTCTCATTTATATGGTCCAAGCGACAATGCCAGAGCATTTGATTTAAATCGTTTAGTATTAATATTGTAGATGGAATTGTAATATTCTCTCTTAAGATCTAGCACATAAAGACCTCTTTCTAAGAGAACGTTTTCATAGAAAAGATTATCTTTCAAGATAGAACAATTATTATTCTCAATAACAAATTTATAACCATCCAAAGCTAGACTAGAAATAGAAATAATATTTCTGCTTATAGCAGGTATAAAATAAAAATTATTCAGTAGTAAATCAAGTCCACTAGGCAAAGTTAACAAATAAGTTCCTATGGCTAATGCAGCAAATCTTGCTCCATTTCTCACAAGCAGGTTAACTTCGCCCTTAACTAATCTTCTACTCATTTCTAATCCCCGCACATCATTACAAATGTGAGTACCACATTCGGTATCCAATACCTAAGATTTAGGAGTAAGCAAATTAGTTTCAATAACAAAAATACCTGAAGCAGTAGTCATACTACCCTTGTTGATTTGATCATGATAGCGTTTGCAGTTTCTCTTCCAATGGCCAACCTTGTTGTAATGGAAGCAAACTCCATCATTGTCTTTCTTGATCTTAGATTTAGGCAACACCTTGACTTTACCCTTCCTCTTGTTCCTGGTCTTCTTAGTCATCTTCTCGTGAACCATTAGGACGTCGTTGAAAATATTTGTCTTCATGTCCTCCTATGCGTTATGTCAACAGCTAATTCTCTGGTCATAGCTGAACGAAGTCTCTCCAATTGATCAAGATAGCTTTTCATCTTGAGTACATAAGTACTCATGGATGAACCTTCAGCCATCTTCATATCAGTTAGAGAGACGGTCGCTTTGTAGCGCTCAACTCTAGTCTTCTCTTGGAATATTTCCTTGAAATTTATAATCATAACATAAGAATCGATGCCCTCCAGTTGCTTCTGTAGCTCGGAGGTCATGGTCCCTAGCATGAGACAACTTACTTCTATGTTATCCTTGATGTATTTATTGTACGCGTCTCGGACAACCCTTGTGGCTCTCTGTTCTTGTTCCTGTAAGTAGCTCTTTAAATATCATGAAATATTACATATATATATTTGTATACATGACTTTCCATACATTAAAGAAATAAGACAGGTCATGAAATAAGGCAGTCGCACTTTCCTCTTACCATACATGCAAATGTCTCATATTCAAATATCACATATTCAAATACAGGCATTCTTTGTATTGATGACCTTCCATATATAGATAGGCACATATTCATCAGATTAAGGCACGCCTAAATTTCCATGCATATAGGCACCCATTGACTTGTCAAATCGCCATCCAATGGTGATATTAATATATGGGCCAGATCAAATAATTTTGCAATACTTACCATGTAAGTTTCTAAAAGAAGATAATTGAAATCAACATGCTTTAATTTTCTATGTCCAATTGTTTGTTCTTTGTGTGTGACTTTATAGGTTTACTTAATGTTGGCAACAGACTTTAAGTCCGTAAATCATAAGCGGTCTCTAACAAGACATTATGACTTCCCAAATTAAGTAAATAATCGGTGGTCATAACATAAGATTGGATGAATACTTATTCATTTTGTTCTACAATATAAGTGTTGATCACAAGGCATGGATAATATCATTCTTAAGTTTGATCAACATCTCTTTCCCGATCGAGAATTATACTGAATAAATACAAAATGATATTAACAACAAATTTTAATCCATTTTTAGCCTGGACATGCATTTTCATCAGTCCTAGTTCATCAGGGGCCCCAGAGATATCTCCCTCATGACGAGAGGAAAAAATTCAATCTTGGTCACCCACATTTCACGTCATGATATAGTGCATACCTAATGATGACTCTAATGATAATTCCGTTAAGGATGACGTAAGATCATATTAAAGTATGTAGTTCAACATACAAGAATCTATGGTGACCTCAGGTCATAGAAACTAGCACATTATTCATATGAGAATCACTAATGACATATACCATGCATATTCTCATAGTGTGGTTAGTCCAGTATGTGTTCTCTAATACGTACTTATATTCCAGACATGATATCTCTATGTTCATGGTCAGTAGAACATGATCATGCAGCCTGCAAATATACTAGTGTGGATATGTAGCTTCTTACTTGAGGTATGATTATCTCTATAAACATCCTACATATCACTAGGGACAATTTAGAATATCATTCGTTAGTTCACAATTCTACTATCAGAATCATGTATTCTGATGACGTGAACCCAAAATATCATTCATGGTTGATATAAGATATGTAAATATAAATTGACAACCCATACACATAGATGTATAAGAAACAACCTTTATTAAATAAATAATAATGTCTTAATACATAATTCATTTTCTAGCACAAATATATTTGGTCTAGGCACTAATCCTACAATCTCCCACTTGCACTAGGCCAATTCTAAGCATCTTATGCCCATAGACCTAACATGACCCTCATGCTTCGCCAACAGGAGAGAAGTTAATGGATCAACGATATTGTCATCCGATGGTACTTTATACATTTTAACATCACCCTTCGTATGGTCTCCCTGATCAGATGGAAGTGTCGCAGTATGTATTTAGACCTTTGGTGAGATCTCAGTTCCTTTGCTTGTGTGATCGCTCCAATGTTGTCACAATAGATCCACCCCTTCCGAGATGCTAAGAACCACTCTTAGTTCCTCCAACAAGTTCTTTATCCAAACAGCTACTTTAGCCACTTCTACAGCAGCTATATACTCTGATTCCGTTGAAGAATCTTCTACAGTACATTCCTTGGAACTCTTTCATGTCACTGTGTCTCCATTTAGGCAGAATAAATAACCAGATTGCGATCTAAAATCGTCTGAATTTGTCTGAAAATTTGCATCGGTGTAACCCTTTACAATGAGCTCACCCTCTATACCTCCATAGATTAGGAACACGTCCTTAGTTCTTCATAAGTAATTAAGGATTCTTTTAACAGTTATCCAGTGACTTTCACTAGGATTAGACTGAAACCTGTTTGTTGTGCTTAATGAGTATGACACATCTGATCTGGTATATATCATGGAAAACAAGATAGAACTTATAGCCGAAGCATACTGGATCTTATTCATGCGCTTTCCTCCTCATCACGTGTAGGACATTGTGTCTTACTGAAAGAAACGACATAAGACATGGGCAAAAATTCTTTTCTGGAATTACATTCCTGAAATACGATTGCTTGGAATCATATATTCCAAGACATCGTTCAAAACTCGAACAAATGGCTCCTACAAATGTTATAATTAGGGTTGGGTTAAACCCCGCCCAATCTTGATCCATGTACACTCATAATCAAATATTTTGATGTTCATAAGGATTTTCTAATAAAACGGGTCATTGAAATGCTGGAAACTAGTGACTATAATTTTTAGACTTGGTACTAAAAAAAGAAGTAATGCGGAGTTAGTTCTAAGTTGATTTTTCCTTAGCAAGATTTATTAATCAAATACGGAATAAGTTTTCCTCGCAAGATTTATTAATCAGCGTATAGTTACAGTTGCAAATATCAATAATGATATAGTTGATGTTATTGCCATGGCCAACGCAATTTAGCAAAGAAATTTCCGAGATTTTACATGTGAGTTAGAAATAAAAATATATCTCTGCGGGAGGTCATATGACAAGGCGAGATGCCTTGAAATGCAATGGGATCGAGTGCTATATGCATCTTTGTCAGATGATGTTGCCAAAATTCAGCGCATGCCGAACTCTATCACATTCACCTTAGAAGGATATAAATTATAGTGAAATGTTACCATAGCATCGGATAAATCAGTGGGCAAAACATACTCCTTCTTTGAAGACAGAGGTCGAAGGGACCCGCTTCAGAACTCTTTATGGAAATTAAAAGTCCAATAATGAATCATAATCTTCCTATGTCTCCTATCTCAGCGCAAGACCTTCACTCGGGACAGGCTATTTGCACAAGGATGGACAACAAACCAGTATTGTGTACTTTGCAGAGGTAGTTTGATCGAAACATAACTTCTCTTTAGCAAATGGGGGGGGGGTGTTGAGACGCTTTTTATGCGACACTACTTTGGGGGAAGAAAATGATAGTGAGGGAGAAGCCCGTTCACTCACTCGCTTAGAAGTTAATGCGGGGTAGCAGAGCCATTTGGGCAAACGCAAGCGCAACTTTGTCAGCCCCAATTGTCTTTAATAACAACCTCCTATCGTTATGGGAGTAAACTCTCAACACACTTCAACCCATAAAATGTGAGTGAGTCCGCATTGTGCGGCTTGTTGTTGGGAGGTTTGGAAGACATGCAATGTTGTTATTTTTAAGCATACAAGGTAAACAATCACTCAAACATATGAGGCGGAAGGCGGTTTCACTACTACAAAAAACATAATTTGCAACCAATTTTTTAGCGACAAGCCATATTTGGTCTCTAATTTACGCATTCTGATGGTGCTATGCCCTAGGCCAAAGTGTTTGTGACCTAGATGATGGATTGTAATAACAAACATAATATTTATTCTAAGATATTTCATATAATATGTGTGTATAGGTTATTTTAATATAATTAAAATAGACCATGAATATGCAATTCAGCTTTATGTCATCAAAGTGCGTGACTTTGATAGTAAAACTATAAAGTGTTATGAATGTTATTCTAAATCGTCCAAGGTCATTTATATGACATTTGTGAAGACAAATATACTTGCAGATATATATAAATATATATTTATATACAAGCTATAAATGTACACCAGTATATTAGTTGACTGATGATTATGTTTTATTGATCATGGATAAATAGTTATCAAGTCATTAATATAGGTATATGTTAGAGACCATATACTGGACTGACCCGCCATAAGAATGCTACATGTTTTACGTCATTAGCGATTCTTGTAACATAAAGTATTTATAGTCCTTTGACCTGAGATTGTCTCGGTTCCCAACAAGAGTAATTTTATACTTTAATATAATCTAACACTGCCTTTAACTGGGTGGTCATACCGGTTATGATTATGTATACAATGAATCATGTAGATGGATGAGTGCAATCAAGATGGGATTTGTTCCTCTCATAAATGAGAGAGATATCTTTGGGCCTCTTGATGAATTGAACATAGGAAATGTATGGCCATACTCAAATGAATTAATAAGAGTTATTAATGTCATTTGTTCTTGTTCAGTTAAATTTGGAATCAAGAAATATTATTCGGTTAATATAAGGATGACGTATTACATGCCTTATGATCGATATAAATATCGTGTGACAAAGGGACTAAATACGTGATTGTTGATTAGGTAAATCGGATCACCGATATTCACTTAAATTGGTTAGTCATGATGGCTTGCTAGAGTTCGCTCATGATTTACAGTCTGTTAAGTCTATTGCCAACATTAAGTGAACCTACAGGGTCACACACAAAGAACAAACTGAAACGGGCACAGAAAATCCTAGCAAATGATGAGTTGCATAAGAATGTCACAAAATATATTGTCATCTTATGTGATAAGATGTGATATATATGTATATAAAGACTATGAGCACAAAAGATCATGTAATTTAGAAGAGTTTAGATGATGGCATATGGATAATGATGAGTGATGTCATACACATCTTTTAGTGTGAAGAGACATGACTCTTCACCCCTATATAAGGACATAGAGGGCTCCAAATTCAGATGACAACACATCATTCTCTCTCTCATTATTTCTCATTCTCTTTTGTGAGACAAAAGAGAGAAAATATACTTTCTAATTTGTATGACAAAATTATGAAAAGGTGTTTTCCTTTTGTATGACAAAAATGAAAGAGTGCAATTATATGAGAGGAATTATATACATCTTTTGTGAGATAAAATAAGAAGAGTTTTCTTATACAAGAGGAGAACAAGCTACTAGCATATATATTGTTCTTCTTCCCGTTTTAAGAAGTTTGTTCGTGTGGACACCGGTAGAGGCGTTCGTACTTGCGGCGCTTGTGATCTATTCGGTCTAAGAAGATGAGAACGGTTTGTTGAGACTTTTGGTGGAGACTGATTGTGTGTGCAGTAGATGACTTCCGCACGATCTGACCTAGACGGCCTAGACGGACGTCAAATCGGTTAGGACGGTAACCAGTTTAGAGACGTCACGGATTAAGCGTAATCCGAAAGGTATCTTTAAGATTTATTTCTTTGATTTAACCGATACGCACGGATCCTCGGATTGGTTTTGGACGAAATTTTTTATTTTTCGCTGCGTTATGCATGTCTGAAACCCAACATATTCTTCTATGAAAACATAGTTGGACCAAAAACAATAGTCATTAGCGACTACTACAATAGGTGGTCGCAAGTATAGTCGCAGAAACAACTTACTGGCTACAAACCCAAAATTGGTGGCAATAATGGTTGGTGAAGCCATTCATTTGGGACGAGCTTATAGTTGGTCCCAATATATGTCTTTAATTGTGACCAGCTAATAATTTGTCGCATAATAAGTTGCTCATCTGCGACTAGCTCACAATTGGTCGCAAAATATGGTTGTTCTTTTCACAACTCAAAAAGACAAAATAATTTATTTCCTATACAATGTCGTAATTTTCAGTTACATTAGGTTAACGGCCAATTGTAGTTCGAATTATTTTAGTTATCATACTCTTCGGGCTTCAATTAGTATTTGAGAAAACAAGTAGTGTTTTGCGTAAATAAAGGTGTAAATGACGGCAGTCAGTATCCGAATCGAATCATACTGCATCTGCAAAACAAATGTATCTAAATAGAAATATTCATATTCATCAATTTTAAAGAAATATCTTTTATTGTGTGTAAATTTATTACTAAAACTATAATGTATATATTACGACGGGTCTGTAGTGTGTGTGTGTGTATATATATATATATATATATACACACACACA
>JAJHPC010000008.1:725937-1025937 GCA_024447665.1 Juncus inflexus | reverse complement strand
ATACCCGGTTATAAGGTACCGTTATACAAAGCCAGGTGTTTGGACTACATGTCCACAATTTTATATTTCACTAATGAAAATAGTGATGCTTTAATAGCATCTTTCGAATTAGCCATACTTTATCTGTCGACATTATACAAATAATTTTAATTCTAGATCCTCATTTTCATTTATTATATCAATTGCAATTACATAACTATGTTTTGATTAATCATAATTTTATTTCGGTTTCATATTTATTCTAGTAGAGACGTAATTTATTGAGATCTCATCATTATCAATATTTTCAATATTGTTAGGTACCCAAACCTCTTATGGGGTAATTTGCTCGTCAATGTCTTCTACTTTTTTATCATCACTATTTTTTCAAAAGAATTTATTCATTTAGAAGTATCTATAACATCAAGCCAACTTTCTTATAATGCTCTTTCTTTCTCCTTGGATTGTCTTTGGAACTGATTGGTCAACCATGTTTCTGGCATATATCAAATATAGAATTACCCAACGGTATTTTAATATAATTATGAGCACATAATGCAGGAATGTATAAATATGATAATCAGTTTTGCATCAATATAAATAATATAATTTTATCTTGTTTCACATAAATAATATTTTGAACTTCTAGGTCATATTAACTTATTCAATGATCTAATTGAGCGATATTAATGAGGCATTCCATATAACTCGTAGTTTTCTAGCACTTGACTTACTCCCCCTAATGATATCATTAATTATTAATTAAGTTCTCCGGGACTTGTATTATGAAGTATATCTTGAACATATTCATTAATATTTGATTGTTTCACAACATTCTCTTGGTTATTCGTTCATTTCTTCTTCTGGAATTTTATCTATGAACATCATAATCTACCACACTTCAGGTGTGATTTGGATTCATTTGTTAGGAAAGTAATAGATGATCCTTCATGGAGATACCTACCAAAATCAGATGTTGTCAGCAAATAATTGATTTGCTATATTTTACAACTGAGATATAGTTCATATATATAAGATCAATGATCAAAATTAAATAACGAACAAATTTATAATAATAAATCATGTAGTGAATAAGTTAATGTCATGAAGCTCAAGATATCAAATTATGAAGGGCGATTTAACTTAACATATATGCCCGACTTTTATTTGTGAATCATCATTGTTCATTGTGGTGGAGCTATCGGAACAAATAATGCACATCCAAAAGTTCTTAAATAGTATTTACTTGGTTGCATGCCAGTCATAAATTATAATGGAAATTATTTATGCTAAAATATTGGGTTTACTCTAATTAGTGCTGGAACATGTATCATTTCATGGCCTCAATCTGGAGACGAGATTTGATTTCATTATTAGAGGCTAATAATTAATTATAATCATTTAACAAGATATCATGTTAAATCATTCTAAACGCATGTGTGGGCCAATGCTCAATTTCAATCAATGTAGAATAGACATTGAATACTTATGCCATCATCAAGATAAGTTGTCTTATTTGTACTATCCAAAAATTATTATTTTAGTTGGAATAATTGAGCAAGCAATCTCGCAAATACAACATTTCGAGATGATAATAAACATACTTGTGACCGTCTAATAGATATATGTATATATATATAGTATATCTAGTTGGTACAAATGAAAGAGTAATATGCCCACGTATATTTTGATAAATAGCTCAAGGAAATTGGGTGATTCATTCCCAACCCTAGTTTGTGATGTCTAACGATTAATATTCCTTGATAGCATGCAGCACATGAAAATTTCATTTGATAAAAGAAGCTTCTCATTCTTTAATTAATGAACATTTGAATTTCCTATAATTATTTGCATCTTAGTGCTCCGATATTTTATCATGAAATTTCTATTCAAATTAGTGAACTTCTAGTTCATAAATTTACTTTTCAAATTAGTGAACTTCTAGTTTATGTTTAATTATAAAGTTGCTTTTTAAATTAATGAACTTCTAGTTCAATGTCAAAATCATAAAATTGCTTTTCTATTAGTAAACTTCTTGTTCATTGTTGCATATATATTTACCTATGTAGATCATATCTCATTTATAGGCTACACAATATTGCAATCCCTTATTGTCCAGTGTATATGTGAATTAGCAAATATCTTCTGATTCGATATATAATTAAAACAATATTTGTGTATGAACAAAATAATGACTCTTCTAGAGTTTTGTTGCACTATCTGCTAAGCATGAATATACTTTGTATTGACCAAAAGAAAATAAGAAATGTGTATATTCCTTTATTAATTAAATGTGCAAAATAAATAAAGATAAGTATATGGTCAAGAAATCTGACACGATCAAGTGAATGTTTAAGACTTTATTGAAATGATCTTCATTATAAACATAATTGACCTTTCTATTATCTTTTTCTTTCTTAAAGAAACATGATTAAATTCAACGAGATATTTTCATGTACGACATATACATATGCTCAATATTGAGCATTCATAAATTCAATTTATTTTTTATTTTCTCATTTGCACGGTTTTCTTATTACGACTTTTGATCTCTCTTCGTGTACTTCTACAACCATTTTTACTATAGTGATTGTTATACGTAGCACCATTCCTTCAGGGAATTGGGAGAAATAATTGAACGAGGTTCGTAAAATTTCACTATTTGCTTAGACAAAAAGATAGGATGCTATTTTAAAATATTTCTTAAAGTTTATTTTTTTCTATTGCTTGCTATGCTACTACAGGAGCAACGTTTAATTGTAAATAATATTTTGTCTAAGGATTATCCTTCAAATTTCCTCATAAATTTTCAGTGAGAGTTATTTTTTTTTATTTGACATATTTACTAAGTTATAATCTCGCAACTCCAGGTGCGTTCATTAAAAATAGCATTGCAACTTTATCTCTATTTTTTAATAATATTAAAAACTTCAGGTTATCAATAAAAATAATGTTGCAACTCCATGTGCATCAATAAAAATTGCAACTACAGGTGCATCAATAAAAATTAGTTTGCAACTACAGGTGCATTAATGAATAAAAGTAAATGTGCATAAAATAAATGTACAAAAAATAAATGTGCATAAAAATAAATAAAAATAAAAATAAATGTGCATTAAAGTAAATATACATAAAAGTAATGTGCTTAAAATAAATGTGATAAATTTTGCAATAACTGGTGCATAAATATAATTGCAACATCTAGTGCATAAATATAATTGTAACTTCTGGTGCATAAATAAAAATAAACATGTTATAAACTTAAATATAATAAGAGCAAAAAGTAAAGAAAGAAATTGGAAGAGTGAAAGTTCTCATTCATCTATATTATTCTCATATAATACAAATTAGTAAAAAAACCTCCAGGTTTTTCAAATACATTTCTTTCCGGAAATATTTTTCAGATATTCTACAATCACTCATCGTCTCCATATGATATATGTTCCAGCATATATCTTGTTAATTTAAATTTCTTAGAGACCTAGGGGAGAGTTACATATTATTTATAATTATATTTTGTCCCCTTTTGTACAGTGATATTAGCTCTTCCGAAGCCTTTATTTGAATTTGAGCTACCTAAAATGGTACTTTTGCGTTGTTCATTATCAGGTGAGAGAAATAGTTTCAGTTTTACGAATGGTATGCATAATACCACAATGAGTGAGGCACACATCTTCATTAGCATCGTGGCCAATTCAAACTTTATATTCATATTCATATTTTTAACTATAACTTCATGTTAATTTATAATCTTTACAACTTCAAGTTGTTTATATTGTTCAACTTCAGGTTAATTCTTAATTATTCAACTTCAGATTGATTTGTAATTCTTCAACTTCAGGTTGATTAATAATTTCTCAATTTCTAGTCAATAATCTTGCACCTTCAGGTTGAATATTTAATTTCATGTCAATTTGTAATATTTCAACTTCTGGTTGATTAGTAGTTTCTCAACATCTAGTTAAGTGATAATTTTGCAACTTCAGGTTAAGTCATATAATCTTACAGTTCCAACTTATGGTGCATCAAAATAAATAAATTGCATAATCATGAAATAAAATAAACCAAAATAAAAAATAGAGAATATACTGATTTTTTTTGTTTTACTTACCTCTCTATATCAAATTTCTTCTTTACCTTTGTTATCGTGTTGATAACGTGTTATAAAATAAAAAATAAAAGAACAATAAAGCAAACAATTGGAAGGAGAGAATTGTATTGAATAGTGGATTGAATAATACAATAACTGTTGTCCTCTTTATATGGTAGAGGGTTGAGTGGTGGCCAAGAAATCTCTCACCTGATTCTGAATTACAATATGAAAACAAGCATACAAAAATCTAACCTAAATACAGTAATTAATATCCAGCTATGTCACATTCCATTCTTACAAGTATTTCCTAATTTATTATCTCTTAGGAGGTAAGTAATGGACATCTACATTAATTATATTCATAACAGAATTCTATTTGTGCTTGTATTCGTTAGGTATTTTCTTTTCTTTTTGAGATTGAATCCACAATTTGTTGTTTGATACATTTTATTAAATATGTGCCATATATAATTCGAACTTGATTCATTTATAAAAATTCTAAGATGTCTTACCACTTAAGTTAATAAGTTATGTCTAACTAAATCTTTTTATCTTCTAATATTATTTTCAACAATAATACACTTGTAATAATAAAATACTAATTAAATATCCCAGTACATGCATTATGAAGAAAGTAAATAAAACCATTAATCCCTAGCTTGTTTATTAAATTTTTATGTTGCTCCCAATTAATACATATAGAAATTGGATATACATGATCTAGTAATTATGGTTTAGGCCCTTTAGGATGCTTCGGTTGAGGGGGCGACTTATGCGTCGTAACTCCAGGATAATCTTCACTATATATCAGTTCTTCACTGTCTCGTGTCTCCTGGTCTCGGTTTACGTGCTTAATGCCAACGCCTTGCTTCTTTCTCTCACCGAAGGGAAAAACCTAGTTAATGATTTTACCAAATTACTTGTCAAATTTTTCTTGAAAAAGGGACAAAGGTAATTTTGGCATTTTTAGCTATTTCGCAAAACAAAAATATTATATAAATAACAAAAATATTGCACAATAAACTTGTTTTAATCCATATATAGCCCTAAAAGAACATCTTATAAATTGGCAGACTATCAACTCCAACTAAGTATCCGTGTTTTTGTTTATATAAACTGAATGTCGAATCTTAATAGGAAATAAGAGGTACCACGAAACTAAGATATTTAGTGGACCTTAGTAATTAGAGATTTAGGATATTATACTATCAACTACCTAAATTTACATATGGGTCACCCTTTACAACACTTCAGTCGATTATATCATGAATGTGTATTATAACTTCCTAAAAGTTGAGTCATGAACCAACAATGTCTATAGCATATAATTCAAATTTTAAATACGAGCAACTAATTACCTTGTTTCTTGATTTGCTTCTAAGTTCAAATGTAACAAAATACAACTCTTTCCGATGCACCTTCTCCAAATTTTGAACTTGCATTGTGCTCTCTGTTGGAGAGTGGTAGGAAAGAGAAACTCCCATTGTTAGAAGACATGAGAATGCTAGAAAGAGTAGTTTCTCCATTAATTAGGGTTCGTCCTGTGAATGCTTACCAAGCTAATGAATAGTGTTTATATGGTGGAGTGTTGATTTCACAAGGTAGGAGAGATGGAGCTCTCAGATCTTCTGTGGCTCTTAATGGTGTGACAATTGTTTTACACTTCTACTACAAGGATTTTTTTATATTTGGCAAGCAATATGATTGATTATATACAACTAAGGTGCTCATGACAATAATATCAGCAAGGGACATGATAAATAACTCTCTTAGTCCACTCTTAATGCATTTCAAATTCATTCATTTTTCAGTGAAATAGTAAATAGAACATAAAAAGTATATGAAAAAAATAATATATAAAATATTTTTCTGAAAGCAATATATATAAATAAAACATGATTTATAAGAAACATAAAACAATAGATATAAAAATAATATATAGAATAAAAAAACATAAAACCACAAAAATAATATATAAGAATAGGAAAACAATATATAAATCAAATATACATGAAATATATTTTCAAAGCACTATATATAAATAAATATGTTATATAAAAACACACAAAATTGTATATATCAAAACAATTTATATAACGAAAAAGCAGAATATAAACCACAAAAGAATATATAGTTCAACAAGCACTAGTCAATTGTTAACCCCGTCCAGAGTGATATAGGAGTGATTTAGCCATGGTGATTACACATTTCCTATTAGTAAAGTTAAATGTATGGTTTGATTCATATAAATAAATATTACTCGGATCAATTTTTTTTTATTGGAATTGTCTTATTTGATGCTATAAGAATTAATTATACTTTAATAATAGACTCATGATGGTTGTTAAAATCCTGATTCAACTTCTAAAATCTTACGATTCTACGACTGTGAGCTGAGAAAATTATTTGACTCCCGCGTAGAATCTTTTTTTGGTAGAATCCCGATTTAACAAGTAGAATCTTGTAGAATTTCACTTTCATTACGATTTTATACTAGACTTGCAATTTATGATATGGTATAGTCGCGAAATATAAATATAGTGCAAAATAAATATTTTTAGGCTCAAAATAACTTATCTATGATGTCATAGAGCACATATAACTACTAAAATAAAAAGAAACTCTATATTTTCAACTTTTTAATTAAATGCTAACAATAATAGCAGGTCATTATGGTTTAGTCCCATGAGTAATCAAGTACATTTATGAATCATCAACATATAGCATATAAAATATAAAATATAAAATATGTTATTTTGAGTTTTAATATATTTGCTCCAATAGTTTATATATATATATATATATATATATATATATATATATATATATATATATATATATATATATATATATATATATATATATATTATATAGCTCATTAATTCATACTAAAGTCGACATTCGTTTAATTTCTTTTATATATATATATATATATATATATTATGCTCATTAATTCATACTAAAGTCGACATTCGTTTAATTTCGACTTAAACGAATGTCGACTTTAGTATGAATTAATATATATATATATAAAAGAAATTAAACGAATGTCGACTTTAGTATGAATTAATGAGTATAAAATGACTTTAAATTTGTTAGTGCACTAAATAATTTTATTTTCTCACAAATACTTTTACTAATTTTATTTTCATAGAATCTTACGATTCTAAGTTCGATTTTACGATGTGATTCGATTATTCCTCTAAGCGATTCAGGATAGAATTTCGATTCCAACATCTTGAATGGACTAACAAAAAATATTTATTATGATTATTCAAATAATGTAAAAAATAAATAAGACATAAAATTGATTCCCATATATCAACATGTGAATTGAGCCGTACTCAAAACTAATATTTCACTTATAATCTATGGAAAAATACGTAGCAATACTTGAAATAAATTCACACATATTGATGCGCTTGCGCAGAACGTCATACTTGTTACCACCACAAACGAACCGGGGTCTAAGAAATGGGTCATCCAATTATTGGTGCATAGAAAAAGAATCTAAATGGTTTTATGCATCTATATTTGGTTATGATAAAAAGACATAAAAGGGCCACCAAAGTACTATTTATGGCTTTTATCTGCACTAATAATAGCTAACAAGTAAATCGAACTGACTCTGAGCCATTTAAAAGCCTTATGATCTAAATGGTGATACCAACAGGAATAAATGTACTATTAAGAGATCCATGTTTTCTATAGTTTTTAGAAAATTTGATTCCATAAAATAATAGATTGAACATATTAACAAATAAAAATAGTTTATAATTTGTTAAACTTTGTTAACTCAAGCGGTATAAGACACACCGTAAACGTTGGCAGAGATCTAAGTTCAAATCATGAAGCAACACATTTAGCTCAATATTAAGCAAATTTAACAATCTATTAATCATGGATTGTCTAAAAAAACAACAGCTTATGATCTCTACTAAAAACCTTTTTTTCATTTTCTTGAAGAAGTTAGCTAGAACAATTAGAAATGAATATATCAAAAAAGTTTAGTAGTTTATATTGTTAACATATCTACCTACTAATTTATTTATTATTATTATTATTATAATTATTATTATTAAAGAATATTTTACTATTAATATGGCTTGTTGGTTTTATATAAATTAAAAAAAAATCCAAACAGGCGATAAAGGTAGGTCTTCCTAATGGACAAAAATCTATGAAAAAATATGTATATTTCGGGGAAGTTAATCATTTTTAATAGGTCAAAAGAAAACATGTGAATGGAATTAATTTTTTTTAAGGGTGCAAAGCCAAAAATCGTGTCAGTTGAGAGCGGCTTGGTTTTATCCACGCAAATTATTTTGTCACTGTCAATAAAAATACAAATTATTTTGTTGTATAATGAATCAAAAGCTGGCATTGGCCAAAAGATGACATTATTGTCTTATCAAATCCCCGGAGAGTGTTTATTTAATGTTCTTAAACAATTTTAATTTTATGTTATTATTATTTTTTTAAACAACTCATAATCTATCACTTCTTGGACTTATTAAATATTAAGCTAAATGTGTTCATCGCAAAATAAAGTTAAATTTGCCTTAAAGTTGATCCAAAGTATCTTATTATTTAAGCTAGTAAGTTTCGGCTTTATGTTATTATTATTAGCATTACTAATTATTATTTGAGATTTTTTTCAAAACCTTTTCTTGATATTTTAAGAAATCTTCTAATCTTTAAAATTCTTTCTTTTACTTATATATTGTGTACATAATACTATACTGCTTTGGTGACATAAATTGTCTTAAAGTATCTGCATATAAACGTATATATTGTTTAATAATATTTATGTACTATTACAACATTCATAAACCCTATATAAACGAATATTAAACAATGTATAGATTAAATAATAAGTAATACATAATAAAAAGGTGGCACATGGTTGGACAGTTGTATCAATATCTTTAGGGTAAATTTCACCCCAGGTCACTCAACTTTTAAAAATGACCAAATAGGTCACTCAACTTTCAATTGTCTCCATAGGTCCACTCAACTTTCAAAAATGACCAAATAAGTCACTCAACTTTCAATTATCCCATATAGGTCACTCAACTTCAAAAAAATATTCAAATAGGTCATTCAACTTTCAAAAATTATCAAATAGGTCACTCATATCGGATGACTTATTTATATTTTTCAACTAATTGGGTGACCTATTTTGGTTATTTTTGAAAGTTGAGTGACCTATAGTGGACAATTAAAAGTTCAGTGACTTATTTGATATTTTTTTTAAAGTTGAGTGACTTGTAGAGACAATTGAAAGTTGAGTGACTTATTTGATTATTTTTTGAAAGTTGAGTGACCTACGCTGAAATTTACTCATATCTTTATATCAAATTATAATCTCTTGTTTTAAAAGTATCAACTTATAATCTAAGAACCTAGAAACATGTTATATGCATTTATGCAATGTTTTTGCGTTAACAATTCATTTATTTATATGATTAGTTATTTCACCAACGGGATGTAAATTGTTCAATTTGAATATATATTGATATAATACTAATGTGTTGAGACCATGTAATGTTCTTTTTGCACTAAAAAATTGAAGGAACTTGTTTAATTGTTCTTTTTGCAACCTAATTTGTGGATTTGATTTTTTCATTCACAACGATAACTGGATACTTGCTCTGTAAAATAAGAATGGCTAACCTAGTAAGCCTAGTATCCTAATCTAATAAACTAAGTACATTCATTGACCCTTCTTATGTCTCCTTTTTTGTCTTGCCTTGTGGCAACCATAATACTTTATCCCTAATCAAAGGAAATAATTACTGATTTTTTTTTAAATCCTCAAATAATCTTTTGTAAGAAAGATATGAATATCGCACCATTAGTGCATATGAGATTTGAACTCATAATCTTTTGTATCTAAAGTTAGATACTATATCATTAAGCTATAAAAACATTTGCAGAAATAGTTACTGATTAGAATAAAATAGTTTTGAATATAATTTGTTGGTGGTGGAGTAACCAAGTCAACTTTTTTTTTGAAATGGCCAAAAAAAAAAAAAATTAATTAAGAGAATGACCAAGTTTTAAAAATATTTGCAAAAGTAGCTATTTCGCCCAGCCGTCGGGCGAAACACAAGTAGTTTCGCCCAATGACGGCGCGAAACAGAGCGCAATGACATTACGGACGAATTTGCTTAATTAACCCTGTTTCGCCCAGCCGTCGGGCGAAACAGTGTTTCGCCCTGTGGCCTGGCGAAACAAACTATTATGCATATTTTGGGCTTAGCCCAGCCCATCTCTGTTTCGCCCACTGGCTGGGCGAAACAGACCGTGTTTCGCCACCACTCATGGGCGAAACAAATGTCTCTCCACCAAAAAAAATAAATAAAAAAACCTAAAAAGGGAAAAAATTAAATAGCCTTTTTACATGGAAAAAATAAATAAAATAAATCTGAAGACAAAAAAATAATAATAAATAACTTATTTTTATTTAGAATTTCTTTTTCATATTGAAATGACATCTCTGTTTTTTTTAGTACATAAACATTGATTTAACATGTTAGGTTATAGGAGGAATCTAAGTTTTTTTAGGTATACAGTTTAGGGTTCAGATATAGGGTACTAGAGAATACTTACTTTTTCCGATTGAGACAATTTAGCTTTTTATTTAGTGGGTAACATTGATTTAACATGCTAGAATATAGGAGGAATCTAAGTTTTTTTAGGTATACAGTTTAGGGTTCAGATATAGGGTACTAGAGAATATTTACTTTTTCAGATTAAGACAATTTAGCTTTTTATTTAGTGGGTAACATTGATTTAACATGCTAGAATATAGGAGGAATCTCAGGATTTTTAGGTATATGATTTAGATTTCTATTTAAAGAGTCTTCTTATTATACCTTATCATCACAAAATTAAATCTCATAAGTCTCTCTTGCAAACTTCTTCCTTTCCTTCTTTCTCCTTATCAAGAAAATGCCACAAAATTCTGAAATTTTTCTATATTACAATGGTCAAATTGTTCAAGATTCGAGCGGATACAATTACGCTCCACAAGAAGGTGTTTTTCTCCCGCGTAGTAGAAATAGAAATTATTATAGATTGTGTTTAGAAATTTATTCTACCACCGGTTGGCCTAATAGTGACGATCTTAAAATTAGTGGTAGGTTTCCTTACCGTATGAATGATTGTTTGTATTTTAAGATAGTCAAAATTTCGAATGATTCACGTTAACTAGTTTTGCTCAAGTACATCAAATATGGTGAACACGGTTGGCCCGAATTAGAAATATACGTTGAACGCATCCAAAGTAGAGAATCCTATGTAGGAACTAGTAGTAGATCAAATGTACCTTTTAATGATGACGAGCTTGAGAGGTTAGAACCTGTAATAAATCGTGATGAAGATGAAGTACCAGAAATGGAAGAAGGCGACGAAGATGAGTTTGAAAATGTTGAAGACGACGAATATGATGAAGATGAAGTGCCAGAAATGGAAGAAGGTGACGAACCAGAAATAGATGTTATGAACAATTATACGGAAGTGGGTGAGATGGTTAGTGTAGGAATTTTCGGTAATCCTCCAGCGAAAGAGTTTGAAGATACTACTATGTGGAAAGAAGCGAAAATCGATATATTGTATGGTAAGAGCATGCATGCGAGTAGCGATGATAGTTTGTATGAGGGACAAACGTTCGACACGAAAGCAGAGCTACAATCGGCCGTAAAATTATACAGCGTCATGCATCACCGAGAATTTGTAGTCTTAAGATCAAACAAAACGCTCTACACTGTAGTCTGCAAGCTACAAGATGACCGCGCTGGCTGTGATTGGAGGCTATATGCATGCAAAAATAGACGACGTGTGTTTGAGATTAAAAAATTTACACAACCACACGTATGTGTTAATCAACAACCTAACAACGACCACAAACAATTAACAAGTGCATTTATTGCGGGGCTAATTCTAGATGTCGTTAGAGCAGATTTTGCAATTAAACCAGTAACCCTAGTGGAAACCGTCAAATTAAAATTTAAATATACCATATCATATTGGAAGGCTTGGCACGCAAATCAACACGCGCTTAGATTCTTGTTTGGCGATTGGAAGGGGGCATATAATTTGTTTCCTGAATTGATGGCAGCAATATATTCAGCAAATCCTACTACTGAATATTCATTTTGGAGAGGTCCCAAAAACTATGCTGGTGAGGAGGAGTTCGAAGGTCTTTTTTGGGCATTTGGTCCATCACTTAAAGGATTTGAGTTTTGCAAGCCTGTCATAACAGTAGATGGAACATTTCTAACCGGAAAATATCAAGGATGCTTATTGATGGCAGTCGCTAGCGATGCAAATGGTCAATTATTTTCCTTAGCTTTTGCTTTAGTTGATAAGGAGAGGGTAGAATCGTGGGGTTGGTTTTTTGGGTGTTTGGGTACTTTGATCGGCCATCGCAAAGGTTTATGTGTGATTTCGGATAGGCATGCCGGAATAATTTGTGCAATGAAGGATGACAGATTGAAATGGAAGGAACCTAACAGCTATCATCGTTATTGCAAGCGGCATTTAGAAGCAAATTTCAGTAGCGCTGTATCAGACAAAACATTGGTTAAATTGTTGTACCACTAGTTAAGGCGCCCACCAAATTTAAATTTAAGAAGCTATATAAAATATTAAAGGATAAAAATAATGAGGCGTGGGAATGGTTAAATAAAAAAGATAAATCAAAATGGGCGTTCGCGTATGATACAGAAGGTCGTCGGTGGGGTATTCCTACTAGTAATCATGCAGAAGTGATGAATTATGTTTTCAAGGGTATGAGGAACCTTCCTGTTACGGCTATTGTGATGGAGACATTCTACAAGCTGAATAGTTATTTTGTCAACAAGCGCGAGATAGCTGCAAATATGAAAATGAATAATAGAATGTGGGGAAATGAAGTGATGGAAAAAATGGAGAATAAAACAGTTAAGGCGCGTGCGCATCGAGTCACTACCTTCAATGTCGAAAACGGTGTTTATGAGGTGATAACAGAATCTAGTGGTTCCAAGGTAGGGGAAAGAGCTTCCATGTGAATTTCAATGAAGGCAAATGCGGTTGTCGAAACCGATGCTATATCACTATCCTTGTTCGCATCTTGTAGCAGTTTGCATACGCAGAGGTGTTAGTCCCGAGTATTTTATACATCAACATTTTTCACTGGATCACCTTAAACTTACATATGAAGGAAGTTTTTATCCGATAAAGGATAGAGAACAGTGGCTTGAACGTAAAAAAGTTTATAATGGTACGTTGGTTCCTCCTGAGAAACTTATGAGGAAAAATGTCCGTGGAACCAACAAGCGTGGAAGAAGACAGGAGAAACGCTTTCATAATAGTATGGACGTCATGGATAACGCAGATCGTAGAAAACATTGCAGTATTTGCGGAGTAGCAGGGCACACGAAAGCAAAATGTCCGAGAAGGTTGTAGTGTTTTATGTATGGTAGTTTATGTTTATTTATTGTGGGTTGTAATGTTTTATGGATTGTTGTTTGTAATATTTTATGTATTGTATTTTATGTTTATGTTTGTTGTAAAATAAATGAAAAAAATTTAGGGATTTTGTAACGGTTTTTAATAAAAAACCGATACTAAATATTAATACTGTATCGGTTTTTATCAAAGAACTGATACTAAACGGGAATTTTTTCTTTTTCGGTTAGTAACGGTTCTTCCAGAAAAACCGTTACTAAGTGCCGTTACTAAATCTTTTTTTTTTATTAGTAACGGTTTTTATAAAAGAACCGTTACTAAATCTACATTTAGTAACGGTTCTGTCAGAAAAACCGTTACTAAGTGCCGTTACTGAATCTTTTTTTTTCACTTAGTAACGGTTTTCATAAAACAACCGTTACTAAATCTACATTTAGTAACGGTTCTTCCAGAAAAACCGTTACTAAGTGTCGTAATCTTTTTTTTCACTTAGTAACGGTTTTTATAAAACAACTGTTACTAAATCTACATTTAGTAACGGTTCTTCCAGAAAAACCGTTACTAAGTGCCGTTACTAAATCTTTTTTTTTCACTTAGTAACGGTTTTTATAATACAACCGTTACTAAATCTACATTTAGTAACGGTTCTTCCAGAAAAACCGTTACTAAGTGCCGTAATCTTTTTTTTCACTTAGTAACGGTTTTTATAAAACAACCGTTACTAAATCTAGGGTTTCGAGTGGAGAGAGAAGAGGAGGCGATGGCGGTTGGCAAGTTGAACAATTTTAAAAAGTTCAGGGGGCAAAAGTGAGCTTTTTTCTAGTTTAAATATCAATCTAAATTAACAAAACATAGTCCAAAAAGTAAACATAGTCAGTAATGCCAGCGGTCTCCTCCTCCTCCTCGTGTTCCCCCGCGTCCTCCGTGTCTTCCTCTCCCCCATCCCCCTCCTCCTCGGCGTGGTACTCCTCCGCGTCCTCGCTGCGCCTGAGGCTGAACCTGAGTAATCTGACTAACTCCTTCATCTCCGTCTCCTCCTTGGCCTCCCCCTTCCCCTCCTCCGTCTCGTCCTTCGTCTCCGACCTGTTCGATGATCGAACCCCAATCGAAGTCGCCCTCATATTCATTACTTTCCTTTATGCTGCTCCGGATGCACCCTAACAACTTTTTCAATTTCCCTGGTACATCCTGGCACTCGGCTTTTAGCGCTTCGAACCCATGTTTGCAGGCCTCCAAAAGAAATGCATGCTAAAAAATAATATTTGAGTAATGTTAAAAAACTAAAATAATATGAATAAATAATAATATAAATAATAGTCAATTATTTTCATTACCGCTTTCCTTTTTTGCGGAACCATCGGATGATACGATCCCGTAGCATGCGGGATATCGGACTGCACATAAGAATCGGTTGTCGTTCTATTCCAATTCTAGTATGCATCATACTGGCTAGGGTCGTACGGCCGCCATGAAGGAATATTTATTTCACGTCCCAAGCGTTTATCTTCCCACTCAGCCAGATAAGCTGAATGTACGGTAGGCCAATTATTTCCACGGTAATTTGCGATATCGTGCAATCGTTTGTCGTACTCGCAATTTGGGGGTGCTTCCATCGCATACCCAAACTGACGCAACACCCGCTTCGGACGATGCATCTCGACAATCCAAAAATAGATCAATGGCACTATAAGAAGCCCCATAGTTTTTTCGTGCTCAACTATCGGTGGGAGTATATGACGGAATGCGTCATAAGGTGTCCAAACCACTTGAGTGTCGACCAAACTGTCGAACTGATCGCGATGTGTTGGCAAATGCCGATGAGGTGTTATATCCGCGTATTGAGTACAATCTTTCCATAAAAAACCAACCGTAGGTCTCTCATCTTCATCACCATCATTCGCCATATCATGCAGTTCCTTGCGTACATCTTTAGGAACGGGTCGTCCGACAGTGATATGTTCCCATGCCCACAGTTGCAGCAACATGATACACCGTCCCATATTTTTCCGTTTCTTATGCGTACCTTTACACAATGCCCTGTAAAGGTACGCAATAACTCCACTACCCCATGCCCATCTATCTAAAACCGACATGTCCTCTAATAAAAGCAGAGGCAGTGCTGAAACACAATCTCCCGAATCTTCCGTAAATAATACATCCCCACATAATGCAAGCATGTAGGCTCTACAATATTGCTCGACTTTCTGTTCCGGGGCATCAATTTCCAAATCGGAAAAATTATTTTTCAACCATGTTCTTTTCAATAAAATTTAGCTTCTCCCCTTTCCCTTAAACTCCAATTCCGGGATTTCTTTCCCGAGTAGTTGCATGACCTTTCCCTTCCAATCAACATCTTTATTATTTAAACACATTGCCTCACCGTCCGTCCGCATTCCCAACAAACACGAAACGTCATCTAGCGTTATGGTCATCTCGCCAACAGGCAGATGAAACGTGTGTGTTTCCGATCTCCAATGTTCCTGCAGAGCGCTTATCAGTCTGCTGTCGTAATCCAGCCAACCCATCCTGGCAGTTTGTAGTAAGGTTGCTTTCTTCAAAAAAGGGGGCATACCGATCGTCCCATGGAACCCGCGAAACATAAATAAATAAAATATATAAGATATATAAGATTTTTTAAATAAAATAAAATAAAATAAAATAAATAAAATATATAAGATTTTTAAATAAATAAAATAAAATAAAATAAAATAAATAAAATATACATAAATAAATAAAATATACATAAGCATAAATAAATAAAATATACATTAATAAGTAAATAAATAAAATATACATAAATAAATAAATAAATAAAATATATAAGATATATAAGATTTTTTAAATAAAATAAATAAAATAAAATAAATAATTAAAATATATAACATATATAACATTTTTAAATAAATAAAATAAAATAAAATAAATAAAATATACATAAATAAATAAAATATACATAAACATAACTAAATAAAATATACATAAATAAGTAAATAAATAAAATATACATAAATAAATAAATAAAATATACATAAATAAATAAAATATACAGGATATATAAGATTTTTTAAATAAATAAAATAAATAAATAAATAAATAAAATAAATACATCAAATTAAACTAATAATAAATAAATAAATAAAATATATAAGATATATAAGATTTTTTAAATAAATAAAATAAATAAATAAATAACATACATATGATTTTTTTTACTTTCTAAAAAAATTTATAAGTAATATACTAAAAAAAAAAATACCGGAACTTCATGTTGTCGGTAGCGCATGGGGTTGATAGTTACATCTTCGGTGTTGCCAAATTCGTTCGCCCGATGCATGTGTTGTTGTGACCGAAGCGCATAATTTGGCCGATTAGGTCCCGCGTCGAATGACATCTTTATTTAAAAAATCAAATAATATAAATAAATAAATAAAATAATATTAATAAATAAATAAAAACTACTAATAAAAACTAATAATAAACATACATACATAAACATACATTAGATTTTTTAAACATTTGATTTTTTAAAACATAAATAAATAAAAACTAATAATAAATAAATAAATACGTAAACATAAACATACATAATAAATAAATAAACATACATACATAAATAAATAAATAAATGCATAGCATACATTTGATTTTTTAAACTTTTAAAAAATAAAACTATAAATAATATACTAAAAAATATATCTATAACAAAAAAAAATATAAATAAATAATCCTAAACCCTAAACCCTAATCAACCAAATCAACCAAATAATAAATCTAATTTCAAATCAACTACACAAATGGAAAACTAATTTTGAGCAAATAAACCTAATTTGAAACTAATTTTGAGCAAATAAACCTAATTTGAACCTAATTTTGAGCAAATAAACCTAATTTGAATTTTGAGCAAATAAACCTTATTTGAAACTAATTTTAAGCAAATAACCAAAATTAACTAAATCTAAAGTCAAAGAAATCAACATATCTTCCCTCTCTTTTTTCCTGTTTTTTTTGGCCTCTGATTCGCCCTTTTTTTTTGTTGTTTCGAAAATTTTCGAAAAAACACTCAACTGTTCGGAGTCGTGGGCCGTTATTATTGTGAGTCGTTTCGCCCAATGAGCCGGGCGAACACACTGATCTGTTTCGCCCGGCCGGTGGGCGAAACAGATGGGCTGGGCTAAGCCCAAAATATGCATAATAGTTTGTTTCGCCGGGCCACCGGGCGAAACAGTCTTTGTTTCGCCCGACCGCTGGGCGAAACAGGGTTAATTAAGCAAATTCGCCCGTAATGTCATTGCGCTATGTTTCGCCCCGTCACTGGGCGAAACTACTTGTGTTTCGCCCGACGGCTGGGCGAAATGGCTACTTTTGCAAATATTTTTAAAACTTGGTCATTCCCTTAATTAATTTTTTTTTTTTGGACATTTCAAAAAAAAAGTCAACCAAGTCTGAATATCTAAAATCATTAATTAACCAAATTATGAAGAAGATTACTTCACTAATGTTACAAAATCAAGAAGTTAATATTTTATATTGTTTAATTAGCTTTTTTAATAAATGAAGAAGGCCAAAATCCTACTTTTATTATTTGGTGGTGCCAATAAAATTTTAAAATGATTGGTTATCCGTACTTGAATTAAACACTACCTAAGAATGTCACATTGTCACTCAAGGAGCATAGAAAAAAGGGATCTCTCTTATTGTTTTCTGTTTCTTCTCTTTAAATCAAGCAATGAGAAAATCGAAAGCACCCTAAGAACAAGAAGACGAGTTCCTAACAAATGCTCATTTAATCAATATGTATAAATTTGTGAAACTTAAATGCTATTATTGTAATGTTGCTGTCTTCTATAGAAATAAAAATGTGGATTTGGATAACTAGAAGAAAGTGCAAAGCCTTAGGGTGTGTTTGCTAGCTTAGTTTTGAGCAAGGCTTAGGAAACCATGGTTGCAGGAAGCTAATGTTTGAGCATCAGAAAGCCATGGTTGCAGGAAGTTGTGGAAAACTGTATAAATTTGTAATAAAAGATGTTTGACCAAATCACATGAAGCTACGAATATAATTTTGTTATTTCTAAAAATCTAGCCGTTGGAAGAAAAATACTATGTAAAGCCAATATGAAATTATGAGAGAATATATTAATTATCATAATTATAATGATTTCATAATATTTTATCAAAGTAATAAAACTATACCAGTATTATACACAATAATATTTTTTGCTGTGCAGTTAAGCAATTAATCCACATTTTAAACTAAACAATATTATGTAAATAAAATTAAAATTGTTGTTTAAATAAGAAAAAATAGAGGGTCATATATTGTTTCTATTAATACTATATCTTCTCCTACAAATATACAACACTATTCTCATTCCAATTAAGCACTCATTTCCAAATTAAGCACCAATTAGTTACGAATAAAGCACCAGGAATTGACAAGCAGCATATAATTAGAATTCAACTTAGTGAATAAACATGGCAATATAATCCATTTCATCAAAACCATTGGCAATTACAGTATAATTATTCTAAACTTGGTATTGTTTAACAAATAATTACCTAGCACCTTAACTGATGCAATAACAATTAAGCATTACAATACCTGTAATCCTAAACCATATTAAGCAGTAAGCATTAGTTTGTGCAATTCACAAATAAGCACTAAATATGTAAAATTAGAGAAAGTAATCCATCCCAACTATGTTAAATTACTTGATTTAGCCATAATTAGCACTTATATAGTATATAGCTGTAGCCTGTAGTTCCTAATTTTGCCCTAATTACCCAAATCATAGTATATAGCTGTAGCATGTAGTTCCTAATTTTGCCTTAATTACCCAAATGAACCAATTGCAGAATTTTGCTCCATCTTTTGGAAAAAGAAGGGTATGAGGCATGAGTGAAAGATCTCCTTGTCAAGTTTGTCAACTCACAGAAAAAAGCATCATGTGTTTCTCGTTCTCTTTGCTAGTGGAATGGAGAAGAAAATATCAAGGAGAGATGGTACTAGTGAAATAAAAGTCGGATGGATCAGAACAGGATAAGAAGAGGGGAGTTGAGTGCAAGAGGGAGGATAAGAACAGGGGATATGAACGGTGAAAGAGAACAATATTTTTACATTTTTTAGTTTTTCTCTCCGACCCCAGCAAAAAATCACCTCAGAGGTCCGTTTCCAAACCCTGAGAAAATGGCCCGTTTTGCTTGGTTTGGGTAGGAATTTGATTTTGGTTAGGGTTCAAAATGGGTGACTGAACCCAAGTAAGGCTGTAAATAGTGTGGAGAATATAAATATTTAGTGGATACCTAAATCGAATGGAGCTGGTAATATCCGATTTTTATACCTACGGGTATGGATATGAGTAGACAAATAAATTCAGGGTCGGATGTGGTATGGATATGGTATTGCTATATCCAGTCCATGAATACACACATAACTATACCCGATTGATATTCATGAGTATATGAGTATATTACATATATAATATATAATCTTATCTTTTATTTCTTATTTTTTAATGATATTTCCATTATTTTGTTCTCTTTTAACAAAAAATTATTTATTCTCTTACCATTTAGTTTATACCAAATACTTCTTACCTATTAATGAATAATCTATATATAATTAATTATATTAGTTCAGGCAAACAAATCTAATTTTCTGTACGGCAAACTTTTAAGCAACCGTGTAAAAGTAAGTAATAAATGATCATAATTTTTGATAACATGTCAAGAAGTCTGTGGACATTGACATATTTTGAGTAAATTAGGTTTTTAATGAATTTTGTTGAATAATATTATCTTTATGATTTATTTATGTTAGTTGAATTTGGTTGTTTTATGGATTGATTATTTGCTTTGCATGTTTTTCATTATTTGTGAAAATAGAATTATTTAAATTATTTTTATCGCGATTACGGTTTTTCCCATATTCATTGCTATACCCGAATCAGAATGTGGATATGAGTATGGATATATCCATTTATAAGTGGAGCGGATCTGAAAATGATATATCCACATCCGAACAGCACCATTTGCAACCCTAAACCCAAGTTTTGCCCTCCCACCCAAACCTGAGCTTCCCACTCAAACCGTGATACAAAACGAGGCGCCGAACAGGCCCTTCGTCTTCTTGGGCCAGACCTACTTTAAATGGAGAAATTTCACAAGGGCTTTATTGAATTCTTCTTCTTTTGTTGAAAGAATTTAAAATAGGAATTGCCCACTAAGATTATTATTTTTAAAGTAAACAAAAAAAATAGTATTACAATTTACAAGGAAATACATAAAGTGTATACTTGGCTTAAACACTTTTGCATTGTTAAATAGACATAATTATTTAATATTGTCACTCAGATAAAAGAAAGAATCTCTTGTTATATTTTAGTCTTTCTTTTTTCTTTTTCTTTTAAATCAAGCAATGAGAAAATAAAAAAAGCCCCTTCAAATATGAAGAAGAGTCCCTAAAAAGAATCTTGAATTAGTGCTCATTTAATTACTGTATAAATTTGTGGAACTTACATTTTATTGTTATTCTTCTTTCTTTGTAGAAATAAAAATGTGGATAGCAAGATAAATAGCAGAAAAGTTTTTTGGGCTGAGCCCAACTTTAAATGGAGAAATTTCACATGGGCTTTATTGTACAGACAACTATTTTACTTTTGTGAAAAAAAAAGAGTTAAAAGAAAAGAAATTCCCCACTGAGATTATTATTTTTAAAACAAAAAAGTATTACAAGGAAACATGAAAAGTGAATAGCCCATGACATAATAACTATGAAATTGACCAAGTTATAAGATCATAAATAGGTCCACATATTCTTATTGGAGCGCATGCCTTGGCAAAATGATTAACCACTTAGAAACTAATTTCTCTTGGGGCCGCTCTCTATCTATGTAATATGCTTGGCACTCTCACGTAACACTCTTTTGACACGTGTACTTTTGAGGTATTGTTTATGAAATATATTTTGCAGCCTAATGTATGGTGAGTTTCATTTATAAAATAAAATAGACATGTGCCGGGTCACGCATGGAAGTCCCATACAAATCCAAAACCAACTTTTCATCTTAGAGTTCTCATATTTTGTGGAAGTTCATATTTATAGTTTTGTAATGAGTCAATTACTACAGTTCAATTAGTATATCTTTTCACTCGATACACAATGATGACATATTATTCAAGTTTCATTAATTTTTTTGACAAAGTTATTTCTCACTAATAAAAATCCTGAAATTTCTTGAGACAAGCATTTTAATCCTTCTACTTTATGAAAATTTTGTACATCCTCAAAAATTAAGATTTTTTTTTCTTGCTATATCTATTAAAACATTTAATTATTAATTATTATTTTTATTATTACTGTAACATTAGCAATTTTTTCTTATCATTAATACTACGCAAGATATTTTATAATAACAATAAGGCCAAATTTCATGTGCCCCTGCAAAACATCATAATTTCATGTATATCCCTACAAAAAGTAAAATATCACCAATGTCCTTACTAAATCACTCAAATATCATGGATACCCCTATAATATATTTAGTGTTAAGATTAATGTTGCTTTTTTCCCCTTTTTTCCTCTATGTAAATATGTTACGAATTTATGATGAATCATTTTATGTTCTTTTTAGTTTATATATTTATATATGGTTGGTTCAAAATGAATATATTCAAGAGTAAAACTTACAATTTTCTAAAAAATTTAATAAAAAAAAAAATTTGTATATAATTTTATATTTTGAGTAAAGTAGTTAATACTAATACAATCATTATAGATATTATTTGATTGACATATTTGACGTGATATTAACATCATTGGTGTTAATACCGCATCAAAATCAGTCAGTCAAATAACATCTACAATTAGATGATTTTGTAGGGGTATTGATAATATTTTAATAATTTTGTAGGGGTTATAATGATATATGTGTGGTTTGTAGGGGTATTCATGATATTTGAGTAATTTTGTAGGAGTATTGGTGATATTTCACTTTTTGTAGGGGTATACGTGAAATTATAAAGTTTTGTAGGTCTATCCATGATATTTGAGTGATTTTGTAGGAGTATTGGTGATATTTTACATTTTGTATGGGTATACATGAAATTATAAGATTTTGTAGGGCTACACACAAAATTTGGCCTGAAATGAATTATGTGAAGCGGACCGAGGCCCTATCTAGTAAAACTTAATTTTGGTTTTGCAATATTGTTACTTAAAAAAAAAATCTAAGTTTGGCATAACAAAAAAGAAGAATTCAAACATATCATATAAATATAGCAAAGACTATATATATAATATTAATATGTTTTATATATCAATCCCAAATTGATCCAAAGGTAATGTGCTAATTAAGGTGTATATGATTGTATTGAACTGGATCCAACTTAAACAACTAGAACCAATTATTCTTATCGGGTTATTGGATGGATTTGCGTCTTTTGACTTTTAAGTTATGACCATGTTATTCTGTCCATGTAATGACAAGCTCAAAACCATCAAAAGTGGCTACAAAAGTGCATGCAAAAAAGTGCGCCAATTGGAATTAGAGAAACAAAAGACTTGATTAAAGAAACAAAAAACAATATTTGATACACCCAACTTGCACTTTCTTTGTCTATTTTTGATGACCTAATAATGACTATGATCATAAATATTTCAAAAGGTAGACCTTCCAAAGAACAAGAGACCAAATAGAAACAAATAGAAAAAGGTGAGAGTACTTATGAACTCATGGTGAGTTAATTTAACAAACAATGGTTAAATCTTTGATTAAATTGATATGTACCTACTCATACTCATCTACAATTAATACAACATTTATACTTCATTTTTGTAAGCTCCATGTCAATATGGTTCCAATGTAAGTTTTTCTCTCGTTTTTATGTACACAAAAAATGATATATATGAAAGAAAATATGTGAAGAAAAGTTTAAATCAAATTCGGTTATATAAGAGAATATATAAAATGTACTATAATGAATAATTTATCATTGATTGAGAATACATAAAAAAACACAAGATATTATTTGGTGCATGTTGCGGATGTCCTTAAGATAGATTTTGAAAATGATCACTTTTCAGAGGTATATCCTATTCGTAACAATGACAATCAAATGTAGGGGAATCTCTCTTGGTGCCCCTATCTTGAAGCAACTCCTTGCTTGTGTAGAGCACCCAAGATAAAATTACATATTGGTGGCCAAATTTGTTTGTCATGAACACAACTAAAATTAGCACCTCTTAATTTATTTTTGGATATTCTATTATGCCGCACTACAACGAAAGCAGTTGGCGTTAATTTTTCTTTTTGAAATAGTAGGCGAAAGTTTACTAAATTTTTATTAATAAAAATAAAAAAAGTAGTTACACGATTCTTATTATATTACATGCGATACAATTTAAAGTCTAAAATTTAGAAAATAAAAATAGAGAGAAAACTCATTCTCTAAATCTCAATCTCCACTTTACCAATGCGAATTAAACCGAGAATCGTACCAGTGCAGAAATAACAGCCACATTTAGAGGTGGCAAATGGGTGGGTCAGGTCGGGTTCGGGTCGTGTCATTTGGGTTTCGGGTCGTTCGGATCTCGGGTCGTTTAGGTCACGGGTATTTCGGGTTCCAGGTATTTCGGGTCTCGGGTCGGGTCGTTGACTTGTCAACATTTTCAGGTCGGGTCGGGTCGGATTTTCGGGTCAGGTTAGATTTTGATAGCTTAGGTTACGCACTGTGTTTAACTTGTGATAAAAATCTTTGATTAAATAAATATCAATCTATTTTCAATTTTGCGCAAGTAAAAAAGAGACCGATGAGCTCAAAAGTCTCAAATAGAATTTTATGTCTTAGAAATCAATATAACTAATATATTATTTTACAAAATAATATACTGACATTATAAGAAACATAGCAAGATATTATAAAATAATATAGAATACTAGCATAACAGTGAAATCAACAGGTATATGATCATTCATTCATTACATACAAGTTCATGTCATTCAGGTTCGGGTCATTCGAGTTTCGGGTCATTCGGGTCTCGGGTCATTTGGGTCTCGGGTCATTCGGGTTTCAGGTCGTTCGTGTCTCGGGTCATTCGGGCCTCGGGTATTTCGGGTCGGGTCATTCGGGTTTCGGGTCGTTCAGGTCTCGGGTCGTTCGGGTTTCGGGTCGTTCGGGTCTCGGGTTTTTTGGGTTCGATCGGGTTGGATTTCGGGTTTTTGACTTGTCAACATTTTCAGATCGGGTTGGGTCGGGTTTGGGTTCAGGTGGGTCGGGTCGGGTCAGATTTTGCCACCTCTAGCCATAATAGGCTCATACCACTAAGAAATATCGATTCAGCGTTAAATTTTAAGGTTCTTATTTTTTTAACACACACACACACACACACACACACACACACACACACACATATATATATATATATATATATATATATATATCATTATTTTCATCTAACTTTAACCATTTTTGTGAAGCCACACAATCTAAAAATGATTATTGTCTTTTTTTGGAGTTCATGGTGAACTAATTCCATTACCAAATTGTTTCTATTTGATTCTAAGTTCAAAAAATTGATACAAATAGGAAAATATAGTTTATTTATCAAGACATAAATAATATTTCTCCTATTTAAAAAATAGCAATTCGTAATCAATATTGTATTTCTCCTACAAACATGCATATAAACTTATTTGAATTTTTTTTGGTTTTGGATTCAATGTTGAAATAGTTCCAATTGAAATATTTTCTCTTGAATATATGGAGATGAACTACGTAAGATCGTGTGATAAAAGATTATTAAAAGACACTTTGTAAGCGGGGAGATGCTAAATAGTATACGTAAGCAAAATGAAAATTTTGCTTACGGTCCAAAAAATTACACATATCATCAAAAATTCAAATTTCAACCGTACGGATTGAATATATATGTTTTAAATATATTGTAGATTAATTTTCACAAGAATCGGAATATTATATCATTGCCATCACGTATCATCAAAATATATATAGTGAAAATTAATCTACAATATATTCAAAATATATATATATATTACATCCGTACGGTTGAAATTTGAATTTTTGATGATATGTGTAATTTTTTGAACCGTAAGCAAATTTTTTATTTTGCTTACGTATATTGTTTAGCCATACTCTTGTAAGCGGATATTTATTTTCCTAATTACATGTACATAATTAAATTTTTAAAATTTAGTGTAATGAATAATTTGATCTTAAATTAGAAACAATTTAAAAGATTACAATGTAGTGCTGAGCATCTCATAGTTTTGTTTCATGCCATAATTAGTTCATAAACAATACATCCTGATCCTGTCAAAGAGACTGTGAATAAGTAACTATATAGAAAATTAATATTCAAGCCTCTCTTTATTCAAAAAATATATTCAAGGCTCTCTTGATTATGCCCTTCGTTCCTTGTTGCTCTCTACTGTCTAATTCATCTCACAAGCTACAAGTCAATTTTTCATTTTGTTTCTTTTTTTTGAAGTCCTTTTTCATGGTCATGTCTCTTTAATAATACTTCCGACAAGTACTAAGGCAGTAATATTTTCCACTACAAAAGTAACATGTTGAATGTAACCTCTTCCAGTTATATATCACTAGCTATGATGCTGGTATATATGTTGCATACATTTCAAAAAATGTTTCTTTGAGCAGGTGTCAATAGCCTACAGGGGAGAGAGGGAATAAGAAGGGGTCGTGCCATCTTTACAGAAAGCCCAACATATTTGGAACATTTTCAAAAACTCCTTAACTTTTTTAATACTAAAAAACTATTATACCTTTTAGATTAGTAAAGTTGGATATTCATCATCCAGCATCCTCCTACTTGAGTTTGAGTTATATTTAACATTTCATCTATTTAATTTGATTCCGACCAAAATGTTCCTCATTATTTTTTTCTTATTTTGTTCAACTCAAAATAATAAATAAAAAAGAAAATAATCTTTTATGTACATTTTATTTTTTGTTAAAAAAGATTATTTCATATTTTATTTATTTTCCTTCCAAAAAAATAATTAAACAGAAAATTACCATTTATACAAAATACAAATAGTAGAAAATAAAAATAAAAAAGCCCAATATATATTTTTAAATTGTGAAAATAGTCACCTTAGTTTTAAGTTATTAACTGAAAGAAAGAAAACAAATATATGTCGATTAAACTAGCTTATGCACAGACCCCCTTTGTATATATAGTCCGTACATTGACATAAATTGAGGGTGGTAGGTAAAGAGTACATTACATGAATATATACATGATATAACGTGAAACATGAATTAGCATAAAATATCTCATTCACTTCTCCGTAGTTTTCAATTTTCATTTCGATTTCTTTCTAAATAATATTTTATATCTATATTTGAAACTTTGAAGTGCAGTTCGGTTGTCTGTCTGTTTCCCTTCATTTACTCTTTGCCCTCCATCAAACAGCAGGGATGAATTTTATAGGACAGAGCAATGGTAAATATGAGTGTAAGGTGTGTTGTGTCGGTCCCTATGAGATTAATTCCTGAAAAATACGGAATATAAATGCAGTTTGGTGGGAGACACTAATCAAGGGAATGCATGCAGATATATAATTATTGGGTTTAAACCTCACTAGAATAGTTTGGTGTAATCATGAATGCAATATTTGCTTTACATGAAGAATTTTGTCATAATCTTGAATGCAATATTTGTTTTACACGAAGAATTTTGTCATTGTATTATTGTGAATATGTATTTAACAACTTTTTATATTATAAAATTATACAAAATATATATATTCATTAAATTTTGATTTCAAGAATGAATACATAATACTTTAATTAATTATGTTTATTATATTGGTATTACATAATTCATAACATTTTACAAAATCTACTTTCATTTGATTATGGTTTCATTTTTTTGTTGAGTGATTTTTTTACTAAAATATAAATGTTGTGTCTTATCTATGACAATTCCCAAATTTATTTTACTCATATTTGTTGATTCTTAAACTTTTTTAACTTCTCGGTATCGCATGCGCATACTTTCTTGTAATCACAAAAATATTATGTAGTAAAATAATATTAAATATTTTACTATTACTAGAATCCATCTATATTAGTGATTTTTAATCAATGAAATCAAAAAGAATTTTTAGAGTCCAAATTATAAGATTCATACAGCTTATAAAAATGCAATGACAATAGTAAAATATCAAGCACAAAATGAAAAATGAAGCAAAATAATATAATAAACCCAATAAAACTGTATCTTTAAAGATGAAACATTGATAGCTGCCCTACTTGCTAAAAATTACTTGACGAGTTAAAGCTATGATGATGAGTATTTTCCTTTAATTTTCCTATCTTTTCATTTGTTCTGTTCTTTCAAACTGCATACTAGAAAGGGAAGAACACTTCTCAACCTCTCCTATATGTATTTCTCTCTTATGTATTTTTCTTTCTTTTTTATTTGAAATAATTTTCTATATAAATAAATTGTGTTTTAATACAAATTAAATGTATGATTTCGAGTCTACTTCTTTGCACAAAATAAATAAAATCAATTAAAAAAAAATAACAACCAATAGAATCATACATTGCACACATGTAATTTCAGAGGATGATATGCCTCATTATTTCTTTGTAACTGTAACTCCGAGGTACCCTAGTTATTGCCCTCTTTGACTCTCTCTCTCTCTCTCTCTCGTCTCTACGCATTCTCTTCCTCTCTTTTTCTCTCCTCTCTCTCTGATCTCTACACATTCTTTTCTTCTCCTCCACCCAAAAAAGGTAAAAAGGACGAGCATATTCACCTCAAGAGCAAAGTCTTATACAAAGAAATGAGAAGGAGATGGATTCCACTCGCATTCATGCTATTAATATTGATAAGTTTATTTTCATATGTATATGGAGCTAGAGAGATTAATAATCTTCATGCGAAGCATAAAAGGAGTGGTGATAATGAGATGGCAGTACTCCCAAAAGAAAAAAGATCATCAAATGATTATTCATGTGTTAAGTCTTGTGAGTATAATATTGATACTTCTCATGCAAATATGAAGAATGAAAGCTCTGTGGATGGTGATGAAAAGAGGAGAGTTCCTACTGGTTCTAATCCTTTGCATAATAGGTGAAGATTTTTTTTTGTGAGATTAGGCTTAGGTTTTAATAGAGGCGAGAGATAGTTAATTATTCTTTTTCTATTTGTTTGTTTATCTTTTCAGAGAGAGAGAGAAAGAGTTTCATTCTGCACCTTATTTTTTTCTAGATATTTAATGTGGTTTTTGATATATAATATAGGTACAATGTAGTGGCCTTCAATTGGAGATTAATTTTGGAATAGTAGGAGGTGTTTTTTGTAAGATTGTTGGTGTTTTGTTAAAAGATAAAGTCTAGAATGAAATTTTTAAGCTTTTTCTTTTTGTTAAGGGAATATATTTGGTAAATTTCAGAAATAAATCAGATTATTACTAAACATTTTTTATTCTTTTCACCATTTATTTACTTTTTTCTCATGCCATATTTTTATGATAAAAGCTATTGTGATTTCTATTATGAAATTGATTCATAGACATAATGTTTCTTTCCTTCAAAGCTAAAAAAGAGGCAATTAGTCTCATGTGCCCCTACAAAATCTCAAAATATTCTCTCTTTAATGAAAGAATCATGAATACGATATGACTCAGAAACATAATCAAACTTGAGAAATAATCTTATAATAAGAAGATTTTATAAGGAAAAAGTTATGTTTGAATTTGTACAAATATTGTTTTTGAATTTGAGGATTCGACATTTGCTTTTGTTTATTCTATTTCAATATCAGGGAGTTCGTAATATCTTTTTCGATGTTATGCTAAGGGAAAAGAGGCAAAAGAATTAATTTTGATGTCTTAGAATTCGAAATAAAAAAGATAAGTAATTATATCGAAATCTTAAAATTTGAGAACTTCATTTGTACGAACTCAAATAATTTTGCAAATTCATTGCATGATAAGTTATTTAAGAGAACTCCTAAAAACATAAGAAATAGCACATCTCTCACTACAGCTTTTCAGTTAGTTGTTATATTTTGATACTCTATAGTTGGTACGCAAAAAATAATGTCAAAAAATTAGTAATTAAGAAGTTTGACCATTGTAATCCTGAAACTGAGGACATATCGTATTAAGTGCCCACTTGTATTTAATTTGAGCCATCTTTTAATCAAGTGGAGGCTCAAGCATCCATATATAATCACATTTTCACTTAGTGTCATTAATGAGCAGGGGACTATATGTTGGGAGGGAGAATTTCATTTTTACTCCTGCAAAACCTCAAAACATCACCACTTGTACCCCTCCAAAATGTAAAAAAGGGATAATTTTTTTTTGAATGAATTGAGAAGGGTTCAAAACCCTCACCCAATGATTAGACTATATTAGATTAGATAAATAAAGCTCCATAATACAAAAAATAGGCCACTAGAATAATAAAAAGGGATAAATTTACCCCTTTACATCAGAAATATCATTAATATTATCCTTTCCTAATAGTTATAAAAGGCATAAATTTACCACTTATCTTTACTTATTGAAGTATATATAAGAGAGAATTATAAGAGAAATATCATCAAGGGTGATGTTGAAGTAAATATAAAAAGAGGGTTATTCCCTAAAAAAAGAGGATTATACATAATATTTTTGATATTTTGTAGGTGTTATATATTATATTTTCTTTGTTTTGAATACATAAGTTTCTTGCATCTATAATCACATCTTTAATTTAGGATCATTAATGATGAGGAACTATGTGTTGGAAAATTATCACCCTAGAGTTAAAAATTTAATGACTCCGAGAAATATGATTTTTTTTTAATTTACTATTTGCAATTAAGTCATGCCTCCATCTCTAGGTTTGCTTTTGAAAACATGAGATTTACCTAGAAGGTAGTGAGGGAATGGGATATAAATATGAAATATTTTAATAATGAAAGATTACATTTTTAACCTTATTTCAAAAGCAAAATCACTTCATACTTTCATAAATGAGGTCAAATATATGTCATTTAGCATAAAGGTTTACATTTATATTAAAATATATCCTTCGAATATTTTCTTGTTTCCAAAATTTTTATGTTAAATACATATTCAACTTTACATTAAAAATAAACTTATTTTCTTTTGTTTTCATCAATGAATACAATAATGTCATTTGACACAAAAATTTAATGTTCTTATTAAAACATTTCCTATAGGTAACATGTTTATCAGGGTGTCAAATCAATTTTTGAATTCAACAAGACTATTTTATTTTAAATTATCAAATAGTTTGCATTTAATTGGAGGTGAAGTTAGTTCATTTCATCCCCATGTGCAACAAATTGTCTCATTTCAATAAAAAGTGTCAAAAGAAGTAATATTATTGAATGAAAACCTTCAGTTTTGTTTTCATCAATGAAAATAAAATGATATTTAATGCAAAAGTTTACCATGCTTATAAAAATATTTTATGCCAATAGCAACAAGTTGTGTTCAAGTTGTTTCAAATTTGGGTTGTCCTAATCTTACAAAAATTGATCGAATAGTTAGTAATAAATATGGTGTGAAGTTTTACTCAAATTTTTAGTTTGGTCTCTATTGGTAATAAGTTGTATTTCCGAGAGCGATGACTAGAACTAACCCATTATATGATGTAGCAAAGTCATTATCGAAGTGCAATGGATGACTTTTATTTAGTTCTACTTTAGATTTATGTTTAGTGTAATTTTAGCTGTTCTTTATATTTTTTGTTTGATTGATGGTAAAAATCATGGATAGTTTTAGTAGATAATTTGTCTACTACTAAAAAAAAAGAGTTGTCGTATTTCAATAGTTTCAAGTGCCAAAAGAAAAAAATATTATTGAAAGAAAATCTTCATTTTGTTTTCAGAATAAAAATGTCATATAATAAGTTCATTGTATTCATTAAAATATTTTCCTTCAATAGGCAACAAGTAGTGTTCAAGTTGTTTCAAATTTTGGTTGTCTAACTTCAAAAAAGTGATCAAATAGTTTATATTGATTTGGGTGTGAAGTTAGTTCAATAAAAGGCATCAAATAGTTTGTGTTGAATTGGGTGTGAAGTTAGTTCAATAAAAAACATCAAATAGTTTGTGTTGAATTGGGTGTGTTTTAATTTGGTTTCCATTGTAATAAATTGTTGTATTTTGCATTCAAAAAAAAAAATTTGTTGTATTTCAATAATTTCAAGTGTCAAAAGAAGTAACATATAATTGAATGGAAGCCTTCACTTTTTGTTTGTTGGAGAGTACAAAAGAGGGACCACATTGTAAGATTACCAGAAATTGGCCAAAGAATATCCCCTCAAAATCATATCGTTTGAGATCAATTTGTGGGAACCAAAGGGAGAGTGGTGCTGAGCTTGTCTCCATTTTTTTTAAAACAGGAGTGAAGAATTTTTTTTACAAGAAAGTAAGAATGGGAAGAAAAATTCATTAGTTAAGAGTAAGAAAAGGAAAACAAAAGGAGAACTTCACTAAAGTGAGATCCAATACTAATAATAGATTCATTGTTGTGGTTATCTTCTTACCTTGATAATATTACAACCTGTTTATTTTAAATCATGAATTCAACTAATGAAATTTCATAAGTTTTTTCTTCTATGTCTAAGATACAATTTTTCATAATTATTTATCTTGCTTGCTCCTTGATGTTGTCACACTTGGGGCAAAAAATAATTAAATTTCATTTATATGGTTGATATAATGAGTATGACCAATAGCATTAACAGTATGTTGAAAAAGTGACACCAATAGAGAAATGATATTCACTACCATCGATTTTAATGAGTAGGAGACTATTGTCAATATTAGTCATACTCGACATATTGTTAATGTTATACTCATATCTGAAATCCTATACTCATACTGTTAACATTTTCCCCGTCCTTCTTAAAATGGAGAGAAATCGTATTCACTACCATCGATTATAAACAAAAGAAATTTTCTTTTGCATACACAAATCACAATGTTGTAATTTGTGTAGAGGACCTACTCCACGTTATTAAGAGCTACAATTTGGTAGAATAGTCAGATTCTTGATCCTAGTTAATCATCAGTTGTATTCTATTACATTTTTTCAAGAAATTTCTTCCACACATACTGGAATTTTATAACCTGTTTAGAATTATAATTACACAATTATAATTCTAGTATGTTATATACTTAATATGAAATGCAATAATTTTAAGTATTAAACAATTATATGACATACTAAAATTATAGTGTCATTTGGATCTAAACAATTGTATTAATTGAAACAGTATAATAATCAAGGTTCGGAAAATTGACATCTGAATCAGAGTCGGTCTCTTAGGAATTGGTCGAATCGGATAAAGAATCGGACCAATTTAACTAAAAATAATAGTTTTTTATAATCATGAGAATCGGATATTAATTGATTCGGAGCTTGTCGATTCCGACTCGAATCGGCTGAATCAGAATCGTATAGGACCATGATAATAATTATAATAATACACTACATACAAATATAATAATTTTCTTACTGCACTGCGTACATATTGTAACAGGAGGAAATGCAAGAGAAAACTGAATGAGATCATTAAATGGTGAATTTGCTTTGGGCAGGGAAACAGAGGTCAGACCCAAAGTCCAAAGGACACAATTTCACATGATCATAACTGCCGTAAAAGAATAGAGCATTCTCATATCATGTATTTATCCAAAACTTTATTATTTTCATAAATTTAACCATATTCCATGTATACAATTAAATGTATTGCATGTTGAATCAAATTGGTAAATTTACTAAGAAACTTTGTTATTCAAAGATATTTAATTTCATCTCATGTGTTTCCATTTGGCAGAAAGGTTAGTTTAGAAAAGAAACCTTGGGTATTAAGCAGAAGAAATTACAATTAAGTAAAAATTCACAACCAAGATACATCCACAAGTAGATGTTACTCTTTATCTATTCAATTATTGTAAGAAAAATTGGACAAAGTAGAAAAGATCAAACAAACAAGGAAATATCAACTGAGAATTTAAAAAAAAAGGAAATATCAATAAATAGATGCATCAACACATGATGGAATGTATCTTGTTCCCTTTATTCAACTCATGGAAGAAGAACAAAATAATGCAGGAACAAAAGTTCAAAACATTGAACAATAAAAAATTAACAAATATCACAATTAATCATGTTTAAGAAAGATAACACTCAGGCGGGAACCCATTTGGGTAAAGATACTGGTTGGTGCAGTAATTAGCGATCATATAGTTATTTTGAACGTCGGTTAATTTTTCCTGTTCATCTGAGCTCAACGTGTGGTTAAACCATTCTGACTTGGTGCAACTCGAATCCATCGAACTAGAATTACTATAAATGCATGCATTTTGCATATAATTTGCATAATATGAAGTAAAAGGTGACTGGGACCAGTCGATTTTTGTATTTCCGTTATCTGTCGCCCAGATTTCTCCATTCCAGATACTCATTATTGTTCTCATCGGTTGATACAAGTATTTAACCCCTTTTGATGTGTAATTTTTGAAGACTCTTATTGGCGTACTGTCGACATATAGGCTTCAAAAGAAAATTAACGACATTTTATTTACACGTTTTGCTGATATGAAATAATATTTTGGCAAGTTTCCATATATATTTTCTCATAATTTTCAAAATAGCTATAACAACTTGATTTAAAATTATTTCTTAATCTAGTTCAGAGTTTCAAATTATGTCTCAAATAAAATAGGATTACAAATTCCAATACTTGTTTTTATGCATCGAGTTTAGTCTTGTAACATGTTAATTATGAAATGAGATTTGAAACTCCGAATTGGATTGAGAAACGAAAATCATGTTATTTTGTTATGTATGACTCTAAATCTCTCAATAATTTATTTCTATTTAGTATTGTTGTTTAGGAAATACTTAGACTATAGAAATAAATATTTGGAAATATTTAGACAATGGAAGAAGATGGATTGTTTCCATTCTTACATTGTATTTTAAGCAATTATATCTTTAATTTAGACAATTTATTTTGAAAATTAGTATGACTCTCTCCTATATAAAGAGACCCCTAGCTATTGTAATGATATCAAATTCAATGAATAAAATTCTCCATTAACTCTCTATTTCTTTCTCATATAACTATTATCTCTAGATCCATATTCTCCCAATTATTCTAACAAATTGGTACCAGAGCCTAGTTACTATCATCTTTTTGCTTCCGCAAGACAATCACGAACCGACTTGTATCGTCATGAATTCAAGTGCGGCTATGTCAACCAAATTCGATATCGAGAAATATGATGGCACGACGAGTTTCGCACTTTGGCAAGTGCGGATGAAGGCTATATTATCGAATCAGGGTGTGAAGGCCGCCATCTTTGGGAAACCCGTGGATATGAAGGACGAAGCTAAAACGACTGAGTGGGAGATGATGGATGATGGAACTCTCTCCACGATACAATTGTGTTTGAGCAACTCGAATCTTCAAGAAATCATCACGGAGACTACAACAGCCGGCGCGTGGAAGAAACTCGAAGACATCTACATGCAGAAATCGGTTACCAACCGGTTACCTTTGAAGTAACACTTCCACTCCTTGAAGATGGCAGAAGGTATACCCATTAAGGTCCATATTTCTGAATATACCGCTTTTCTTAATGATATGGAGAATATCAGTATTAAGATGGAAGATGAGGATAAAGCCATGGTATTGTTGTGCTCGCTACCAACGTCATATAAAGGGTTTAAGGAGACCATGCTTCATAGTAGAGAGGCGCTTATGCTTGAGGATGTGAAGAGCAATTTACTGGTCAAGTCCGATATCGACAATGATTTGTCCATAGCTGAGAGCAATCATCAAGATGTTGGGTTGTTTGTGGAGAAAAAAAGAAAAAAGGAGAGAAACCCGAATTTGGAGAAGACCCGTTCGAGATTCAAGCACAAGGATATTACTTGCTACTTTTGCGGGAAAAGGGGACACTTTCAGGCCAGCTGCTACATGTTCCAAAATAAACAGAAAGCCAATCGGAAAGATGTTCCATCGGAAGAAGCTAATATGGCTGAATCCGGTAATGATGAAGTGCTTTTTGTGGAGAATGGGAAGGAGAATTTTCAGAAGAATTAGGTCATGGATATGGGGGCTTCACAGCACATGACCCCGAATCGAGAGTGGTTTACCACATATGAGGCGTTTAGTGGAGGTGTTCTTCTGGGAGATGATCATCTCTGTAGTGTTATCGGTGTTGGCACGGTGAGGATCAAGATACAGTGACAGGCGTTAAGCACATACCCGACTTGAAGAAAAACTTGATCTCATTAGGAGCTCTTGAAGATCTCGGTTGCAAGTTCCAAAGTGAAGGTGGAGTCCTTAAGATTTCTAGAGGGGCTCTTACAGTGACGAAGGCGAGAAGAATCGGCACTCTATATTTTTTAGAAGGTAGCACAGTTTCGGGCTCAGTCGTTGTCGTCAACTCTACCTCAGGTTCGGATAATACCAAGTTGTGGCATATGAGGTTGGGGCATATGAGTGAACGCGGAATGACGATCTTGAGTAAAAGAGGTCTACTGTGCGGTCAGAGTACTGACAAGTTACAATTTTGTGAAGATTGCGTTTTTGGCAAGCAGAAGAGACTCAGCTTAGTACAGCCGTTCATCGCACGAAGGGAACTTTGGATTACATCCACTCGGATTTGTGAGGACCATTTCGTGATCCTTCGAAAGATAATGATTCTCGTTATATGCTCTCATTTATTGATGACTATTCGAGAAAGGTTTGGGTTTATTTCTTAAAGGAAAAGAGTCAAGTGTTTGCCACCTTTAAACAATGGAAGACCCTTGTGGAGAACCAAATAGGCATGAAAATTAAGAGATTGAGGACCGATAACGGTCTGGAATTTTGTAATAAGGAGTTTAATGAATTTCGTAAGAATGAAGGAATTGTTCGACATCGAACAGTTGTTGGTACTCCACAACAGAATGGCGTCACCGAACGGATGAATCAGACACTTCTCGAGAAGGCTCGGTGCATGCTTTCTAATGCGGGTTTAGGCAAGGAGTTTTGGGCAGAAGCCATTAATACTGCTTGTTGGTTGGTCAACCGCTCTCCGAACACGTCCATTGAGTGCAAGACACCAGAAGAAGTTTGGTCGGGTAAACCAGTGTATTACTCAACATTGCGGATGTTTGGATGTCCGGCTTATGCGCATGCAAATGAAGGGAAGTTGGAGCCTAGGGCGAAGAAGTGCATTTTTCTTGGATACGCTTCAGGTGTGAAGGGGTATCGTTTGTGGTGTCTGGATCCGAAGGCTCCTAAGCTCATCATTTTGAGAGATGTGACTTTTGATGAGTCGGTTATGTTGCGGACGAAAGCGACTGAATCGGCTATTAAGGAGGATGAGACGGTTGTGAAGAAGGTGGAGCTTGAAATTCCGGATCAACAAGGCCAAGTAACTTCGCCTAACTTGAAGCATGATGAAGATTCTCACAGTGATAATGTGTCTGACGAGGAGAGTCAGCGGAAGCAACGATCTTATGCTTTAGCAAGGGATCGGGTTAGAAGGACCATTAGACCGCCTACGAGGTATGGACACTCTGATTTTGCGTATTGTTTGGCAGTGGCCGAAGAAGTGGAGTTTGGTGAACCCTCGACTTTTAAGGAAGCAATGGCCTCATGTGAAGCGGCAAAGTGGACTGTCGCTATGGAGGAGGAGATCGAATCTCTTCAAAAGAATGAGACTTGGACGCTTGTCGAGCTGCCTAAAGGGCAGAAAGTTGTGGATTGCAAGTGGGTGTTCAAAAAGAAGGACGACACAACCGGCATTCGGTACAAGACGAGACTAGTGGCTAAGGGCTATAGTCAAGTTGAAGGTGGATTTCAATCAAGGTATTCTCACCGGTGGTTAAGCATACTTCTGTTCGAGTTTTACTTTCGTTGGTTGCTGCGGGAAATTTAGAGCTGGAGCAGTTAGATGTGAAGACTGCATTTTTGCATGGTGACCTGGAGGGGACAATTTACATGCAACAACCTGAAGGATATGAAGTTGTGGGTCAGGAGAACCACGTGTGTTTGTTAAAGAAGTCATTGTATGGCTTAAAGCAGTCTCCAAGACAGTGGTATAAGAGATTTGATTCCTTTATGGAGAGTATTGGGTTTTGTAGATCCAATTATGATAGTTGTGTGTACTTCAAGAAGTTACCGGATGAAACTTTTATGTATCTACTTCTGTATGTGGATGACATGCTAATCGCGGCGTCGAATAAGGAGGAGATTAGAAGGGTGAAGAGCCAGTTATGTTTTGAATTTGAGATGAAAGATTTAGGGGCTGCCAAGAGGATTCTCGGAATGGAGATCACTAGAGACAGGCCGAACAGAAAACTGTATCTTTCACAAAGGGGTTTTGTTGAGAAAATGTTGAATCGGTTTAACATGAATGATGGGAAACCGCTTTCTACCCCTCTTGCAACCAAATTCAGACTGTCAAAATAATTGAGTTCGAAAACCGAGAAGGAGAAGAGCTAAATGTCACGAGTTCCATATTCTAGTGCGGTTGGTAGCATGATGTATTTGATGGTCTGCACTAGACCTGACATTGCTCATGCCGTTAGTGTGGTGAGTCGCTATTTGTCATGTCCCGGAAGAGAACATTGGGAGGTGGTTAAGTGGATTCTTCGTTATTTAAAGGGAACCGCAGATGCTTGTTTGGAGTTTGGGAGGAGCGACAAAGAGCTGACGGGTTATGTTGACTCGGACTTCATGGGTGATCTTGATAAGAGACGATCTTTGACCAGTTATGTCTTCACCTTAGGCGGATGTGCTATTAGTTGGAAGGCTACTCTGCAATCCACCATTACTCTATCTAGCACAGAAGCTGAATATATGGCGATCACTGAAGGCTTTAAGGAGGCAATTTGGTTTAAAGGCTTGCTTGGAGAAATCTCAACATTTGGTGGTCCTACTATAATATATTGTGATAATCAGAGTGCGATTCACTTGGCGAAGGATCAGATGTATCATGAGAGAAGCAAGCACATTGATGTCAGGTTTCATTTTGCTCGACAAGTCACCAAGAAGAAGATAGTGAAGATCGAGAAGATTGCTACTGCGGGTATGCTTACAAAGCCTTTGCCGTCCGCAAAGTTCAGTTATTGTGCGGAGCTCATTTCGGTATGTCGCTAGTACGACTTTGAGTCATTGGTGAGATTTTGAGTCAAGGTGAAGATTGTCATGTATGACTCTAAATCTCTCAATAATCTATTTCCTATTTAGTATTGCTGTTTAGGAAATGCTTAGATTATAGAAATAAATATTTGGGAAATATTTAGACAATGGAAGGAGATGGATTGTTTCCATCCTTACATCGTATTTTAGGCAATTGTATCTTTAATTTAGACAATTTATTTTGGAAATTAGTATGCCTCTCTCCTGTATAAAAAGACCCTTAGCTATTGTAATGACATGCAATTCAATGAATAAAATTATATATATATATATATATATATATATATATATATATATATATATATATATATATATATATATATATATATATCACGCCGGTAGGCCAATTGGTTTAGATATTGAATCCTGCCTTACATAGATATTCCTTTATAGGTATACTTACATAATGTTTTGAGGATTCCAAAGGAGGGAATAATTGTGGAAATCAGTTCTTGGATCAAACCAAAGATGGAATTGTTGTTCCCTCGCTCCAGTGCCTTGAGTCCATATATTTGTGTGGAGAATATATTGTTTGCTTTCATAATTACCAAGGAATTCCATGTCAATTTCATCTTGATTTGAACCATCAGATGATAACTGCAATTATAACATAAAAAATTGTTTCATTTGTTGAGATAAGAAGATTGACATATATTATTAATCTTCTAAATTGAAGATATACCTATCTATATAACTATATTGTTTGAAAAACATATATTATCACGTTAATTATGATTATAAGCTTAAGAATAACTTATATGATTATAAAAGATTAACTTATTAATCAACAAACAATAAGCTAATACATTTACACAAAATATTTGCATAAAATCAACCAAAATTCCAAATTATTATCAACCAAAGCTTAAAAACACTCACGTAAAAAGTCGCAACAACACCTTCAGAATTTCCAGGAACCAGCTTGATCTGCATATCGAGTCGTCCGTACTGAAACTCATTGTATGTCTGAACACGAGCTCCTGACATCTGATCGAGAGTTAACAGCAACAACGAGCCATTACTTGCGACTTTTGCATGAGCAGTGTCTCCCCAAGCTATCTCAAATTCAGACGAAAAATTATTTCCACTAACGGAAATAATCATCAAATAAGAGTAAAGAATGAGGAAAATGGAAAACTTTGTGTTTGTATCCATTGATGAAGATGTGTGCATGTGAGAGATAATCAAATGACTAACTTAGGGTTTGTGGTATGTTTTAATGTTTCATGGGTTGATATTTATATATATCTATGTATATATATAGGGTTAAGAAAGATCATGAAATGATGTTGGAGTATTATAAGAAAATGAAGGGATAACAGCAGGGATTATGATAGGTTTAGCTTTGAAAATTAAAAATTACACGCAAATTTTGAACAAAACAACTTAAGTATTTAAAATTGAATAAAACAAGTCGTTGAATGAATTTTAATATTTGTTATTATGTTGTATAGAAATTGCATGAGTGTACGCTAATATCAATTGGCAACTCATATAATATTGACACGTAGAGATCCTCTGTGACTTTACAGACTGTGTGGTCTGTGTAGAGAGTTATTTACTGCAATATATTGACTCACTAGTCACTACGAAAGCTAAAACAACTAATTGTGTTCCGTAGGAGCAGAAAATGTTGAATATGTATATCATGTTTGTTTATTCCAGTTATGAGAATGGCTAAAATATTATTGGATATGATAATTTGCTATCCAATACAGTAGCGTGCTTTATATACTTTAAAGAGAGAAAACTGACTTGATCATTGCATAGAAAAATCTATATCAATGGATGTTAAATAGTAAATATCAGAAACCCACAAAATGTAATTAACTATTTTACTCATTCTCTATGATTAAGCACTAGGATAATGTGCTGCGAGTATTTCAATTTTAATAGTTATTTCAATATAATAATGTGTAACTTGTAATTATGAAAATTCAAAATCAAAGTTTATGATTCAAGAGTACATAAATAATACATGAGAATTCGGAATTGTTATTTTTAATTTTCTTATATCATTATATCTTGACATATTATATTAAAAAAATTAATTAAGTATTAATCATGATTAAATGAATGAGATCAGAAAAAATAAAATGCAAGATAATTTATTTCGAACATTTTAGTTGAAACTAAATAACATTAAATTATATTTAATATTATATATATGGGAAAATATATGTATAATATATAGTAAAATATAGCATTACTCATTTTCTTCAAAAATTTGTCACCGCTATTTTTTCTTTTTTTTTTTTTAGATGTTAAAATTGTATGGATTACACATATGTTATTATGAAACCAATAATACATTAAGTAATATAATATAGTTTTCAATATTCTGAAATTTTGTTTGAGATGATAGTTCTCACATAACAGAGATATAACACTGAACATTAATCTAACTAATAATTTGATATTATGATAATAATTTAAATTAAAAGCTAAGATTTGATAAAACAAAAATTGATTCGACGGCGGAGAGAAAATTGATAATAATTCTCTTAAAAATTTTCAAAGAGAGATAAAAGAATATGATAGAGTAAATGAGTTTATTATTTTATTACATGTTCTTTTATATAGTCTATATTCACATATTTTATCAAGAAAAAAATAAAATTGTTATCATAGCAATATGTCTTTATGTGATATTATGGTAATAATTTAAATGAAAAGCTAAGATTTAAAAAAAAACACGATTCAACGGGCCAGATAAAATTGACAATATATCTCTTGAAAATGCTCAAAGAGAGATGAAAAATAAGGTATAAAATATAAGTTAATGAGCATACCAATTTTGTACATTTTCATTTATATAGTCTATATTCACATATTTTAGCAAGGAAAAAAAATTTGAACCATAACAATATTGAACTACAAATATAAAGAAAATTCCAACAAATTTATATTTGATACTTTTAATATGAGAAATAAAATATTTCATTAATAATTATAATTTTTTAAAGAAGAAAAGAAAAATTATTTATATTTTAATGAGTAAACTTTTCATTAACTATTGGTACATGTGATATTTTGGTAATAATTTATTTGAAAAACTAAGATTTCAAGAGAAATTAATCTAGTGGCTGAGATAAAATTGACAATAGGTCTCTTGAGAATGCTCAAAGAGAGATTAAAAATAAGGTATAAGATATAAGTTAATGAGCATATTATTTTTATACATATTCTTTTATATAGTATATATTCACATATTTTAGCAAGAAAAAAATTGGAACCATAACAGTATGGAACTCAAAATAAAGAGAAAATTCCAACAAATTTATATTTTATGATTTTTGTTGGGAAGTCCACAGCCATGTACGTTACATGCGCAGCGGGATTTAACCCGCCCCAGGATCTACGTTAAGGGAATAAAAGTACGAGATTAACTATTAAATTTTATACCTCGGATCTTCTTGATCCGCGAGACGAAGAACGGATGTAGGTCTGAACTTTTCTGACGTCCAACATTCTCCTTCCTGAAGCTCGATTCGCGATCTCCTTGCTTCTGCTAGGGATGAAGATTGATCGCTCGCAAGTTCTCAAGATAGAGAACCTCTACTCTTATCCACGCGAACTTCAGACGTACGAAATCTCTCAAAACTTTCCATCTCTTTTCTTTGTAATAGATGGCCTCTAAGGCTTCTGAATTGTGTGTCGAATAGAAGGGGGCTACCCCTTTATTTATACTAGAGAAAGGTGAAAGAATGACAACTTTCGTTAAGGAAACAAATCCTACCTGCCACGTGAACAATAATTCTTGCTTCAAACGGACCATCGTTTCCATATAAACGATGCTTGTCCGCCAAGCAAATTAGCACATACCATATGTGTTCCGTTCGAACGCGTAAACAGTAATCCATGTGCGTGAGCAGTAATTCCTGCGCGTGAACAGTAATTCCAGCACAATCAAATATCCAATATTTGATTTATTCTTTCGCCCATTTATACATCACATGTATAACTGTTATTGAGGTATTTTCATCCTGTACGAATGGAGTTCATTGTGTGACCGTGTAGGTTTCATTTAATGCTGGCAACGATCTTCTAACGATCGTAAGTCATGAGTAACCTCTAGACTGATGTCATGACTACTCATGTTAAATGAAATGATCAGCGATCATAAACCTGTCTGAATAGACATTTGCTTATTTCTTTTGTTCTACGATATACGTCTTTCATGTATATACGAGGCACGGTAATATGTCATCCTTGAGTTTGATCAAAGTCTCTTTCCTGATCGAGAATTAGACTGAGCAAATACAAAATGATATTAACAACACATGTTAATCCATTTTGAGCATGGCCATGCATTTCCTTCAGTCCTAGTTCATCAGGGGGCCCAGAGATATCTCCCTCTTGTCGAGATTCAGTGCATACCTAATGATGACCTTAATAATCATCCCGTTACGGATGACATAGGATCATATTAAAGTATGCAGTTTCACATGCAGGAATCCATGGTGACCTCAGGTCGTAAGAACAAGCACACTATTCATATGAGAATCACTAATGACATATACCATGTATATTCTCATAGTGTGGTCAGTCCAGCATGTGTTCTCTAACACGAACCTATATTCCAAACTTGACATCCCTATGTCTATGATCATCAGAACATGATCATCCGGTCTGCGAACATATTAGTGTATATATGTAACTTCTTACTTGAAGTAGGTTTATCTCTATAAACATCCTACATATCACTAGGGACGGTTTAGAATGTCATTCGTTGGTTCACAGTTCTGCTATCAGAATCACTTATTCTGATGACGTGAACCTGAAGTGACATTCATGGTTGATATAAGAAATTTACATTCACAACCCATACACAAAGATATATAAAAAACAACATTTCTTGAATAAATAATAATGTGTTAATACATAATCCATTTCCTAATACAAATATATTTGGCTTAGGGCACTAATTCTACAATTTTAACATTAGAAATAAAATATTTCATTAAGAATTATAATTTTTTAAAGAAGAAAAAAAATTATTCATATTTTAATGGGTGAACTTTTCATTAACTATTGGTATAAATAATTGAACATAACTTTGCACCATGATTCAATGAAGTCGTCTGATTAAGATCTGATGGTTACAAAGAAATTCACAACAGTTCTTACTAAATCGAACACAAAACACCAATCCAACCGATCATATGATTCTGTTTTAATAACTACATAAATGCTGCCATAAAATATTAATAAATTTGAAAAAAATGAATGGCTAAGATTCGATAAAAAAATTGATCGAACGATCGAGATAAAAATGATGATGTACTCTTTTGAGAGTCTCAAAAGTAGATGAAAAATAAGGGTTTTGAGTTAATTATACTATTAGTTTATCATTATAACAAATTTTATACTATGCAATGCATAATTCATTCTATCAGTTAAGTATTATGTATGCTATTGTTAGTTCTCAGTTGTGTGGTTTGTCCCAAAAATATCGGTGGTTAAAGGATCAATAGCATAGTTAGGTAAAACGGTATTTATAACTAAATAACATAGATTTTGCATGGTCAAAGTTTGATTATATATACTATATTCAAATTGTGAAAGGCTGATGAAAGAGAAATAGTAACTTGTGACGAAATTAATTTTGAAAGATAAGAACAAAAATTCTAATTAGTTTTAATGAATTGCGTAACAGAAGAAAGAAGGAAATAGGAATACAAAAATGATGGGCGCGCATGCAATGGAAATTTGAGTTCATCTCTCCACTCCAGTATTTCAGAAACTGGAGGGTCCAGTGAAAGAGTATAAGACAATATAGCACAAATATGTTGTATTAATGTAAAAGTTATCAAATACAAAAAGTTATTAGTATTTATTAGTGTTAGTTAGTGATATGAGCTAATATCATGTTTATAAAGATTAAAAAATATTAAATGGGAATAATCTGGAGTTACGACTTGATGTTTAAGTTATATTAGAGTTGTATAAAAAAATACAAACCATTGCGAAGTAAAATAAAATAAAAGTTCTAAAGTTCCTTCTCCACAAGAATAGTAAAATAAAATAAAAATTCTAAAGTTGCTTCTCCATAAGAATCAAATTTCAAAATATAAAATGTTGTTTTTTGTTTCATATTTTGAATAATTAACATATACATAAATTTACTTTTATCAATATTGTGCTTTATTATGTGATTGCATGTAAAATATATACATTAATTAATAAAATAATTCTTATTGGATGAATAGAGGATGAATCCAGTTATGTAATAAATGGAGATGAGTTGAATCCCAAATTCAAATAACAAAAGACAGAGACATCTTAGTTGGAGAGCAAATAAGCAATTACAGAAACTTGTTTGTTATCAATGTGCTTGTTTATGAGATATACACGGTTTTACTCACTTACCGACAAGTGAGAAATTAGAATTTGAATTTTGAATTTGAATTTATCAAATCAAATGTGAGATCATGAAACATTAAAAATGCAGGGACCAAATTTATGTTGATGTCATTTTGACTTGTTATTAGCACGCTATACTTACCTAAAAGTAGAAAAGTTCATATCAATTTATGTCTTTTTTTATTTTATCTTTCTTTTTTTGATAGAATCATGTTTATATCAATTTACATTTTTTTTAGCTATTCTTTCTGAATATACCATTTCAAACCTCAATATACCTTTGTATTATAACAAACATACATAAATTGGTATTGCCACAAAAATGATAACTCGTATTGTGAGGATGCTATCTTCTTTTATTACAAATAACAAGTATGAAATAACAAAATTTTGTAGTACTCCGTCTAGAAATGAAACTTTAATCACAATTAATAATCAACTTTATAGTTCAGGCTATATATATAAACCTTACAAACAATAATCGAATCAAAGCTAGCTTTTCCTTGCATTCTAAAAATAAAAAATCATCATTTCATTAATAGATACAACAAACCAATAAACAAAGAAACAAACTTATCTCAACCATGCATTAATTATTTTCAAACAAAAAACTTCTAAGAAATATTTCAAATTCAATTAAGCAAATCTCAGAGCTCCTCCATTATACCAAACCAAACAAATAAAATACAATAAATAAACAAAAAAACCCAAATTAATAAAAAAAATATATAACAAAAAAAATACCAATACCAAAAACTTTCAATAAAAAAATTTCAAGCATGAAAATATTTCCAATTCAACTAAAAAAATAATAAAGCTAAAATACAAATTCACCACACCTAATCCAACACAACACACTCAAACCTCCCCCATCCAAAAAACTAAAAAAACAAATAAATAAAATAAAAAACCCCAAAACCCCAACCTTATAGAAAATCCATCCCACTTCATACCACAAAAACAAACTTACTTTCTACTTTAAAGCCTACATATTTCGCATTTTTCTAAGCTTAGCCAAACTAGGGCTCTTCCCCACCAGACTTGGCCTTCTTCACTCTTCCCCTACCTCTCTGCGCAACGTGCGCAGTGGGATTCTATCGCTGACGGGCGGCATCGGACTACTCAACTACCCTACACATACTTATCCTAGAATAAACAAATCTCTCATCAATACACTACCAATTCCCAATTTAACTAAAACTCCAACCAAATAAAATAATAAAACATCCAAAACAAAACAAAAAAAACCCCCAAAACCCCGACCTTCTAAAACCTTCTTCATTCAAGCCAACATATTTTGCATTTTCCTAAGCTTCGCCAAACTCAGGCTCTTCCCCACCGACTTGGCCTTTTTCACCCTTCTCCTCTTCATCCCAACCGGGGACTCCAATTCCGTCCTGATCGGTTAGGCTGTCAAGGCCTTCTTCAAAGCGTTGCCTCTCGGCACGACACCCGGCAGGATCCTCACACTGACAGGCAGCATCAGATTGCTTGGCTTCCAAACAATAAATAAAAAGAAAACCCAAAACCCCAACCTTACAGAAAGCTTCATTCCACTTTAGACCAAACCCATTTCATACCAAAAACTTCCAACTTTCAAACCAACATATTTTGCATTTTTCTAAGTTAAAACAAAACAAATAAACAACTCTCTCATCAATACAATTACCAATTCCCAATTCAACTAATTAAACAATCTTACAACCCCACATCAAACACACTCAAAACTCCAACCAAATAAAATAATAAAACAACCAAAACAAAAAAAAGAACCCCAAAACCCCGACCTTCTAAAACCTTCTTCATTCAAGCCGACATATTTTGCATTTTCCTAAGCTTAGCCAAACTCGGGCTCTTCCCCACCGATTTGGCCTTTTTCACTCTTCTCCTCTTAACGATCGGAGACTCCATTTCTGTCCTAATCGGTCCGGCCGGCACGCCCTTCTTCAACGCGCTGCCTCTCGGCGCGACACCCGGCGGGATCCTCACGCTGACCGGCGGCATCGGAGTGCTCGGCTTCCAAACTATGTTGTCCTTAATCGAGAACCTCACTTTCTTAACGCTGGTTGTGGGTTTGTCTCCGGTTGGGGTTTTACTGGAGGTGTCCGGCTGAGGGGTTTTTGAGGGGGTTTTGGATGACTTTCTCTTTTTGGAGGGTTTTGGAGTAGAAATGGAGGGTTTAGGGTTTTGTGTTTTGGAGGGTTTTGGGATGGAAATGGAGGGTACAGTTGAAAGGCCGGATTCTTTTGCGGCTATTTCGAACTGTTTTTGGAGGTTTGACATTAGGGTTTTGTCGAAAGAAATTAGGGTTTCGGTATCGGGTTCTTTCTCTTCTTTTTTGTTTGAAGATTCTGTACCATTCGTATTTTCCTCTGATTTTATTGTATTATTATTTTCTTCTTGAGTTTTAATTTTCTTTTTCTTATTTTTCTTCTCGTTATTTTTCTTCTCTTCTAATTCTTCCTGCTTAACTTTCTCATTATTTTTCTTCGCTTTCTTCTCACCCAATTCCTTCTTATCCTTCTTCTTTCTCTTCTTCTGCACTTTTTCATTTAACCCTTCGTTATTTTCACTTTTCACATTTTCACATATCTCAATTCTTTCACAAATCTCAATTTGAATTTCCAACCCGCTTTTCTTCAAATCCTTTTCCAATTTGAAAAACCCATCTCTCAAATCGTGCAAAACATCTTTATTGGCCTGAACCGTTCCTTCTTTCTTAGCCAAATCGAGCAATTTTTCAGAAAAACCCATTATTAATCCGATAATTCCAAACAAATCCACCTTGCTCCCTTTTTCTATTTCACTCCCCGACTTTTTCAAACTCAAATATTTCGCCCCATTAACCAAAAACTTATCAAAGATATTAACCTTCACCTTATTAACCAAAACAGAATCATTTGATTTTTCCAAAACGGTAAAAAACGGGCAAATCAAAACCTCTAATACCTCTTTTTTAACAGGCAAAAATCCATTTAACTCTTCAAGAAAAATCTCAACGAAATGAAAACTAAACCCTCTCGCACCTTCTTCTCCAAGAGCTCTTTCTTCAAATATGCCTACAATCTTCATAACCAAATTCAAATCCCATTGATTCGATTTCAATAACAAAAACGTATGCTTCGAAATCCTTCTAACCAACAAATAGAACTTATCCATTCTCAGAAAATCAATACTTCCCCACTCTCGAGGCAGAGTCACCATCCCCGCATCCAAAAACGACGTAGCAAGATCAACGCCATTAGTAGAAACAAGAGCGGCGATCGAAGTGGCGAGGTTGGACTGATACAGAGGCTTGTCGGAGTGCCAGTAACAGTAGAAGAGTCCTTTCCAGATCTTTAACAGCGCGGATTGAGGAAGAGGGGAGAGAGAAGGAAGGATAGTGGAGAGATTTCGAAAAGTTTTGTTTCGGATGGCTTGGTTGGGCGAGGCGAGGGATTTGGCGATTGAGGCGGCGGAGATGGACGGGGAATCGGCGGAGAGGGTGGTGGAGGTTGAGGTGGCGGCGGAGAGGGTGAGAGGCATTTTTGGGTATTTAGGGTTAGGGTTTGGAGAGGAATGAGTTAGAGAGGAGAGAGAGAGAGATATTACGAATGGAATGTTTTTGGAAGGGACCTTGTGAGATTATGAATTATGAGAATGACTCTGTGTAATGTGATATTTGTTTGGGGTAATATCAGGTATACCCTTCCAAAAATTCAAAATATCAAATTACCCTTCTAAATTTCTAAATATCAAATTTACTCTCTTAAAGTTCACTTTATATCAAATATACCAAACACAACATTTCTATTACGATTAACACAGTTTATGAAATTCCGATCCTACCCTTTATCTATTTGCACGCCTCCCTCTTTTCTTCAGAGAACCTCTTTTCTCCATCGGTGAAGCGGCTGACTATACTCTTCTCCACTCGCCTGACTTCTCATGTCGCTACTTTTCTTCACGACTGAATTACAGGCTCTCTTCTTCACGCTAAACCATTCTCTCCCATTTTGATTACGTAACAGCGTATGATGCCCCTTAGCTCTCCTCTCTCTCTTCGATGCAGCGATGGAGATCGAGCTTTCTCTTGACTCTATTCGAGCGTGCGACACAGAAAAATTCTTCACCCCTCTCTGTTGATCTCTCTCCAACGATAGAGCCATCTCCCCTCTTTTTGAGCCATTTTCAGCCATCGAGCCTCTCCCATCTCTTTTCGTGCCCTTCTACTCTCCTAGCATGAATCTAGCCTGGTACCGCTTCTGATTACCGTAATTCCGTTAAAACCGAATGTACCAAGTATCTCCTCTATTTGTTTTTCGAAGTAAGTATATTTCACAAACGGGGTAATTAGATCTGATTTTTGTTGAATTAAAGGCAATTGAGACTGAATTAGGGGGAATTGAGGCCTATTTTAGGTGAATTTAATGCTAATTATTGCTGAATTTCCAGTAATTTACTTTTTGCATGCATCATTCTTGAACAAATTAGCTTAATTTTAACATTTACAAAAAAGATAATATTTGTTCTCCATTTTATGAACAAGTTTGAGAGTAGAGATGAATCATAGATGGGGAAAAGACTCAAAGAGGATAAAGATACAATCTAATCATGTATGAAATTTTTTATTTTCTTTTTTGAAATTCATTTTCTATTTCTATTTGGACTAATTAGAGGACTGCACTAATGCGATGCTGGATTGAATTGAAGCTCAATTGCACATTTGGTGTTGCTTGCCTTTTTTTCTCTATTTTGTGGTTTTTATTTCCCCTTTAAATTGATGATTATTTGCAGGTCAGCCGATAATGGCTTTAGATGTATAATTTTTGGTGCTCATGGATAAATGGATTGTACAAGGGTTGGGGTTCTAAAATTTGGGTTATGGTTTGTGGATTCGGGTTAGGGTTAAGATTTGGGTTTGGTTATTGTTATGTCAATGGAAATGGATTGTATTTTGTAAATGGATTTATATGATTGAAAGAATGAAAAAAATTAATTGAATGTATGAATGAATTAATAATATAAATTGAAACAAATAAATTGAATTGTATATAATTGAATAAATGAATGAATGGATAAAGGAATGAGTGTGAGTGAATGATTTTATGCATGAACTAAGAATGAATTTCTAACCAAGGTATAAAAGCTTGAAGTTTAATCATTTTTGAACCAGTAACGATTTAAAATTTTATAGATTCATACACAATTTTAATCATTTTTGAACCAGTAATGATTTTAAATTTTATAAATTCATACACAATTCATATACTATATATAGTTCACACAACAATTCATACACAATTTGCAATTTAGAATCTTGCTTACATAATTTTTGCTCTGTTTGGTGAAAACCTATACATTGTACTTTGCAATGTCCATTGCCAAAAGAAATTAGCTAATTTTCCAAATGAGCTAACAAAATCAAAATATTTGCCCTATTGCTGCACTCTTCCATGCTAATTATTATTAATTCATCCAACTCCATTGATATCTCGTACTCTATTTGGCCCATCTCTATTTCGTCCATTTTAAAGTTATGTCAAAGAGGAGAGAAATGGAAAAGAAGAGCAAAAGAGGGAAGAAAGAGGTGAGTGGAAGGAAGAAAACACCAGGTCCTCTTTTCGTTGTTCTCTTAGCTTTTCTTCTTCGTGAGGAAAATGGCGGTAAAGAAAAAGAAGAAAAAAGAGAAGGTGAAACGTTAAAAAGATTGTGCGGTGTTTATTGTCAGTGAAAGAGAAGAGAAGGTGAAAGAGGGTATTTTAGTCCATTAAAATTATTTTATTAATTAATTTTATTTAGAACATTCAATCATGGTTAATGTGACAAATTTAATGATATATCAGAGGTTTGGTTAAATTTAATATAAAGTGAATTTTAAGAGGGTAAATTTGATATTTTCAAGTCTAGAGGTACATTTGATATTTTGAATTTTTGGAAGGGTATACTTGATATTACCCCTATTTGTTTCTCTTCTCGTTGTTTTAGCACTCATTTAGCTTATAATTTAGTTCAAAAAAAAAAAAAAAAGAATTTGATTGTTTTAAATTTGATAGATGATAGTTCACCGTTAATTTTTAAAAAAATTAAATAGTTTAAAACAAGACCACACTTATAGAAAAATGAAATAATACCAAACAAACTCTCAAGTTCTTTAGTTTTATAAAAAAAAACTTTGAAAATTAGGAGAATCTCAGCTGTTCAAATGTATGGATCAGAAACTAAATCACATCCCTAAAATAGAAATAAAAAAAATCCGTAATAACTAAAATAAATTGATTTGACTAATAAGCAGTAGTAAGAAGTTCATTTGAAACTAGGGTAAAATAAGTTCTTGAACTTTTATTTTACCAAAATGAGTAATTCAGGTAATATTCATGTAGAGTAGAGAGATGAGATTTGAATAAATTTCTTTATTTGCACTCAGATAATATTACATTATTTGATACATTCTTCTACTATATTACTAAACCTCTAAGAACAGACATTTGTTTCTATATTATCAAACATCTAACTAGACTACTATAACTCTTACTACATTCTTTATTTGAGAAGATTCTTGATTTGTGTCTTGATGCTTTGAAAAAACTTGATGGCTTGATGAGAGTAGGAACTCTAGAAACTAATTCTCTAGAACCTAGATGATATCACTAGATGATCTTTCATGTTGATTCTAGAATTTTACATGTTATGGCTAATATTTGGGTTAGGCATAATTAAGTTAGTATTATATTTCTGACACTCTCTCTCAATACTAACTTATCTGAATTACTCATCGGCTTCATATACCAAGTTAAGCGCATATTTGCTCGAACCTTTCCACATCTAGGCCCTCGTGTAATGAACCGAGTCTTATATCCATTGACCGGTCCTTCCGCTTTGGTATTTACCTTATCTCTCCATTTCCGTGAGATTGATCTCACTCCATTAGATGTAGGCACTAACTCCCGTGCCCTTTTCCACCTTTGCTCCACCATCTTTCTCTTCATTCTTTTTCTCCACTTGCAGCTCCTTCTTCTCCATAACTAGGCACCTTCTCTGCAAAGTTCTCCTCTGCCACTGCGGTATTTGCATACTTCGGCTTTGAACTTTTTGGCGTTGATGACCTTCTTACTGGTGGAGGTATTTCTTTCACCTCTTTTGGTAGGGCGCGAATCATTCTTTCATCTTCTTCAAGTACTCTGGTATTCCATGAACTGTTGGCCTTCAGGACATTTGGACTTCGTCCCTTTCTCTTCGTGAGTGTTGATAACTCTGCATCATCTTGGACTCCGATGTTGGTTCTTTCCTCAAATTTCCGAGTCTCATCTACAAAAATTGATTTTCCCAATATTACGTAAATCGGCTCCATTTTGCAACCTTACCTTATTGGTGTGCCTGATACTTGTATGTCGCGGTACACCTTCACTTCATTTGGTCCAAAGACTACATAATTTCCTTGCGCTGTCAGTTGCGATACTGACAACAAACTTTTTCTTTATGCCTGGAACATGATAGACTCCTTGCTGCAAGAATTATTTTGGACCTAAGCGGGGAGAGCTCATTATCGTGCTAGAAATTGGCAGGTTGGAATTATTCATCGTCATTATCGTATGCTTTCCCTTGTACGTTTTCGCCTTCTAGTTTCTTGATATCGCCAGTTATATGGTTTGAGCTACCAGAGTTGGATTTAAATCCAACATACTTTTGGCATTGTTGTCTAGGACACATAAATGAGAAACGCATTTCAAAACTCCATCATAGACTATTAGATTTTTTTAATTTAGAATCATTTGAGACATGCGAGTCTTGCTTATTGGGTAAGATGGCTAAAACTCCTTTCACCAAATGGGTGAAAGAGTTGGTGAGCTCTCGGAGCTGATATATAGAGATGTATGCGGTCCAATGAGCACACTAGCTAGAGGTGGTTTTAGATACTTCATCACTTTTACTGATGATTTGAGTAAATATGGTTATGTCTACTTGATGAAACATAAATCTGAATCTTTTGAATTGTTCAAAACTTTCAAGAATGAAGTTGAGAACCAACTAGGTAAGAAGATTAAAGCGCTCCGATCGGATCAAGGTGGTGAATATCTGAGCCTAGAGTTTGACGATTATCTAAAAGAATGTGGAATTATTTCACAACTTACTCCACCTAGAACACCCCAATAGAATGATGTTTCAGAAAGAAGAAACCGAACCTTATTAGATATGGTTCGTTCTATGATGAGTCAAACAGATCTTCCGATTTCTTTTTGGAGCTATGCCATTGAAACCGCCACGTTCATTCTAAATAGAATACCATCAAAAGCAGTTCAAAAGACTCCATATGAGATATGGACTGGGAAGAGTCTCACATTGTCTTTTCTAAAGATTTGGGGCTACAAAGCCGATGTTAAACATCATATGTCTGACAAGTTAACACCAAAGTCTGATAAGTGCATATTTTTGGGATATCCTAAAGAAACAAAAGGATATTACTTTTACAATCTGTCAGAGCAGAAAGTGTTTGTTGCTCGGAACGGGCACTTTATGGAAAGAGAATTTATTTCCAAAGGAAAAAGTGGGAGTAAAGTAAGTCTTGAAGAAATTCAAGAACCACATGAAAGCAATGAACAGTTAATGGAAAATCCACAAGAATCTTCAAGGGTTGAAGAACTTGTCATTGAAACACAAGAGATTCCTCGTAGAATGGGTAGGACCCACCATGAACACGAGAGATATGGATTTCTCGTTAGTAATGAAGAAGATGTGATGCTCATAGATGATGAGCCCACATCCTACAAGGAAGCTATTACAAGCTCAGACTCCGATAAATGGAGATAACCATGAATATCGAGATACAGTCCATGTACAGAAATCAAGTTTGGAATTTGATTGATCTACCCGAAGGTATTAAGACCATCGTATATAAGTGGGTTTTCAAGAAGAAAACAGACATGGACGGCAAGGTGCATACCTATAAGGCAAGATTGGTTGTGAAATATTTTCGACAAACTCATGGTATAGACTATGACGAAACTTTCTCACAAGTCGTTATGGTTAAATCCATACGAATTTTGCTTGCCATAGCTGCTCATTATGATTATGAGATATGGCAGATGGATGTCAAAATAAAATTCCTTAACGAAATTTACTCGAGGACGTGCATATGACACAACCTGAGGGTTTTGTTGATCCAATGAATTCTGGAAAGGTATGTAAGTTGCAACGATCTATTTATGGATTTAAGCAAGCCTCTTGGAGTTGGAATCTTTGATTTGATGAAGTAATCAAAGAGTTTGGTTTCATCAAAAATGAAGATGAGCCTTGCGTTTACAAGAAGGTCAGTGGGAGCGCAATTGGTTTTATAATACTATACGTGGATGATATACTGCTCATCGGAAATGACATTCCCATCTTGAAAAATGTGAAGACATTTTTGGGGAAGTCTTTCGCGATAAAAGACCTAGGAGAAGTTGCCAACATATTAGGCATCAAGATCTATAGAGATAGATCGAGAAAACTTATAGGTCTAAGTCAGAGTACATATATTGACAAGGTAATGAAAAAGTTTCATATGGAAGACTCTAAGAGAGAATTCATACCCATGTCACATGGCATATCGTTGAGTAAGACTCAATGTCCTACTAGTGAGTAGGAACAAAGACGCATGAGTAAGATTCCATATGCCTCATCTATTGGATCTATCATGTATGCCATGATATGTACAAGACCAGATGTATCATACGCATTGAGTGCGACAAATAGATATCAATCTAATCCGGGTGAGAGTCACTGGATAGTGGTTAAGAATATTCTTAAGTACTTGAGAAGAACTAAAGATCAATTCTTAGTCTATGGTGGACTTCAAAGCGAGTTAGTTGTAAAGGGTTACACAGACTCAAGCTTTGAAACCGATAAGGATGATTTCAGATCGCAATCAGGTTATATCTTTTGCTTGAATGGATGTGTTGTAAGTTGGAAAAGTTCCAAACAAAGCACAGTTGCGGATTCGATAACAGAAGCGGAGTACATAGCAGCTTCGGAAGCAGCTAAGGAAGCAGTTTGGATGCGAAAGTTCATTGAGGAACTTGGTGTGGTTCCAAGCATCGCAACATCCATAGTTATCTTTTGCGAACAATGGAGCGAATGCTCAGGCGAAAGAACCAAGATCACACTAGCGATCCAAGCATATACTCCGCCGTTTCCACTTGATCAGAGAGATCAACCAGAGGGGAGATATTGATGTATGTAGAGTTGATAGCGATGATAATGTCGCTGATCCACTGATGAAGCCACTTTCTCAAGAAAAACATGAGGGTCATGTTAGGTCCATGGGTATTAGATACTTATTAGATTCGGCTTAGTGCAAGTGGGAGATTGTTGGTTATTATGCCCTAGGCTTTTAGTATATGAGGCCGGGTTGTATTTGTGTATATAACTATATTTGAGATGTTTAATGAAATTGCTTATTGGTTGTTTTATTCCTTTTGCATTAAAATAAACCATGAATGTGTTATTTAGCTCTGTATCATCAGGATATGTGATTCTGATAGTAAAACTACAGAGAAATGTAATGAACATATTCTAAACTATCCATGATCATTTATAGGATATCTGTGGGGACAAATATACTTGCAGATCATATACTTATATTCAGATGGGTATGCAAGCTATAAACGTACATCAGTATGTTAGATGATTGATGATAATGTTTTACTGAGTTACTAAATCATGAACATAGATATATGTTGGAGAACATATATTGGATAGACCCACCATGAGAATGCCACATGATTTGTGTCATTAGCATGTCTCATTAAAATATCGTTATCCTTAGACTGGAGACCTTCTTAGTTTCCTAGAAATAGAATCATGCACTTTGACATATTCGAACGTTACCTTTAATCGGGCGACCATAAAGATTATGATCAGGTACACGATGAAATGTGTGGAGGAATGAGATACATCAAGCAAGGATTTGTTCCTCTCTAATACAAGAGAGAGATATCTTAAGGCCTCTTGTCGAGTTTGATTGAAATGAAATACACGGCTGTGCTCGAGTGAATTAATAAGGAGTTATTAATGTCATTCAGGATTCGATGAAATTCGCGATCAAGAAATATTATCGTACTACATAAGGTTGACACATTCCATGCCTTATGGTCGATATAGATATCGTGTAACAAAGGGATACGATAAAATGATAATACATAGGAATATTCGAATCGTTGATAAATATATTATGCTTGGATAATCATGATGACTTGCTAGAGTCCGTTCCTGAACATTAGATTTGTGAAATCTAATGTCAAGTAAATAAACCCATAGGGCCACACACAAGAACAATGTTTTTGAACTAGTATGATAATGGAACAACTTATATGATAAGTTGCATGAATCAATTAAAATCAGCCAACTCAGACACAGTCCAGTCTGAACGGACTGGAAGGTCCGGTCCGAATGGACTGACACAGAAATCCAAATGTTATTAATTCGATTATTAAGTTTGGTGTTTGGTTTGAGATTAAAGGATGATGTATGTACGAATCCAAATGTTATTAATTCGATTATTAAGTTTGGTGCTTGGTTTGAGATTAAAGGGTGATGTATGTACTTAATACATACATCGGCCTTGATAGTTTTGTATGATCATTTTTCATTTTATCACTTTGTGAGGAAAAGAGAAAAATAGTTTTTCTTGAGAGTTTTCTTCCTAGTCAAGAAGCGAGCGCTCGGACCTAGCAGACATCGATCCTTCGTCCTCATGTAGGCATTGTTCGTGTGGACTAGCTGTAGAGAGCTTCTTCCTTGGAGATTTGCATGATTCGAATCGAGTCGAAGTGACGTACCGAGACGATTTTGAACCGATCTTCATCTGTCTCAATCCTTAATCGAATCAAGTCGTGATTCGATAGGTATATCTTTTGTTATTTCTTTCTTTGATTTAACCGTAAAACACAGATCCTTGTTTGGGATCTTCTTTGAACAAATTATTAAGTTCATAAACGTAATGAACAATAACACTTTCTGCTGCGTTAAAACGTTCATAGAAACCCAACACAATGCATATTTTGTAATTGATCAAAATTACGTATAGAAAACTTTATATTTCCTTTTTGAATGCTGATATATATATTGATGATTTAAAATCTTATGGTACTCCCGAAGAGCTCCGAAAGCTACCATATTATTTAAAAGAATATAAGATTAAATTCTTTAAGGAATGAAATACTATCTTGAATTATAAATTAAATATTTTCCTGAATGATTCATTGTTTCGCAATCTATCTATTATAATGATATATTATGGAGAAATCACATCCATTAATATCATCAAGATAATTTGTTTGATGTATTGATAATTGAAATAAAGGATGATGAGTTATTTTCATGCATGAGCATGATGATTGTGAAATAAATATTTAACAAGTCTCCTCAAATAAGGATCCGACAGATCTCTTTTTAAGCAGTGTTATAGTGATTGGACTTTGTCATCTCACATATAATTGCACATATGAAGGGAAGAAATAATACGCATTGGACTCTTTTTCCCTTGCATATGATTTTTGTCCCAATGGGTTTTCCTAGCAAGATTTTTAATGAGGTAGTTGTTGTGTGTAATATAGAGAATGATAATGCACTCTTTTCCTTCAATAGGATTTTTTTTCCATAGGGTTTTGCCTAATAAGATTTTTAACGAGGCATATTTAATATATGAAATAATAAGGAATACTGATAATACATGATGTACTCTTTTTTCCTTAGCCAAGGCTTTGTCTTACTTGATTTTCCTGGCAAGATATTTGACGACACGACTTCTAATGCGTATGGAAGATACAATACGGACATCCAAAGATCGTAAGTCATGAGTAACCTCTAGACTGATATCATGACTACCCATGTTAAATGAAATGATCAGCGATTATAAACCTATCTGAATAGACGTTTGCTTATTCCTTTTGTTCTACGATAGATGTCTTGACCACAAGGCATGAAACTATATCATCATTGAGTATGATCAAAGTCTCTTTCCTGATCGAGAATTAGACTGAGTAAATACAAAATAATATTAACAACACATGTTAATCCATTTTGAGCATGGCCATGCATTTCCTTCAGTCCTAGTTCATCAGGTGGTCCAGAGATATCTCCCTCTTGATGAGGGGGATAAATTCCATCTTGAACACTCACATTCCTCGTCATGATTCAGTGCATACCTAATGATGACCCTAATGATCATCCCATTACGGATGACATATGATCATATTAAAGTATGCAGTTCCACATATAGGAACCCATGATGACCTTAGGTCGTAGGAACAAGCATACTATTCATATAAGAATCATTAATGACATAAACCATGAATATTCTCATAATATGGTCAGTCCAGTATGTGTTTTCTAACATGTACCTATATTCCAGACTTGACATCCCTATGTCCATGATCAGCAGAACATGATCATCCAATCTGCGAATATACTAGTGTAGATATGTAGCTTCTTTCCTGAAGTTTATTTATCTCTATAAACATCCTACATATTACTAGGGACGGTTTAGAATATCATTCGTTAGTTCACAGTTCTACTATCAGAATCACGTATTCGGATGACGTGAACCCGAAGTATCATTCATGATCAATCTAATACATATAAATATATTAGTCACCCATACACTCATTCATATATGAACTGAATAACCGTGTTTCTCATAATCTAATCTCTAGTCCAATACTTTGACCTAGGGCATAATTCCTTCAGTCTCCCACTTGCACTAGGTCAATCTTAAGCATCCAATGCTTATTAGGCAACACGACCTTCATGTTCTACTAGCGGGAAAATATATGCCTATCATATTGAATAAATTTACATTGCAAACTTGTAATGTCTACTACTGATCTCTATTATTAGTCGATGACTTTTGACACAGGTACTTGTATCCTTGTTGCTCTTTTCTGAGAAACTCTTTGTTCATAACATAGAATCATCAGGTTTTAAGAGCACTTGGGACTACTCTTAGTTCCAAGATCAAGTTTTTGATTTAAGCATACCTATTGTCCGCTTTTAAAGCGGCAATATGATTTTGTTTTAGTTACAGTATCATATTTGGAACTCTTTCCAAATTAATGTATTAAAAATAAATAAATTGAGATAATGATCCATGTTAGGAAAGTGCATTCTCTTACCACTACCTAGCTCCTCATAGATCGGGATATCTTTGTTCTTCATAAGAATTTAAATGTTTATTCTAGTCATCAATGGCTATCATTTGCTTTCTTATACTCCAAGCATATTGCGTAGTACAATATATGGCTTGAAGAATCTTATTCATTACGTTACCAAGAACTATTTCTTGTACATTAAATCTTTCAATAAATAAGCTTATGCCTTCATTATATGAACGTCATAGGCAATAATTCTTTCTTGCATGTTGAACTTCTTCAATATATTGTTGAAAAGCATAGAATCCAATTCATGTGTCTTTCATTGTTCATAATAATGTCATAAGCAAGAACTCTTTCTTGCATATTGAATATTCAAAATATGATCGAAGGTATAGAATCTAACTCTTATATCCTTGTATTGTTCAAGTGAATGTCATAAGCAAGAACTCTTTCTTGCATATTGAACACTTCAATATATGGCTGAAAGTATATAATCTCATTCGTATGTCTTTCATCATTCCTGTGAACACCATAACCAAGAACATTTCTTGCGTATTGAATTCTTTCAATATTTTACCAATGTAGTTTATCTTCTACTCCCAACTATTAGGATGATGTAAGTCTGTAGTTGTAATACAGAGACTGCCATACTCCCACTGAATTTCTTGAAATCAAAGTGATCGCATCTATTTTGATAAAGTCAAATTCTTCAAATTACTTTGTCAAATAGATTCATCCTGAGGTGCTTGCTTTAATCCATTTATGGATTCGAAGCCTGTAACCTTTTGAGAATTCTCGGGATCATATAAACTCTTGCCATGTATCATAGATACATCCACTATAACGTTTCTATAAAGGAATGTGAGTTTTATATCCTTTTTCCATCATTCACAATCATATTGTGCTATGGAAGTTAGAATTCGAAATAGCAACAAGTGAGAAAGTCTTTTACTATAGCCCATACTATAGCTACTTTCTTTGCTTATTTTTAGGTTATCCATGTACTTTATGCAATAATCATTAAGTCATTGAATACTCCAATCAAGTTCTAAACTTGACTGCTTGTACATGGGTTGCATCTCATTTCTCATGGTCCAATCATTTTGAGAATATTGACTCTTCACAGTCTCCTCGGTAGAAAGTCCCCTGATGCTCTATAAGCACCTTTTACTAGGTACGAGAGATCATATCTCTCTGCCTAATGTCTACCAGGCCTGTGAGGAGGACCTTATATTTCAAATATAGCCTCATCAACTATTTGATAGCCTCATTAAATGTTCATCGCTAGTAAGCGGATCTCGAACCTTTTGAGATGTATTACACTCCCACTGCTTCTTTTAGGAGATGAGATCTCTTTTAAAGAAGTCTGAATTATGAGTAGCAAATAGTTTGAACTCGTAATAGCTGTAAAACAATATCAAATCGATATTCCACAAACATTTATAAGATTGCTGTGTTGATACCATCAAACCTTTTTGACATGAGTCTATTTCACATATGTTGTCTTTTGAACTTTATGATATTTAGTGTTTAGTATATTCAAGAATATAAAACTTATAAGGATTTCGGAGGATCTGCTTGACTTATCATAGATTGAATCTTATCCAATAAGGTTCATCTTCTCTTTTATGAACACATCGTGAGATGTTCTATATAGAGTTGATTGTGAAACCATTTTCACAATTTTTAAGATGATCATCAAACTGTTGACTCAAATACTTGCCACTTTAATCTGATTGAAGTGCTATTATTATCTTGTCAAGGCGATGATGAGTCATTAATTATACACATTTTATACCCTATAAATATATGATATTGCACCATTATAAGTGTTAATATGCTATTTATATGGATAATAATCATAACTCGAATGTTGATACTACTAATGAGATGTTTATGTGATTTCAGGTGCAATTTAGATGGAGCATAACTTGGGGAAAAGAAGTTGGAGCACAAGAGATAGATAATAATCAAGACTCGGACCTGCCGACACAGTTGCAGTATTTCGGCCATAACTCACAATCTGGGCCTCCTCTAGATGCATACTATATACCGTTGGAAAGAAGAGAACAAAGCCCACAATTCATTCTTTATCATCAGAGCCCAATTCCGAAGTCTACATGACCCAAATTGACCATCTTCTGGACAGATCTTTCATGCACTTTGCATGCACTCTTCATGCCTTTGCCATGATTCCTTCACACTCTTTGCATGGAGCTTCATTCATCCCTCATGATCACCTTTTGAGAGGGTTATATAACCAGGTGCAAGGCATCCATTCTAATCACCTTTTAAACTTCATCATTCTCTCTCTTGGAGTAGGGCAAGTCAAGCAAGCTTCACCCTTCCATCCACGCTTCATTAATGGGTTCTATCATTATTTTATTTTCTTTATTTTCCATGTATTTCGAGTAAGCCCTTCGAGGCATAGTTAGTGTTTATGTTTTTGTGTTGTAACTTTTGAGACCATTAATAATGAATTTCATTTGAACGGTTATATTCTGTTTTTATTTACTTATTATCTTTCATGTTAAATGAATTGTTTTAAGTTTATTTCGGTCAATTCTATGTTCAATAGTAATTAACAAGGGCCACAAAATTCCTATGGTTGCTTTGCTCAATAGCCTCCATTAGAATTTGAATAATAGCCAAGTGCAAATAACTCATAACGATCTAAACAGGTTCGAACAAGCTCATTGTTTAGGAGGTTTTGATTTGTTTAAATAACCAATGATTTCTATTGAATTGGTTATGATATTCAAGTAGGTTAGTGTTTTTATTTATGAGCTCATCTAAACTAAAACCCTATCTTTTTGTTTGAGTTATTTATCGGTTAGAGCTCATCTTACTGCACTTAAGAGATTAATTCCAAATTCATTATTATAGTCAAGGATAAAGTTACACACAAATTCACTACACAAAACTATGCCTCATTTCACAAAACCACCACATCTCTTGATTTTTACTCTAAGTTTCCTCTTTACTTGTTACTTTCATTTTGTTGCAATCAACCAATCAACAACCCCCCCAATTGTGTGTCTTGTTTTAGGTCTTGTGTTTGGTTTTATTTACGGTCTTGCTTTCTCTTTATTTTAGTTTTCTATTTTTGTTGAGTCCATTTTCATTAGAGAAGTAATCTTTTCACCTGGTTTAGTCTAAATAGCTCTCTGTGGTTCGACCCCTACTTCCACTGTCTACTTTATTGTAGTTAAGTCTAGGGTTACAAATTTCTTTTGGTAAGTGTATAACGACTACAAAAATACTTCTTATCAGGCGATATCGAATTTCATTCTTAAATACTTTAAACATTTCAAAGATTTTGTGTTTCATTAAGTAAATCTTTACTTAAAACACTTTTAGGATGAAATGCTAATATTCCTATTTCTAGTTGGCTTGATTGTTGTCACTCGTGCATCTATATGCGTAAGTCTCAATAAACAATTCAACTTTGTGATGGTTGCCTATTCGTGTGATCTTGTTCGATAAATAAAATTTGCACGTCCCAATTGATACTAGATCTAATGAGTCTTTCATTCCACATAAGGGGTGGTTTAGAATTGTAATTCTCATTCTGTGACCTAGATGACATTGCTAGAATTATGGAATTAATGATCTTTTTATTTAGCATATAATGGTTATTTTCTAAGTGAACATTTCAAATGAGAAATTCTAAGAAAAATTTATTATTCCAAATAATAAATTTTACAACCACTTTAATGCTAATATAGAAATAATATTTATTTCTTTACAAGTCCACAATGACTAAGTCAATAAAATCCTAGAGCTAATGTAGCAACTCTTGCTTCATTCTCCACTCGTAGGTTGACTTCTCCTCTACTAATCTTCTACTGCTGAGTAATATCCTGCACATTCAAAACGTGAGAATTACAATGGATATCCAATATCCAAGTAGAGAATTAGGAAGAGGAATACCTAAAATAACAGCCATTGATTTTTCTTCTTGACATATCTTACATCCTCCTCTCCAGTGATCATATATAGAACATGCTATCACTTCCTCAGATTATTCAAGTTTAAGCAACACTTTGCCTTCACTCTTGATCCCGCTCTCCCATCTAGCCTGTTTCATCAACTCCCTTTCCCTTCCAATCTTGAGGGCACCAATGACAAATTTTGCCTCTATGTCCTTCTCCGCCTATCTAAGCATCTTATGCAATTTCATGATCGTCATCTCCTTCCGACGCTTATGATATTCAATAATGAACAAATCAAACCTCGAAGGAAGCGATCCAAGAATCAGATCAATCGTAAATTCCCTTGGAATAGGTGAACCAAGTCTCTCTAAGTAATCAAGTTGGCTTCTCATCTTGAACACATGAGTATCCACAGAGTAGTCCTGAGCCATCTTGCTCTTGATTTATAATTTGGTGAACTCGTAGCGCTGAATACTAGCCTGCTTTCGAAATATTTCCTTAAGCGCCTTGATCATATCATAGGTATCAATGAATTATATCTGCTTCCAAAGCTTACGTTTCATTTCTGCTAACATCATCCATGCTACTTCGTCAGAATCATCAATGTACTTCTGATAAGTGTCTTGATCGACTCTAGAAGGCGGTGGATTTCCTTCACTCATGAGAATAATTCTCAGAGTCCTAAACCATTCAGGAAAGTTTGTGGCATTAAGCTTATCCTTCTCAAGGATAGATTGCAAGTCCATAAATTTCGAACTCATTCTACAAGTTTAATATGCAATGTAAAGTTTATTATTTAAAATTAGAGTTATCCTAATTTTGGTTCATATATTATACTTCCACTTTTTTTTTCAAATCAAACACCTTCAGTAGTATTAATTCGGAAACTTCCATTAAATGAGGTTTCATAGTGAGTCAAGATCCATATTTCATTGAGCACTAAGTGAGTTTTGGCATAACCCTTATCGCTCAACTATTTGGGTAAGAACATTTCTAATCGTATTGTATACAACTCTTGTCTTTTATGGAATGAGCATCATATTCCCGGTATATTATCCCAGCTTGTGCCCTAAGCCCAAGTCCGACTTGCTTGCTCAATTGAGTTTAACCATGTATAAGTATCGGTGAAATAGAATCCAGCACACTCAGCTTTGGCATGACCCATGCTGAACGCCATTTCCTGCGTACCCTCCTCTTAAGATTAATTTTCCACACACTCAAATTTAGCATGACCCAAGTGGAAAGTTATCAAAATAACGAGGGGTTCAGTGACATGGGAGTCACTTCTTTACTTAATATTTTGAAGGATTTTATTTTAAATTTATAAATATAAACATCACAGAAACTAAGTTAAATATGATATGAGCCCATTCCTCATGAGCGATCATGAGGTTCCTAATCCAAGATCTATCTCTAGATTGTAGGTGTAATTGATAAGAGGTATTTTTGCAGTCATTTTTACACTTACCAAAAGAAATTTATAACCCTAGATTTAACTACAATTAAGTAGACAGTGGAAGTAGGGGTTGAACCATAAAGAGATATTTAGACTAAACAAGGTGAAAATATTATTTCTACAATAAAAATGGACTCCAACAAAAGTAGAAAACTAAAATAAAGAGAAACCAAGACCATAAATAAAACCGAACACGAAACCTAAAACAAGACACACAAATTGGGGGGGGGGGGGGTTGTTGATTGATTGATTGTAACAAAATGAAAGTAACAAGTAAATATAAAACTTACAGTAAAAATTATGATATGTGGTGATTTTATGAAATGAGACATAGTTTTGTGTAGTAAATTTGTGTGTAACTTTATCCTAGATTATAATAATTAATGTGGAATTAATCTCTTAAGTGTAATAAGATGAACTCTAACCGATAAATAACTCAAACAAAAAGATAGGATTCTAGTTTAGATGAGCTTGTAAATAAAAACACTAACCTACTTGAATATCATAACCAATTCAATAGAAATCATTAGTTATTTAAACAAATCAAAACCTCCTAATCAATGAGCTTTGTTCAGAATTGTTTAGATCGTTGTGAGTTATTTGCACTTGACTATTATTCAAATTCTAATGGAATCTATTGAGCAAAGCAACCATAGGAATTTTGTGGCCCTTGTTAATTACTACTGAACATAGAACTAACCTAAATAAACTTAAAAGAATTCATTAAGCATGAAAGAGAATAAGTAAATGGAAACAGAATAATAACCGTTCCAATAAAATTCATTATTAATGGACTCAAAAATTATAACACAAAAACATAAACACTAACTTGCCTCGAAGGTCTTACTCGAAATATATGGAAAAGAAAGAAAAGAAAATAATGATAGAACCCATTAATGAAGCGCGGATGGAAGAGTGGAGCTTGCTTGACTGGCCCAAGTTCAAGAGAGAGAATGATGAAGTTCAAAGGTGAGTAGAAGATGTGCCTTGCACCTGGTTATAATGCCTCTCAAAATGTGATCATGAGGGATGAATGAAGTCTCATGCAAAGAGTGTGAAGGAGCATGACAAAGACATGAAGAGTGAATGCAAAGTGCATGAAAGATCTATCCAGAAGATGGTGAATTTGGGATATATAGACTTCAAAATTGGGCTCTGGTGATATGGAATGAATTGTGGGACTTGTGCACTTCTTTCCAACAGTATATCATATGCACATAAAAGAGGCCCAGATTGGGAGTTTTGGCCAAAATACTGAGGCTGTGTTAGCAGGTCCGAATCTTTATTATTATCTCCATCTTGTGCTCTAACATCTTTTCTCTGAATTATGCTCCATCCAAATTGCACCTTAAATCATATCACCCTACACTTAAACATTTGATCGTCCTCGAACAAAGATTATAACTTACATAGGTAAGATGGGTCCCGTATTTTAGACTCGCTCTTCACTTATATACCAGCCAATATGATCTCTGGTCCCTTGTGTAAGATTTCATGCACTTTGGTGAAACTCGCACTCACTCTCTTTTTGTACAGTGGAATATGAATGTGAAATATATGGAGTGTCTCTCATAATAACTCTCAGTTCTCATATGAATCAAGATTTCCTACCTTGGTCGTGAGGGTAGTTCTCAAGTTATATTTCGTGAAATATGATGGAATATGGTGGACACACACACACACACACAAACACACTACATAATTGGTTTGCTTGTCTACTTCGCCATTTTCGATCAAGTTGTCACTTGGTTTTTAAAACTCATACCTCTACTCTCGAAAAAGATATCCCTATACCTCTATCTACTTGGAATAATGAACCTCCTAATGTGCATACCTCCTAGCACCTTCAGTCATGTGGCCCAAAATGTGTCAACCTAACTACTGGCCTGAGATGAATTACTGGAATCAACTCTCTCACTCATCGGGTAAAACTGGGTTTAGGCCCTGTACAAGGGGAACAGATTTGAGCCATGCAATCTTTTTATTTTATTATATATATATATATATATATATATATATATATATATATATATATATATATATATAGTTTTATTTATTATTTTTTTGGGAAGATTGTGACTCAAAACTATGAGGATTATGGTGGCCTAACTTGCCTTTGTATCAAAAATAGAGTTTACCCATGAGTCTATTCTCACAAATTTGTCTCTAAGATGTATCTCCTCACGAATACACTCGGTGCACAAAACTCCTCTACTACACATACGCCCTCAACTTCTGACACTAACCTCTACTTCCCATTCCTTATCTTCTTATATAATGCCTAACCCTCCTTCTCCAAAACCAAACAACAAAGTAACTTTAGAAGCTAATAGACCTAGATATTATTTATATATATACGAGATGATATAGTGGGTTATTATGGATATTATACTATAGACAAATTTGAGCTCCAGGTCACGGTCCAATGGTATTTCCTCACATAATTTCTCAAGCAAATTCCTATACTATTGGCATTCAAGTAAAAATCGAGTTCACCAGTGACAAAAGATCCCTAAACCAATGACCTCAATTCTTCTTGAACTGGTTTATACGATCCTTTTTAGTCTAAACAAGTTCCACCACATTATTCAATACAAGTTATAGTTCTCTCTCTTTCCTTTTGATTTTTAATTGGGCATTTTTTTAGGGTTATTATTATTATTATTATTATTATTATTATTATTATTATTATTATTATTATTATTATTATTATTATTATTATTATTATTATTATTATTATTATTATTATTTTTAAATACTTAACATGCAATAAAGACTCCACCCCACACTTAAATTTTTACTCTTCCCCGAGTAAAGCTAAGCACAAAGTAGTGATGCAATGCAAGAAAAAGAAAATAAACAAAGAAAAATACAACCTTTATTCACATGGTTGCCTTCCAATAGCGCCTCTCTTTAACATCGTTGGCCCGACGACTCCATCTCCTCAAGCAGTGGATGCTGGCTCTCCAAGCTCGTGAATGTCAATCCAACTCGTGTCGAAACTCTCATGAAACCACTTTAACCAGTGCCCGTTGACCTTGAAGACCTGTAGGATTAGTGCCCTAGGACAAATATATTTGTGCTAGGAAATGGATTATGTATTAAGACATTATTATTTATTCAATAAAGGTTGTTTCTTATATATCTGTGTGTATAGGTTGTGAATGTAAATTTCTTATATCAACCATGAATGTCACTTCGGGTTCACGTCATCAGCATAAGTGATTCTAATAGTAGAACTGTGAACCAACGAATGACATTCTAAACCGTCCCTAATATATGTGGGATATTTATAGAGATAAACATACTTCAAGTAAGAAGCTACATATCTACACTAGTATATTCGCAGACCGGATGATTATGTTCTGGTGATCATGGACATAGGGATGTCAAGTCTGAAATATAGGTTCGTGTTAGAGAACACGTGCTGGACTGACCAAACTATGAGAATATACATGGTATATGTCATTAGTGATTCTTATATGAATAGTGTGCTTGTTCCTATGACCTGAGGTCACCATGGATTCATGCATGTGGAACTACATACTTTAATATGATCCTACGTCATCCGTAATGGGATGATTATTAAGGTCATCATTAGGTATGCACTGAATCATGACGAGGAATGTGAGTGACCAAGATGGGAATTGTTCCTCTCAACAAGAGGGAGATATCTCTGGGCCCCTTGATGAACTAGGACTGAAGGAAATGCATGACTATGCTCAAAATGGATTTTTTGTATTTACTCAGTCTAATTCTCGATCAGGAAAGGGACTTTGATCAAACTCAAGGATGACATATGACCGTGCCTTGTGATCAAGACGTATATCGTAGAATAAAAGGAATAAGCAAATGTCTATTTAGATAGGTTTATGATCACTGATCATTTCATTTAACATGGGTAGTCATGACATTAGTCTAGAGGATACTCATGACTTATGATCTTTAGAAGATCGTTGCCAGCGTTAAACGGAACCTACACGGTCACACAATGAACTCCATTCGTACAGGATGAAAATACCTCAATAACAGTTATACATGTGATGTATAAATGGGCGAAAGAATAAATCAAATATTAGATATTAGATTGTGCTGGAATTACTGTTCACGCACAGGAATTACTGTACACGTGTTCGAACGAAACACATATGGTATGTGCTGGAATTACTGTTCACGCACAGGAATTACTGTTCACGTGGCAGGCAGGATTTGTTTCCTTAACGAAAGTTGCCATTCTTTCACCCCTCTCTCTAGTATAAATAAAGGGGTAGCCCCCTTCTATTCGATACATAATTCAGAAGCCTTAGTGGCTGTCTATTACATAAAAAAGAGAGAGAAAGTTTTGAGAGATTTTCGGAAAGTATTTCCGGACTTGTCTAGCCAAGTCCGGTTATTCCGTACGTCTGAAGTTCGCTTGGATACGAGTAGAGATTCTCTATCTTGAGAACTTACGAGCTTCAGGAAGGAGAAGGTTGCAAGTCAGAAAAGTTCAGACCTACATCCGTTCTTCATCTCGCGGATCAGGAAGATCCGAGGTATAAATTTTAATAGTTAATCTCGTACTTTTATTCCCTTAACATTGATCCTAGGGCGGGCTAAATCCATAGGTTCCGCTGCACATGTAATGTACATGGCTGTGAATTTTCCAACAGTGCCATCAGAGCGTTCGTTAAGGAAATAATCGTCGATTATGTATTTAAAATTTAGTAAATTCTGGTATAATAAATTTTAGGGTTTTGAAAATATTATTTCAAAACATCACGGAAATAGTTTCTAGGAATATTGGATATTATGATTTTCAAGAGTTTCGGAAATTAGTTTTTTGAAATCTGTTTTAGAAAGGGGACTAAAACAAAGGAAAAACGTATTTTCCAACAGGACTCCGTACCCAACGGAATAGTTCCGTTGAGAACGGAATAGTCTGTTGTGAACGGAATAGCCCATTGAGAACGGAGTAGAGCTGGAAATTCATGTTTTTGTCAACGACGGTTCCGTTGAGAATGGAATAGTTCCCTTCCCAATGGAATAAGGCTGACTTTGCGAGAAACCCTAATTTTTGTTATACATGGAATTTAAATATACAAATATGGTATGAGCTTTAGATCTGTGATTGTTCTGTGATGTAATCTTGTGTGTGAATGCTTGTAATTTTATTTAATATCTATGACAACCAGTGAGTTGTCCAAAGTTGAAATTATGGCAACCTGTGAGTTGTCCAAATTTGTAAATTACCTTTTCTAGCAATATGATAGTTGTTAGGATAGATATTATTTCAAGACTTAAAGGTAGGAGATCTTGGCGCAATCTTTGGAAGATTGTATTGGATCTTCGCACACACAACGAAGGGTTCATTGAAGATTACTTCTGCAATCTAAAGTTAGGTCTAGAATTAGGAACCTCATGATCGCTCGTGAGGATTATGCTCATACCATATTTAACTTAGTTTCTGTGATGTTTATATTTATAAATCTAAAACAAAATCCTTCAGAATGTTTAGTAAGGAAGTGCCCCCCATGTCACTAAAATTCTCGGTACTAAGACAACCTTCCATATGGGTCATGCCAAAGCTGAGCATACGGAGGATTTTCTTTGTAAAGGAGGGAATGCGAGAAATGGCGTAGAGCATGGGTCATGCCAAAGCTGAGTGTGCTGGACTCTATTTCACTGATAATCATACATGGTTAAACTTAACTGAGCAAGTAAGTCGGACTTGGGCTCAGGGCACAAGATGGAATAATACACCGGGCATATGATGCTCATTCCATCAAAGGAAAGAGTTGTATATAATACAATTGGAAGTGTTCCTACCTAAATAGTTGTGTATTGAGGATTGTGTTAGTAGTATGCCCTAGGCCAATATATTTGAGACCTAGATGTATGGATTATGTTAAACAAACATTGTGTTTATTTAGAGCTATTTTATATAATAAATGCGTATTGGCTATTTTATTCTTATTACTAAAATGAACCTTGAATATGATATTTAGCTTTATATCATCAAAGTATGTGACTTTGATAGTAAAACTATAAAGTATTATGAATGATATTCTAAACCGTCCCTGATCATTCATAGGATGTTTGTGAGACAAACATACTTTATGATAAGCTATAAATGGACATCAGTATGTTAATTGACTGATGGTCACGTTTTACTGATCCTGAATAAGAGTTATTAAGTCATTAACGTAAGTATATGTTAGAGACCATATACTTGGATTGACCCACCTTGAGAATACTACATGGTTCGTGTCATTAGTTATTCTCGGTAAAGAATGTATTTGTAATCCTTAGACTTGAGATTATCTCAGTTTCCTACATGATAAATTTTATACTTTAATATAGTCTAACATCGTCTTTAACCGGGCGATCATAAAGATTATAATTAGGTATATAATGAATTGTGCGGAGGAAAGAGTTTAATTAAGATAGGATTTGTTCCTCTCATAAATTGAGAGAGCTATCTTTAGGCCTCTTGATGATTTGATTGAAGAAACGCACGACCGTGCTCAAGTGAATTAATAAGGAGTTATTAATGTCATTTCATGTTCAATCAAATTCAGTGTCAAGAAATATTTATCGACCAACATAAGGTTGACACATATCATGCCTTATGGACGATATAGATATCGTGTAACAAAAGGATACAATGCATGACATAAATTAGGTTTGATCGAATCGTCTATACTTGCTTAATTTGGGTAATCATGATGTCTTGCTAGAGGCCGCTCATGATTTATAATCCATTGTGATTATTGCCAACATTAAGTAAACCTACAGGGTCACACACAAAGAACAACTAATGAGACGTACACAGAAAAATCATAACTTATGTGATAAGTTGTATGGAGAGCTATATAGTCAAGTGACACATCCAATCCTACATCTTATATGATTAGGTGTGTTGCATATATGGTTACATAGTTACCATGCACATAGGATATGAAACTTATGGACTATATAGGCACAAGAGACATCCCAAAATCAGATTAAGGGCATAATATTTTTCGTCCATTTTTGTGAGACAAAGAGGAGAGAAAAATCCGAAAATTATTCTCTTGTTATTTCTGTGAGAGAAATGAAGAACGAATACTAGTATATATCTTCTTTATCCGTTCAAAGGGGTTGTTCGTGTGGATACCGGTAGAGGACGAATCGAAGTGCGGCGTCTTTGTGATTTGGGTTGAAACCGTCGTTTTTGCTTGGAGAATCGGTTCGTTTGGAGATTGCTTGGAGATCGGTTTGTGAGACCGATTAGGCGAAACATTCAAAGGATCGGTTTGGAAACCGGTTTGGATCCGGCAAAGAAAAGCGTCATCCAAATTCATTTTTTATCATCACGGATTAAGCGTAACCCGAAGGTACAAAGTTATGAACTTTTCTTTCATTTAATTGTAATTCACGGATCCTTCTTTTGGGTTTCGAATTCGATTTTGTTTCGTTTTTGTTTTTCCGCTGCGTTATGAATGGTAGAAACCCAACGGATTGCGCCAAAGCGAACTTAATACTCAATGAAATACGGATCTTGATTCACTATGAAACCTCATTCATTTGAAGTTTCCGAATGAATACTACTGAAGGTGGTTGATTTGAAGAAAAATAGTGGGAGTACAATATAAGAAACACCAAAATAAAACAACCCCAATGAATAAATAATAATGGCACTGTACATTTTAACTTGTAGAGTAATGGCAAATAATAATTCTACTAGGTTGAATTTGCGATCTATCCTTGAGAAGGATAAGCTCAATGGGTCTAACTTTCTTGACTGTTTTAGAAACCTGAGAATTGTTCTCAAGGCTGACAATATACTGTATGTCATAGAAGAGGCTTACCCAAAGGAACCAGAACAGGGAGCCACAAGAGTTGCCCAAGATGCGTATGCTAAATACGTCAAGGACGACACGGAGATAGCTTGTCTCATGCTAGCGACCATGACCTCCGAGCTTCAGAAGCAACTTGAGGACATGGATGCTTATGATATGATCGTAACTTTCAAGGAAATGTTCCAAGAGCAGGATAGCGTTGAGCGCTACAAAACGACTGTCTCTCTGACTGACACGAAGATGGCTGAATGTTCATCTGTGAGTGCTCATGTACTCAAGATGAAGAGCTATCTTGATCAATTGGAGAGGCTTGGTTCAGCTATGCCCAGAGAATTGGCTGTTGACATAATTCTCGGGTCGTTACCTCCTAGTTTTAAGCAATTCATCATGAACTATAATATGCATTCGATGGAGAAATCCATCACCGAGTTGCATGGGATGCTTAAGAACGCACAGGAGGACATGAAGACAAATGTTGTCAAAGATGTCCTAATGGTTCACAAGAAGACGGGTAAGAAGACCAGGAACAAGAGCAAGGGTAAAGGCAAGGTGTTGCCTAAACCTAAGATCAAGAAAGACAAGGAGGGGGGGGTTTGCTTCTATTGCAACAAGGTTGGCCATTGGAAGAGAAACTGCAAACTCTATCAGGATGAAATCAAGAAGGGTAGTGTGACTACCGCTTCAGGCATTTTTGTTATTGAAACTAATTCACTCACTCCTAAATCTTGGGTATTGGATACCGGATGTGGTACTCACATTTGTAATGATGTGCAGGGACTACAAAGGAGTAGAAGATTAGTTAAGGGAGAAGTCGACCTGCGTGGAGCAAGAGTTGCTGCATTAGCCGTAGAAACATTTTTATTGAATTTGCCTAGTGGACTTATATTAGTACTTAATAATTATTATTTTGTACCTTCTGTGAGCAGAAATATTATTTCTATTTCTAGTCTAGCTTTAGATGGTTATAAATTTGTTATTGAGAATAATAATTATTCTATCTTAAAGGATACTTTTTTCTATGGAAATATTCTATTAGAAAGAGGTCTTTACGTGCTAGATCTTAAGAAAGAGAATTATAACTCCATATATAACATTAACACTAAATGATTAAACCAAATGACTCAAATACGACATAGCTCTAGCATTGTCTCTTAGGCCATATAAATGAAAAACGCATTCCTAAACTCCACTCTCATGGACTTTTAGACTCATTTGATTTGGAATCATTTGAGACGTACGAGTCTTGTTTACTTGGCAAGATGACTAAGAAACCCTTCACAAAAGTTGGTGAAAGGGTCAATGACTTATTAGAACTCATACATACTGATGTATGTGGACCAATGTGTTGGGTTTCTGCCGTTCATAACGCAGCGGAAAATACAAAACGAAACAAAATCGAATTCGAAACCCAAAAGAAGGATCCGTGAATTACAATTAAATCAAAGAAAAGTTCATAACTTTGTACCTTCGGATTACGCTTAATCCGTGATGATCAAAAACGAATTTGGTTGACGGTTTTCTTTGCCCGATCCAAACTGGTTTCCAAACTGATCCTTTGAATGATTCGCCTAATCGGTCTCACAAACCGATTATCCAAATAAACCGATTCTCCAAATAAAAAAAATCACGGTTTCAACCCAAATCACAAAGATGCCGCACTTCGCTTCGTCCTCTACCGGTATCCACACGAACAACCCCTTTGAACGGATAAAGAACGATATATGCTAGTATTCGTTTTTCATTTCTCTCACAGAAAATAACAAAAGAATAATTTTCGGATTTTTCTCTCCTCTTTTTCTCACAAAAAGATGGACGAAAATATTATACCCTTAATCTAATTTTGGGGTGTCTCTTGTGCCTATATAATCCATAAGTTTCATATCCTATGTGCATGGTAACTATGTAACCATATATGCAACACATCTTATCATATAAGATGTAGGATTGGATGTGTCACTTGACTATGTAGCTCTCCATACAACTTATCACATAAGTTATGATTTTTCTGTGTACGTCTCATTAGTTGTTCTTTGTGTGTGACCCTGTAGATTTACTTAATGTTGGCAATAATCACATTGGATTATAAATCATGAGCGGCCTCTAGCAAAACATCATGATTACCCAAATTAAGCAAGTATAGATGATTCGATCAAACCTAATTTATGTCATGCATTGTATCCTTTTGTTACACGATATCTATATCGTCCATAAGGCATGGTATGTCTCAACCTTATATTGGTCGATAAATATTTCTTGACACCGAATTTGATTGATTATGAAATGACATTAATAACTCCTTATTAATTCACTTGAGCACGACCGTGCGTTTCTTCAATCAAATCATCAAGAGGCCTAACGATATCTCTCTCAATTTATGAGAGGAACAAATCCTATCTTAATTAAACTCTTTCCTCCGCACAATTCATTATATACCTAATTATAATCTTTATGATCGCCCAGTTAAAGACGATGTTAGACTATATTAAAGTATAAAATTTATCATGTAGGAAACTGAGATAATCTTAAGTCTAAGGATTACAGATACATTCTTTACTGAGAATAACTAATGACACGAACCATGTAGTATTCTCAAGGTGGGTTAATCCAGTATATGGTCTCTAACATATACTTACGTCAATGACTTAATAACTCTTATTCATGATCAGTAAAACGTGACCATCAGTCAACTAACATACTGATGTCCATTTATAGTCACATACTTTGATGATATAAAGATGAATATCATATTCAAGGTTCATTTTAGTAATAAAAATAAAATAACCAATACGCATTTATTATATAAAATATCTCTAAATAAACACAATATTTGTTTAATATAATTCATACATCTAGGTCTCAAATATATTGGCCTAGGGCATACTACTAACACAATGAATGTGCCGGCTAGAACTGTGAACCAACGAATGACATTCTAAACTGTCCCTAGTGATATGTAGGATGTTTATAAAGATAAACATACTTCAAGTAAGAAGCTACATATCCACACTAGTATATTCGCAGGCTGGATGATCATGTTCTGATGATCATGGACATAGAGATGTCAAGCCTGGAATATAGGTACGTGTTAGAGAACATATACTGGACTGACCACACTATGAGAATTTGCATGGTATATGTCATTAGTGATTCTCATATGAATAGTGTGCTTGTTCCTATGACCTGAGGTCACCATGGATTCCTGTATGTGAAACTGCATACTTTAATATGATCCTACGTCATCCGTAATGGGATGATCATTAGGTTCATCATTAGGAATGCACTGAATCATGACAAGGAATGTGAGTGACCAAGATGGAATTTGTTACTCTTGTCATGAGGGAGATATCTCTGGGCCCCCTGATGAACTAGGACTGAAGGAAATGCATGGCCATGCTCAAAATGGATTAACATGTGTTGTTAATATCATTTTGTATTTACTCAGTCTAATTCTCGATCAGGAAAGAGACTTTGATCAAACTCAAGGATGACATATTACCATGCCTTGTGATCAAGACGTATATCATAGAACAAAAGGAATAAGCAAATGTCTATTCAGATCGGTTTATGATCGATGATCATTTCATTTAACATGGGTAGTCATGACATCGGTCTAGAGGTTACTCATAACTTACGATCTTTAGAAGATCATTGCCAGCGTTAAATGGAACCTATACGGTCACACAATGAACTCCATTCGTACAGGATGAAAATACCTCAATAACAGTTATACATGTGATGTATAAATGGGAGAAAGAATAAATCAAATATTGGATATTTGATTGTGCTGAAATTACTGTTCACGCGTAGGAATTATTGTTCACGCGTTCGAACGGAACACGTATGGTATGTGCTGATTTGCTTGGTGGACAAGCATCGTTTATATGGAAACGATGGTCCGTTCGAAGCAGGAATTACTATTCACGCGGCAGGCAGGATTTGTTTCCTTAATGAAAGTTTCCAATCTTTCACCCCTCACTCTAATATAAATAAAGGGGTAGCCCCTTTCTATTCAATACACAATTCAGAAGCCTTAGAGGCCGTCTATTACATAGAAAAGAGATAGAAAGTTTTGAGAGATTTTCGAAAAGTTTTTTCGGACTTTTCTAGCCAAGTCCGGTTATTCCGTACGTCTGAAGTTCGCGTGGATACGAGTAGATGTTCTCTATCTTGAGAACTTGCGAGCGATCGATCTTCATCCGTAGGAGAAGCAAGGAGGTCGCCAGTCGAGCTTCAGGAAGGAGAAGGTTGCAAGTCAGAATAGTTCAGACCTACATCCGTTCTTTGTCTCACGGATCAGGAAGATCCGAGGTTTAAATTTTAATAGTTAATATCGTACTTTTATTCCCTTAACGTAGATTCTAGGGCGGGTTAAATCCATAGGTTCCGCTGCACATGTAACGTTTATGGCTGTGAATTTCTCAACGAGACCTTCCCTAAATCAAGACCCTGAATTTCTATGGCACCATAAACAAACAATTTGGTCACAAGAAAGGGCCCTATCCACCTACTTTGTAGCTTGCACGGGTGCAATTTGAGTCTTGCGTTAAACAGCAACACCTTGTCACCCACTTTGAAATCCTTGTGGGCAAGCTTCATGTCATGATACATCTTAATCTTCTCCTTGAAGATTTGAGAGTTCTCATGCATCATTTCGGATCTCCTCTAACTCTTGGATTTGTAACTTCCGATTGAGTGCATCGTTTGGGTAGTCTAGATGGCACTTCATGATTGCCTAATAGGCTCTGTGCTCGAGTTCACCCGGAATGTAGCAAGCCTTTTAAATCGGGTAAAAATCGTCGTTTATATTTCACACAATTTAACAAAACAATTTATATCTCCCTATTAATTAATTACGAGTATGAGTGATAACGAGATTAGGGGTCGAACACAAGGAGGTGTGGCCTCAAGAATTAACTAGTCTCAATGATTATTCTTTAGTGTAAAATCTTGTAATTCAAGGGTTATTAGATAAATTTCCAAATTAAAATTTTATTTTCAGCCTTATCGTAAAAATTCAGCACGTCACACTTTGGTGTTTTAATTCGTAGCTTGACCAAATAAACTCCGATTCCAACACACAAGATACCGTTGGAAACTAGAAAGAGAGATCTATGATATGGTGCTTTACTGGTATTACTGTTTTATTCAAAAATTTGGAGATATTTGCAGTTTAAATTCAGAACTACTTCAGATTCATAATTAATTCAGCAGTAACTACAGAAATTTATAGAAAAATCACCAAGTCTTAAAAAAATTCCAAAATTTGTATAGAAATTCAATTATACATTTCTAGATTAGTTTGTTAAAATCTGGTACAATTATGTTTGATGGTTTGAGATTTATAAAGAAAACTCAGATCTGGATCAAGAAACTGGTTCTGACAGACCAATACTTATAAAAGTTGTAATATCTCCTGATCTGATTTAACAACTAATATTTTAAAATTCATATTTGGATTCTACACTTAAAAATAATTCGTGGAGGACTATTTTTATATTTTTAATATTTGATTTTCTATTTTTTAAAATTCAGAAGAGAATGAACAGTAGATATGGACAGAAAGATAGAAAATAGAAATATTACAAACTTAGAAAATTAATATCTCACTTAGCTTAGATCTTATTTGGGCAAAATGTGATTTAAAAATTATCTACTAAATGAGATCTAAATTGTAAAAATATTTCTTTAATTTTTCAGAACAGATTAGGATACGAAATTAAGGGAAAAACACTAAAAATCAGAGAAAATACAGTAGCGAACAGAAACTGATTAGGGTTTGATTTTTGGTTTAAAAATAGGAATTTAAAGGAAATTTGTGATGTGTAACAATCATTAATCACTTAGGGTATAATATTTCAGATTTTGATGTGGGTTTAAGCGATCTAAGCTAAGATTCACTCAAGAAATTGATTCAAACACTAGTTTAATTCAAAACAACCATTTTAAAGAAAACTTGAATTCAATCAACCACAACTCCAAATTAATCACAAGAAAATACTAAGCTAAATATTCCAGATGATTAACAAGTCAATAACTTCAGATTTAATAGATCAATTGATGAAAAATACCAAGCTAAGCAATTTTCCCCAATTTATTCAAAATTGTGTGTGTTCATGACTATTCATTCAAATTCAGCAAAATTACACGAAATTAAAGCAAGATTTCATGCATACAAATCACAAATTCCTTTCCCTATCTAGATTTACTCACACATAATTACAAGAACAAAAATATGACAAGATTTCATCATGATTATTACAAAACTGAGTTCTTGTGATCTAAAATTCAAATTGAGTAATTAAAAGAGAATTGGACTAAACCGAGAGTAGGAAGACCAGACAGTAACTTCCTTGAGTCGATTTGAAGGTCCAATTGCACCTCAATTCAAGCTAGAATCGACTGATTTGAATTTTCCCCAAATCAGCCCCAAATTGCACGATTTCAGTAAAAAATAAAAATTCGAGGTCAAGAAAACTTGAAACTCATTAATGGAGGTTCTAGAAATTAGAGAAGATGAGTGAAAAGTGGTGTCTATAATGGTGAGGCTTGAGGGGTGTTCTATAGGCTCAATTGGACTTGAGAGTCCATTGGACTGTTTTGAATGGCGAGGAGAGTAGGGGACAAACCGAGACATGTGATTGACTCAGGCGGATGGAGAGGTTGTACTGAGTGTATGGACGAAATTTCGTTGAAAATGGTTGAGAATTGGATGAGAATTTCGCGGTTTTAATTTTGCTCTGTTTTTTATTTGGTGAAAAGAAATGTCAGATCTTTGAATCCCGCATACAGTGGCTGTCTAGTGGTCCCCTTCTGATTATCCACGGCATAACGGGTCGTGGATAGGATGAAACGAGTCATTCATGGGTATCAGTTTGGCGCTGAGTTTTTGAACAAATATTCCTGATTTCCAGTGTCGCAGCAAGTCAAATTCGTGAAATGAGTCGTGTTAGGCGAGTACAGCTTCTGCCAATTTTCGTTTCTCTTCAAACAATCACTTATAACTCTTGATTTGCTACTTTTTAGCTCGAAGTTTCCATAAGAAAGATTGTCCTCTCATTCTCACGAATCTGTGGGGATTTGAATGGTGCGAAACGGTTGAGTAAAACTCGAGTTATTCCAATTTTACCAACTGCTGTCCAGTATTACCTCCAGCTCCGCCATTAATGGCCTTTCGAGCTCAAACTCGAGTTTCAGCCAATAATATTAAAAAGTATGACTTAGGCACTTTTTCTCAATCTCCCAAGATGATACACACTGAATTTTATGTTCTAATTATCCTCCATTTACTCGAATTTCATCATTAACCACCAGCTTGAGAATTAACCCGAAAACCACCAAAGTGATGATTAGAATTCATATCTCCATCCGTTTTTCGATCAAATTACCATTCCAGAGAGATGCACCACGATATTTACAAGCCTCCCATTCTATTTTTAGCTTCTAACATCTCATGAACCTCGAGTTTCAACAATGGCGGCAAAAACAGTTTCAAAATTTGTTTGAGTTATTTCGTCAAACAGCTTATGTGCGTGAATTCCAACTTGAATAACTCTCCCATTCCTTCACCATTCTTGAATTACTTGGTATCCATGGAAAGAGGGGAACAAGAAGAAGAGAATGGTGTTATAATTGTACAAATAGGAGGTCTGTGTTGTAAATGGTTGCCTTGAGAAGATTCAGCTCGAATGGTGTAATTTCAGCAAAAATAGATTTGAATTTCATCGAACACTTATTTCAAATTCGATTATCTCACACAATTCTTCATCATTTGCTGAGTTATTTATATGGTTGGAAAGAGGGGATCATGAAGAAGAGAATGGTGTTGGAATTTTATCAATTAGAGGCCTGTGGAGGGATTGGCAAGCTCGAGAATTCCTCAGCTCAAACGGTCTATTTTCATGGCTGACAGGAGGTTTTTCACGTTTTTCGGCCAACTACGGCCATTCCAGTGATGAGTAGTCATACGGTTGAGCTTGTCTTTTCAAGACGAGTCAATTGGTGGTGAGTTTGTTCAATTCCGAGCATTTCGGAAAATCAACGCTCTTGAGAGAGAAATAGTTGACTGCTACTGCGACGGTTGACCAGAATTTTGATGCGTCATTTTTTTTTGCTATTCTTTCGCTGCTAGGTTTATTTTGAGGTGTAAAACGATGGTTATGATCAATTTGATCGGAACGTCACATTCCGATACGAAACGTCGTGAAAAACATGGACGTTTCTTCTCTATTTTGGATCCTAACGTATCAGTTTGGTTCAAAAACGATATGAGACAGTAGACGTTTTCATAACGTTTTATGGTCATTTCTTCTTTGTTTTGACATTTTTTCTTTTCCATCGACGTTTCTCATCTTTTAGGATTAGGGAAGTATGTGTATGAGAAATGTGAGCGTTTTTAGGGAGAATTTGGCCATCATTGGCCCATTATTCGCGTTTTTGTCCAATTCTTTATTTTATGGCCTTTCCGCCTATAAAATAACACAAAAATGTATTAAGATGTTTCAAATCATGTTTTACGAAATATGAGTAATTACCATACATTTTATGCGAATTATGATTAAATTTGAGATGATAAAAATCCTAAAAATGTGTGTAAAAATACACATTACAAGCCTTTTCATAGACTAGCCGATAAGGGGACATGCCTACAGGGAACTTGAAAACAGTCTTGTAAGCGCAGAGTGCGTCAGTCAGTCGAAGACTCCAGTCCTTCCTAGTGGGGTTCACCACTTTCTCCAAAACGTCTTTGATTTTCCTATCCGAAAGCTCTGCTTGGTCATTGGTTTGAGGGTGGTAAGCTGTCAAGGTTTTATGTGTGACATGGTATTGCTTCATTAATGCCTCAAAACTCCGGTTGTAGAAATGGTTTCCTCTATTACTGATGATGACTCTCGGGACCCCAAACCTACTAAAGATCTGGTATTTCACAAGATCGACAACCGTTTTTGCATCTGCCCATTTTGTGGCGTTGGACTCAACCCACTTGGAGACATAATCGATTGCCAGGAGGATATACTTGAATCCATATGAGGGAGGAAAAGGTCCCATAAAGTCGATACTCCACACTTCAAAAACCTCACAAGGAAGAATATACATTATCGGCATCTCATTTCTTTTGGTTATTCCTCCCATTTTCTAGCATCGCTCACATGACTTCACGAAGAAGTAAGCATCCTTATATAGAGTGGGCCAAAAGAAACCACACTCAAGAACCTTATGAGCTGTCGGCTTGGCACCAAAGTATCCTCCACACTCCAGAGAGTGACAAAACTCAAGCACGGATCTGACCTCATTATCTGGTATACATCTCCGAACAATTTGATCCGCGCAAATCCAAAAGAGATAAGGTTCATCCCAAATATTAAACCGGGAATCATATCGGGTTTGATCAGCTTGTGTACATGTAAGATCCTTTAGTAGGTCTTTAGCCACCAGATAATTTCCTATATCAGCATACCGTGGTGTATAGCTTTGCACGGTATAGAGATATTCCTCAGGGAAGAACTCCGATATTGGGGGGGCCCTCCTCAATACTCATAGGAAGGCGGCTAAGGTGATATGCAACTAGATTCTCTGATCCTCATTTATCTCTAATCTCCAAATCGAACTCCTGGAGCTACAATATCCAACGAAGAAGTCTCGGCTTGAATTCCTTCTTCTTGAAAAGATGCCTCAATGCGGAATGGTCAGAGTATATAATCACCTTAACCCCTAAGAGGTAGGACCTAAATTTCTCCAGTGCAAAAATAATGGCTAGCAGCTCTTTCTCCGTAGTGGTATAGTTGCTTTGAGTATCATCTAAGGTCCTAGAAATATAGGAGAAAAGATGGGGTTCTCGCCCATATGCAGTCCAAGAACACTCCAATTGCCCTATCACTCGCATCGCACATGATCTCGAATTGCAGATTCCAATATGGAGATTTAATGATGGGGGCAGAATACAGTTTCTCCTTGAGAAGGTCGAATGCGCTTTTCACTTTTCATTAAACTCAAAAGAAGCCTCTTTTTGGAGAAGAAGACAAAGAGGTTGAGCAATTTTTTGAGAAATCTTTGATGAAGCGCCTATAAAAGCCGGCATGACCAAGAAATGATTGAATGTCCTTCTCATTGGTTGGATATAGAAGGGATCTAATGACATCGATCTTTTCTTTATCCACTTCAAGACCCTGAGAGGAAACCACATGGCCTAAGACTATGCCCTGATCTGCCATGAAATGACATTTCTCATAATTCAGCATCATGTCAGTCTCTACACACCTTTGAAGAATCATCTTTAGATTTTCCAAACAGTCATCGAATGAGTCACCATAGATGGTGAAATTATCATGAAAACCTCAATAATTCGGATGACATAATCAGAGAAGATGGACATCATACATCTCTGAAATGTACCGGGTGCGTTACACAACCCAAAGGGCATGCGTCTGTAGGCAAAGGTGCCAAAAGTGCATGTAAAGGTAGTCTTTTCTTGATCCTCAGGGGTGATGGCTATTTGAATGTAATCAGAGAAGCCATCTAAGCAGCAGTAATGGTGGCGCCCAGCAAGGCGCTCAAGCATCTGGTCAATGAAGGGAAGGAGGAAATGGTCTTTCCGGATGGTGGTATTCAATTTGCGGTAATCAATGCATACTCGCCATCCATTATGTGCTCTCGTAGGAAATTTTTCACCATCCTGATTCTCAATTATCGTAATACCAGTTTTCTTCGGAACCACATGAATTGGTGATACTCAATGTGAATCAGAGATAGGGTATATGATTCCTGCATCAATGAACTTGCTGATTTCTTTCTTGACCACTTCCATCATTGGAGGATTTAACATACGCTGAGACTCACAGGATGGTTTAGATCGATCCTCTAACAATATCTGATGCATACACGTAGAGGCTCTGATTCCCTTAATATCAGCCAGAGTCTATCCAATAGCAGTCTTGTGGTCCCTCAAAATATTAACTAATTTCTTCTCTTAAGCAGCAGTGGGACTACTAGAAATGATCATTGGAAGAGTGTCTTCTTTACCCAAGTATACGTACTTGACATGAGTTGGTAGAGCCTTTAGGTAAAGAGAGGGGGGACTCAGAATGGAAGGTTTGGTGGGCTCAAGAGAAGGTTTCAAGTTTATTAAGGAAGAAGAAGAAGTCTCTCCAATGGCCAAGGCAGATAGACTCTTGAGAAGGATCTGCTCATCTGGAGAGAGATCAAGAATGGTCTCGAGTAGATCGATGAACACGAAAGAGAAGAAGTTGTTGACGCACTCATCAATTGGGTCGATGGTGCAAATAGGAGAGACATGCTAGTCAGAAGGTTGCTTGATAGCATCAAAGATATTGAAAGAGATGTTCTCTCCATCAAACTCCATAGAAAGAGTGTCATTGTGCACATCAATCTTGATTCGGGCAGTTTTAAGGAAGGGTCTTCCCAGAAGAATGAGAGTCGAGCTCGGCAAGCTCTTAGACTCATCCATATGCAGAATATAGAAATTTGCGGGGTAGACAAACCCATTGATCTTAACAAGGACATCCTCTATAACTCCTTCTGGCACATCAGTAGAACGATCGGTTAGTTGGATGATCACCTCAGTCTTTTTCAAAAGTCCTAAACCGAAATAGATAGAGAAAGACATGACATTGATAGATGCCCCAAGATCAAGCATGCAAGGAGAAAATTCATGGTGCCCAATACTACAAGGAATGAAAAATATGCCAGGTTCTTTTTGCTTCTCTGGAAGCTTCTTGCGGATAACCACAGAGACATTCTCACTCATTGTCACCCGTCGTTTATGCCCATTTAGCTTTCTCTTATTCTTACCCAAGTCCTTGAGACATTTCGCATAGCGAGAGACTTGATGAATGGCCTCGAATAATGGTATGTTTACTTTCATCTTTTTGAGACCTCTAAGATATCTCTTTCTACCTCATCCTTTTTGGTGTTAACCACTAAGCGGCTAGGAAAAGAAACTCTAGTTTTATAAGGTGGTGTTTCCTTGGGTTTTTTTTTAACTTTCTCTGAATCCGGTTTAGTCACTTCGATCTCTCCTTCAACTTTCGTATTTTCTTCGCTCCCTTCTATTTCTTTACCACTTTTTAAAGTGATAGCACATGTATTCTCACGGGAATTGAGAGGTTGAGAAGAAAGTTATGAGGATCCTTGAGTCTTTAACTGATTTAATTCAGAGGTTAGTTGAGCGATTTGGGTGTCTAGATGTGTTAGGGAGCTCTTTGTATCCTTCTGAAAAGAAGTGGTTGACGTGGACAGAGAGGTCACAATGCCAGAAAGACTTTTTAAAGGAGGATCAATCGAAGGTGAAGAAGAAAAAGAATTTTGATTATGGTTTTGAGGAGGTTGTTGCTGGTTTCCCTGTGTCACGCCATCTAAAGTTTGGGTGGTCACACCATCCTGGATTGTATGTTTTAGAGTAGGGATCATAGTTTCGGTTTTGACCCTCATTTGAACTTCCTTGTTGGTTTAGCTTGAAGATGCCGCAAACTATGGTCGTGACTTTCTCCTCATCATGGAGTATCGGGCATGTATCAGTGGTGTGTCCTGTCTGAGTGTAGATACCTCATGCCTTCACTTCTACTTTGGTTCCCATGAATGACGCCATCATATTAGCCAGGCTATCTAATTTGGCGTCTATACCACTCACTCGCTTCTCCAAATCACATTCTCTAATCTCGCTAACTCCCTTAATTCTAGATTTGGTTCAACTAGCTTGACCATTTTTGGCCATGGTTTCTATCAAGGTACGTGCTTGCTTAACGGTTTTATTTATGAAAGTACCCCCACTAGCAGAATCTACATTATCCCTAGTCTCTTGAAGCATCCCATCATACAAGTATTGAATCAAGAGATTCTATGGGACTTGATGGTTGGGGTATTTCGAACACAACTTTTGGAAGCGATCATAGTATTCGTAGATGGTTTCCCCTACTTCTTATTGAATACTACAAATCTGTTTCCTAATAGAAGCGGTAAGAAAGACAGGAAAATATTTATCAAGAAATAATTTTTGAAGTTCTACCCAAGTTATTGGAAAAGCTGCCAAATGGTAGTATCAGTCCTTTGTTGGTCCTCGAAGACTGTATGAAAACAGTCACAGCTTGTAAGGACCTTCATCTTCAATCTTTGCTGGCATCATTGTTGCGGTGATGTGGTTGAACTCACGCATGTGAGAGTACGGATCCTCTCCGGCGCTCCCATTGAAGATCGGTAATAATTAAAGAAGACATGTATGGATCTTAAAATTCGGGACCGGTGGTAATACAATACCATATTGGTTGTTAGTAAAATCAAAGGTAGACAGGTCCCTAAGTATCATATCCTCAAAATTAGCCATGATTGTAGTGTTACCTATTGTAGCATGAGGAAGAGCTGGTGGAGTAGGAGAATCGCTTTTGCTGTCCAAGTTCTCCACCTTTTCAGTTTCCTCGGCTGCTTCCAGGTGTGTTCTTTTGATCTCTGGATCTAGTGGTGCAAGTGGAATATTAGAACTACGAGTAAAAGGGAGAATTAGTGAATACAAGTAATGCAGACTCAAAGTAAAAATAAAGGGTATGACTGACTCTGACAAAAAGTGAAAAGGATAACAAAGGTAAGGAAAGTGTGACTCTGGCAAAAAGTTAACAAGGTATGACTGACAAAAGTAAAATGACTTTGGTTTAAACTGACATAAATACAGACTACCGTACTACACAAGAGAAGTTGAATATTGACCTAGACTAGTCGCGTTGCTACCTCCCCGGCAACGGCGCCATTTTTTATAAGAGGTATTTTTGCAATCATTTTTACACTTACCACAAGAAATTTATAACCCTAGATTTAACTACAATTAAGTAGATAATGGAAGTAGTGATCGAACCACAAAGAGCTATTTAGAATAAGCTAGGTGAAAATATTACTTATCCAATAAAAATGGACTCCAACAAAAGTAGAAAACTAAAATAAAGAGAAATCAAGACCGTAAATAAAACCGAACACTAAACCTAAAATAAGACACACAAATTGGGGTTTGCGGGGGGGGTGGTGTTTGATTGATTGATTGTAACAAAATGAAAGTAACAAGTAAATATAAAACTTACAGTAAAAATTAGGAAATGTGGTGGTTTTGTGAAATGAGGCATAGTTTTGTATAGTGAATTTGTTTGTAACTTTATCCTTGATTATAATAATGAATTTGGAATTAATCTCTTAAGTGCAGTAAGATGAACTCTAACCGATAAATAACTAAAACAAAAGATAAAATTTTAGTTTAGACGAGCTCGTAAATAAAAATACTAATCTACTTGAATATCATAACCAATTTAATAGAAATCATTGGTTATTTAAACAAATCAAAACCTCCTAAACAATGAGTTTGTTCAGAGCTGTTTAGATCGTTGTGAGTTATTTGAACTTGGCTATTATTCGAATTCTAATGGAAGATATTGAGCAAAGCAACCAAAGAAATTTTGTGGCCCTTGTTAATTACTACTAAACATAGAACTCACCGAAATAAACTTAAAATAATTCAAAATAAACTTAAAATAATTCATTGGGCATGAAAGATAATAAGTAAATAAAAACAGAATAATAACCATTCAAATAAAATTCATTATTAATGGTCTCAAAAGTTACAACACAAAAATATAAACACTAACTATCCCTCGAAGGGGTTACTCGAAATACATGGAAAAATAAAGAAAAGAAAATAATGATAGAACCCATTAATGAAGCGCGAATGGAAGAGTGAAGCTTGCTTGACTTGCCCAACTCCATGAGAGAGAATGATGAAGTTCGAAAGTGAGTAGAAGATGTGTCTTGCACCTGGTTATAATGCCTATCAAAAGGTAATAATGAGGGATGAATGAAGTCTCATGCAAAGAGTGTGAAGGAGCATGCATGGCAAAGGCATGAAGAGTGAATGCAAAGTGCATGAAAGATCTATCCAGAAGATGGTCAATTTGGGATATGTAGACTTCAGAGTTGGGCTCTAGTGATATAGAATGCATTGTGGGCTTTGTTCTCTTCTTTCTAATGGTATATCGTATGTATTTAGAGGAGGTCCAGATTGTGAGTTATGGCCGAAATACTGAGACTGTGTCAGCTGGTCCAAATCTTGATTATTATTATTTCCATCTTGTGCTCCAACATCTTTTCTCCAAATTATGCTTCGTCCAAATTTCTCCTAAAATCACACAAATATGTCATTAGTAGTATCAACAATCAAGTTATGATTATTATCCATATAAATAGAATATTAACACATATAATGGTGCAATATCATATATGTGTAGGGCATAAAATGTGTATAATTAATGACTTATCAAATCACCCTACACTTAAACATTTGATCGTCCTCGAGCAAAGATTATAACTTGCATTGGTAAGATGGATCCCATGTTAAATGAAATGATCAATGATTATTAACCTATCTGAATAGACGTTTGCTTATTCCTTTTGTTCTACGATATATGTCTTAATCACAAGGCACGAAAGTATGTCATCCTTGAGTTTGATCAAAGTCTTTTTCCTGATCGAGAATTAGACTGAGTATATTCAAAATGATAGTAATAACACATGTTAATCCATTTTGAGCATGGCCATCCATTTCCTTCAGTTCTAGTTCATCAAGGGGCCCAGAGATATCTCCCTCTTCATGAGGGGAACCAATTCCATCTTGTTCACTCACATTTCTCGTCATGATTCAGTACATACTTAATGATGACCCTAATGATCATCCCGTTACGGATGACGGAGGATTATGTTAAAGTATGTAGTTCCACACACAGGAATCCATGGTGACCTCAGGTCATAAGAACAAGCACACTATTCATATGAGAATCACTAATGACATAAACCATGTATATTCTCATAGTGTGGTCAGTCTAGTATGTGTTCTCTAACATGTACATATATTTCAGACTTGACATCCCTATGCCTATGATCAGCATAACATGATCATCAAATTTGCGAATATACTAGTGTTGATATGTAGCTTCCTACCTGAATTATGTTTATCTCTATAAACATCCTACATATCACTAGGAACGGTTTAGAATGTAATTCGTTAGTTCGCAGTTCTACTAACATAATCACGTATTCGGATGATGTGAACCCGAAGTGTCCTTTATGGTCAATCTAATACATATGAAATATATTAGTCACCCATACACTCATTCATATATAAACTGAATAGATGTGTTTCTTATAATCTAATCTCTAGTCTATCACTTTGGCGTAGGGCATAATTCCTTCAGGAGTGTTATGAATATAATTAATGTACATGTCTATTACTTAGCTCCTAAGAAATAATAAATTAGAAAATACTTGTAAGAATTGAATGAGACATAGCTGGGTATTTATTATTGCTTTAGGTTAGATTTTTGTATGATTGTTTCCATATTGTAATTTAGAATCTTGCGAGAGATTTCTTGGCCGCCTCTCAACCCTCTACTATATAAAGAGAGCAAAAACTATTATATTATTCAATCCACTATTTAATACAATTCTCTTCTTTCAATTTTTTGTTTTTGTTCTTTATTTTATAGCAAATTCATGTTAATATACTATTGATTAATATCTTCAATGAAGGCCAAGCATCCACTTCATAAACAACATATTTAAAAAGATTACCCTTTAAATTATCATATTCATCTGTTCCTTCAGCCGCATTCCCACGATTTGACCCAAAATATCTTCAGCCACATTCAACCGCAAATAATGCAGATAAAATATAATATATTCTTTGTTTTTTATTTTTCATTCTTCTGGGGTGAGATTTTTTTCTCTCTGTAAATTAGTTTGCTTTTTTCCCTCAAAAAAAACTAGGATGCTTTTAATTTTTCTGGGCTATAGAGGGATAAACTTATTTATTTAAATTATTTAATAGACGGACATTTTAGTGGATATTTTATCAATGATCTAGCCCTTTTCTTATTCTTTTGGGCCAAATGAGGCACGACAACATAAAGAATTTTCTATTTTTTTGCCTTCTATATGTGGAACCCTGATTAATCTATTTTATCACAATTCATTTTTTTAAGTTCTCAAGTGATAAATACTTGTTAGAAATAAAGAAAAACTAGGATAATATTTGTGCTATGCTGTGAATATCTTAGTACATAATTAGATTAATATTTCGTGATATATCTTCGATTTCGTGAAACAGTTAGATCAAAATATTTTTATGTTGTAGAGAATCATATTATATTTCAAAATTATGTACTTATTAATGAAACTCAGTACATTGAAAAAATAGAGAAAAAAATATTTACATTTAAAATTAGATATAGAAAAAAAATGTTATGTTATAATATAAGAAAATATAACATGAATCATTTTCTTAAAATGATATCATCGTTAATTTTCTCATTGTTGATCTTATTCAACTATTAAACTGATTTGTATTAAATATATACTTTATGAATAAATGATCACATAGCTATTATTGAAATGTAATATATTAATTAATGTAATGGATTTCTTAATATATTATTTTCTTGTAGTGATAACCCAAGAATTTGATGGTTCTCACCAAATTGAAAATATAATATAAAAAATAGCAATCTAATAAATTAAATGATTATGTATTAATAAACACACACATATTGACATTAAATATCAAGAAACTTGAGAAGTAAAATAATAAAATTTGAGAAAAATTTCGATCGGATAGACCAAAGAAATTTGATTGCATGCTTCAGTGAGAATGCTCAAAAGCATGTGAAAAAGAATGTGATGGGGTTAATTTATCTAAATATTTAAATTTATAATTTATTGATAATATAAAAAGAATAATTTATTGCATTATATTTTAAATGTCTAATTGTTTAATATAATTATGTAAAAATAGATTTCACACATGATCATATACTCTTACATAGTTTATCTTTGCATACTTCGCCGATAAAATATTTAAATTTGAGCCATAGCAATATGGAATTCAAAATAAAGAGGAAATTCAAACAAATTTAGTTTTGAAGATTTTAACGTTAGAAATATAATATTTTATTATGAATTATTATTTTTTAAAGAAGAAAAGAAAAAACTAAATATGTTATAATAAATGAACTTTTCATTTCTCTTTGCATTAATATTTGAACATAAGTATGTGCCATGATTTGTTAGAACCATTTGATTCAAATCTAACTTTCAAAAATAACTTTAACCATTCTCACATAATCGGGCATAGAATAACAAATGCCAAAATCACCAATCATTGTTGTACATGTAAGTATGATATATATAAATATTGTCATCAGAAATCAGAGAAGTTAAAAATTTAATGGTGTATATGTAACCATATACTTTAATCCAAGGGATGAAATAATTTAGGTAATGTGGTCTCTTGATAATATTCAAAAGGCTTTGAAAAATAAGTGGGTGGGAAAATTATCTGCTAAACTCATTGATGTATATGAGTTTGAACCCATGAACTCTTACTAGGATAATACCCACGCTACGTAGCGAGGATTTTAATTTTTAATTTAGATATAACCTACATCACATTTTCTTGAGAAATCATAACCAAGCATAATTGTTTGACATGGCATGATAACAAAAGATATATTCTTTTTTGTAGATTTTGATTCAATAAAATAAATAATTAGACAATATCAAACACAATTCTTAAGAAAGATATCATAATTCTTATGTAATAACAAAATACACATGTTTATTCCACCTGCCATAAAATGATTTTACTGATGACATGATGTTTTATTGAGTAATGTTATCCCCTTCGTGAACAATATTTTGGTACAAATAATAGTAAAATCCCATAATAGTAACATTAGCACAAAACTATATCATTTCGCGTGGATAACTTAAAAGAAGCATATATAACTTAGTGTGGGTGAGTAGTGTTTATTTATCTTCAAAAGAATCAATTCTACATAAAAAACAAATTAATTTTAAAGTCGTACATATTTAACTATTTATGCAATTGACAAATAGTTGGAACAACACATGATTATTTTTGTTATAAAATAAAGAACAAAAGAATAATAAAAGAGAGAATTGAAGGAGAGAATTTCATTGAATTGTGGATTAAGAATACAATAGCCACTGCCCTCTTTATATAGTAGAGGGTGAGTGCTGACCAAGAAATCTCTTGCCTGATTTAGAATTACAGTAAAGGAAATAATCTAACCTAAATACAATAGAATATACAGTAATAAATATCCTGCCATGACTCCTTCCATTCTTATAAGCATTTCCTAATTTATCTTTGCTTAGGGGCCAAGTAATGGACATCCATATTAATTATATTCATAACACTCCCCTTTGGATGTCCATATTTTATCTTTCATACGCATTAGAAGTTGCCTCATTAAAAACCTTACAAGGAAAACCTAGTAGGACAAAACCTTGGCTAAGGAAAAAGAGTGCATCGCGTATTATCATTATTTCTCATTATTTCACATATTAAATATGCCTCGTTAAAATCTTACTGGGTAAAACCCTATGGGCAAAAATCCTAGTGAAGGAAAAAGAGTGCATCATCATTCTATATATTACGCACAAAAGTTGCCTCATTAAAAACCTTGCTAGGAAAACCCATTGGGACAAAAACCATAGACAAGGGAAAAAGAGTGCAGTGCGTATTATTTCTCCCCCTCATTATTTGAGATGACAAAGTTCAATCTCTGTAATATATGCTTAAGAAGAGATCTGCTGGATCATTATTTGAGGAGATTCGTTAAATATTCGTTTCACAATCATCATGCTCATGCATGAAAATTTCTCAGCATCCTTTACTTCATACATCAAATAAGTTATCTTGATGATCTTAATGGATGCGATTTCTCCACATTATATCATTGTAATAGATGGATTGTGAAACAATAACTCCTTTCGGGAAATAATATTCAATTTATGATTCAAGATAATATTTTATGCCTTAAAGAATTTAATCTTATATTCTTTTGAATAATATGGTAGCTTTTGGAGCTCTTCGAGAGTACCATAAGATTTTAAATCATCAATATATATATATCAACATTCAAAAGGTAAATATATAATGTCCTAAACGTAATTTTGATCAATTACATAACATTCATTCAACAAGCAATTTTATCACATATCTCAATATTGCATTAATTAGTACAAAGATCTTTGTAATTTAATAGATTAAATCTCTCGAGAGTTTGAAATGCTTCAGGCATTCTAAATCCTTCAGGGATTTTAATTAATATATTGCAATCAAATAAGATATGAATAATTTGCTACTAAGTTAACGAGTCCTCCAGGGACGACAAAATTAGAAATATAATTGCATATCACAATTTAATTTTCATTACATATTCTTAAAACACCGTCTTATAAGTTATACCCGCTTATAAGTTACCGTTATACAACGCCAGGTGTTTGGACTACAGGTCCACAATTTTATATTTCACTAGTGAAAATAATGATGCTTTAATCACATCTTTCGATTTGGCCAATACTTTATCCGTCGACATTATACAAATAATTTTAATTCTAGATCCTCATTTTCATTTTTAAATCAATTGCAATTGCATAACTAAATTTTGATTAATCACAATTTTATTTCGGTTCCATATTTATTCTAGTAGAGACATAATTTATTGAGATCTCATTATTTTCAATATTGTTAGGTACCTAAACCTCTTCTAGGGTAATTTGCTCGTCATTGTCTTCTACTCTTTTATCATCAATATTTTTTTCAGAAGAATTTATTTCTTTGGAAGTATTGATAACTTCAAGCCAACTTTCTTATCATGCTCTTTTCTTCTACCTTGGATCTTTATCATTGGAACCGATTGGTCGACCATGCTCCTGGCATATCTCAAACATAAAATTATCCAAGGGTATCTCAATGAGAACTAAATGCTGGAATATCATTTTTGCATCAATATAAATAATATAATTGCATATTGTTTCACATTAATAAATTTATAAACTTCTAGTTCATATTAACTTGTTAGAGGATCTAAGTGAAAGATATTAATGATGCATTTCATATAAATTATAACTTATGTTTTCCAGCTCTTGTTTCTCTCCCCCTAATGTTATCATTAATTATTAATCAAGTTCTTCAGGACTTTCATTGTCTATTATATCTTGAACATATTCATTAATATTTGATTTGTTTCACAATAATCACTTTGGTATTCATTTAATTCTTTCTTCTAGAATTTTGTCTACAAACATCTAACACATTTCAGGTGTGTTTTTGGATGATCCTCCAGGGATATCCATCCGAATTAAGATGTGGTGAATAATTTTGTGTAATGAAGTTCAAGATATCAAATTATGCAAGGCAATTTAACTTAACATATATGCCCGACTTTTATTTGTGACCCATTTTTGTGCATTGCGGTGGAGCTACCGGAACAAATATTACACATCCAAAAGATTTTAAATAGTATTTACTCGGCTGCAGGCCGGTCACAAATTACAATTGGGAGTACTTATTATAAAATGTTGGTTTTACTCTAATTAGTGCTGTAGCATATATCATTTCATGGCCTCAAACAAAAGACGAGCTTTCATTTCATTATTAGGGGCCAACGATTAATTATAATCGCTTAACCAGATATGATGTTAGATGATTCTAAGTGCGTTTGTGGGCCAATGCTCAACTATAATCTAAATCAACATACAATAGTCAATTATTACTTGGGATGTAGCCAACTGATCATCATCAAGACGATTTTTCTTAGTTGTACGATCCAGAAATTATTATCTTAATTAAAATATTCGAGCAAGCAATCTCGCAAATACAATATTTCGAGATTAAATAAATGTACATGTGACCATCTAATAGATGCATCTATTAATACCATAAAATATCTAGATGGTCCATATGAAAGAGTAATAGGGCCACATATATTTCGATTAATACGCTCAAGGAAATTGGGTGATTTATTCCCAACCCTGATTTGTGATGTCTAACAATTAATTCTCCTTTGATAACATGCAGCACGTGAAAATTCATTTGATAAAAGAATCTTCTGGTTCTTTAATTGATGCATATCTGAATTCCCTGTGATTATTTGCATCATCATTGCTCCGAGATTAGTGGACTTCTAGGTTCATGCCAAACAAGAAATTTCTCTTCGAATTAGTGAACTTCTGGTTCATGTCAAATCATAAAATTACTTCTCAAATTATTGAACTTCTAGTTCATGTTTAATGATAAAGTTGCTTTTCTAATTAGTGAACTTCAAGTTCATGTCAAATTATAAAATTACTTTTCGACTGGACGAAATCTGATATGCAGAAGCATAAATAAGTAATAAGTCAATAAACTTCTGGTTTACTAATAAATCTGACTTAATTGTATTAGTCCTTCATAATACAAATCAATAGAAAAGCTGCATGTTGTTCTAATGAATATTTCTCAAAATACAGAAATATTGTCCACTACAATGAGGCACACATATTTATAATTCTAATTGTGCCCATACATACTTTGATTCATATTAGTAGTATCAAAAGAAAGAAAAATAAAAATAATGATAATAACAATAATAATAATAATAAGAATATAAAATAGAATAACAGAAATTTTTCTTACTCGGTTCTTTCTCTAACTCGTTCTTGTTAATGTGCTTTAAATCCAGCGGATGATATCATTATCGGTTATCAACTTTTTCATTATGGTGATAAACAAGTCGATATTATTATTTTTTCTTTGCTTTTAAGACGGCTTAATAAACCCCACAAGATTCTAGGGCATACATAGAGACATACCAAATGTCCTTTACTACCACATAAATTTTCAGACCATTTTGTGTGTTCTTTCCGCTTTCTTGTGTGTTTTTCTTAATATAATCATCACAGTCACAAGTATAATTTCGACCTTTTCCTCTTACACGTCAGCATCCATATTAATAATCACGACTTGTATATGTGGTATTCACTTACGGGAATGATGCGGAACCAATTGTACGGAATTCGTGATTTTTCATTTTAATGAAAATTCATTATTTTGCTTATATACAAGAAACAAGAATTTACAATTTTAAAGCATTATCTATTATATACAAAATGGTAACTCTTCTGGAGTCTTAAATTACATTTATAATACATGGTATTATATTAATACCTGTCTTTCAATTTCTAATTATTATTTTATTTGTTCAATGTCTGCTGGACATATGATAGACATTTTGGATTCCACAAATAAATAAAATAAATTGAATAAATATATGGTCAAGGAAGTCCTCCTAAAAGTCTTATGTAATATTTAAGAGCTTACTGAAATGATTTTCAATTATAAACATAATTAACCATAATTTTTTTTTCTTTTAAAGAGACCTTATAGAATTCGACAAAATATTTTGGTGTACAACAGGTACTTAACCAATGCTCTTTTATACAACATCAAAAATACATATTTTGGAATCAGTTACAAATAATATCTTGTTGTATCTTCTCATTGTCTTATGTGATTTTCTTGTAATGACTTCCGGCATTGGTCTCATTTATGTCATTATTTTGCAACATTCACTTCTGGGAATTGAATGCAATTATTTAGAGAAGTTTCATAATTTCTTCTTTTACAACTCATTAGTTTGCTTATTCACAATAAGATATGATAATGGTTTTCAATATATCTTACAACTCTCTTCATCTTGTTGCTGCTTCAAGAGCAAGATAAAAGGTAAGGAATATCTTTATTTAATATATATATTCTTCATCTTTTCTTGAATTATTATTTGAGAGTTGATCTTCGAGATTTAGACAATATTTCTGATTTATATTCTTGAAACTCCTGGTGCTATATTTTGCAACTTCTGGTGCATAAAATAAATTTTGTAGCTTGTGTGTAAAGAAAAAAAAACTATTGCAACTACAGGTGCATAAATAAGAATAAATTTGCATAAAAATAAATGTGCGTAAAATAAATGTACATAAAAGTAAATGTGCATAAAAGTAAATGTGCATAAAATAAATGTACATAGAATAAAGATAAATATACTTACAACTTCTGGCGCATAAATATACTTACAACTTCTGCTGCATAAATAAAAATAAACATGCAACTTCTGGTTGCGTAAATAAAATAAAACAAGCAGCTTCTTGTGCGTAAATAAAAATAAACATGCAACTTCTGGTTGCAAAAATAATTAAACAAGAAACTCTTGGTGCATACAAAATAATTTAAACGAGCAACTTCTGGTGCGTAGATAAAATTAAACACGCAACTTCTGGTTGCAAAATAAAAATAATTAAACAAGCAACTTCTGGTGCATTGATCTATAAAGAGAATCTGCAACTTCTGGTGCAGAGATATGTTACTTAGAAAAAAGCTCATAAAATAACGAATTTCAATAAAAGAAAAAAAATCGAATAAAAGAAATCCAAAATAAATAATATAATGAAATATTAATAATTTGAAATTGTACCTTCTGAAGCAGAGTTTCAGTTATGTTATTTAGAACTTCAAATACTTATTGTAGAGTCGTGCTGATAACGTGTTATAAAATAAAGAACAAAAGAATAATAAAAGAGAGAATTGGAAGGAGAGAATTTCATTGAATTGTGGATTAAGAATACAATAGCCACTGCCCTCTTTATATAGTAGAGGGTGAGTGCTGACCAAGAAATCTCTTGCCTGATTTAGAATTACAGTAAAGGAAATAATCTAACCTAAATACAATAGAATATACAGTAATAAATATCCTGCCATGACTCCTTCCATTCTTATAAGCATTTCCTAATTTATGTTTGCTTAGGGCCAAGTAATGGACATCCATATTAATTATATTCATAACAATTTTTACTTTTTAGACAATAAAAGTTAGTATCGGATTTATGCTCAGAATTAAATTCTCAAGAGTGCCAACTTTGAATTTTTGGAACTTTTTACTTTTTAGACATTCTAATTTGATTTGTAATACCAACTTTGGCAAAATCCAGATCAAACCAAGTCGAAACTTAACAATTTTTACAGTTAATACCTATCTTTACCGATTCGATATTTTTCCAATTCATCAACATACCTTTGAAGATTAAAAATAAACCAAAAATATAACTCAAAGAACTCTTTCTATAAAACGGGGCCATCCAATTTTTGCAAATAATCGTTATATATCAACATGGATTGATAGTACCAGTTTAGTAGAGAACCAATTCGTGATATTACAATTTGTGGCTCGAAAAGAGTAAAAAAATTAAGTTGCATGGTACCAGTTACTCCAGAAGCTTATTTTGCCTATTGTTTTCAAAATAGTTGGAATTAATGTGTTTTTTAAAATTTAATTCAATTAACATTTTTGTGTAATACTGGCCTTAATAGTTCATTTCAAATGAAATACCTTCTACTTACATTCTAAATTTGCAATTTTAGGATTAAGTTATGCAATGATGAGCTTTTCTTTGCGTTGGCACAACGTCTTGCGAATCTCCAAATAGAAACATGTATGTAAGAAAAATTCTCAGTTATTATTTTTTCTCTCTTTTGTACTGTTACATTATGATGCTGCATTGCTATTTATGTTTCAAACCTAAAATAATAACAGATATGTAAAACACCCAAATGGAAGAAAACATCAGATTCTTATTTCTATACATTATTGTTCGGTATACTTGTTATTTTCTTTTGTTTATTTTAAAAGTGTTTATATTTTTAAACTTTAGTTAAAGTATGTGGTTTTCAAATATCACAAAACTCGAGGGTTTATCTGAAAATATGAGAAAAGATGGAAAGTTTTTTTAAAACTTTCTTTTTCTTTGTGTTGTTGATTGATCAAAGTGGTAAGTTTAAGCATCAATTGAGTTATCATGGGTTCCCAATTATGCCTCAATTATGTAATTATAAAAAAAAAACAGAAAAAAGTTGGAAATAAAATATGGTACAGTCCTATTCCGGTTATCCTTTGAATAGTTTTGTGATTTTTGTATGTAAACCCCTGATAACTACCATACTTGAACACCTGGTCCCTCTTATGTTGTGCATTTTTTTTACTCTCATACACCAGAAAAGAAAGCCTTCCGAATTGCATATAAGTATCAGCCATTACAAATTTTCAATACAATTCTCATTTTGGTGCTATCTTCATAAATTCTCTTCAACTTTTATACATATCCCAGCGAAATGCAATATTTGCATAGAAAGTCCCACTATGATTCATCTGTAAATCTGTATTAAAAAATTAAGAATTTATTTTCAAACTTATTTGTCATCTTTTATGTAGGTTTTAAATATCTAACATGTATTACTAGAAAAAAGCATATAGGTGCCTCTATTGTTAAATAAAAATTTACTCTATTGTTAAATATAATTTAATCCTAAAAATTATGAGAGATATAAACAAATAAATATATCCTACATAATATGTAATGTACTTGCCTATTTTATTGAAGTTTGAGATTTTATTTTAGCTAAATATAAGTAATAAATCTATATATGTGCACTTGAGCTCTGTTTGAAAGGTTGATTTGAAACACTACTTTTGTATGAAAATTTTCTGCGTAACTCTTCAAAATGAGAACTTACTCATATGCGCTAAAGAATTATCTGAGAAATGTCTGATATACCCGTGGAAAATGAGAATTTTTTTGTGTTCCAGCTTTTTCTTGTATTGAAAGGGCAAACACAATATTTTCAGATTTTGCGGGGGGGGGTGCATGAAATTTTTATGTATGTAGTGGGCCAAATATTATCTACTTTATTAATTAGGTTAAAATCTTTTTTTCAATTTTTAATTTATTATTATTTTTAATCCATAAGGACAGACTGCGTTAAGGACATAGAGAGTAAACATTTTAGCCTAGAAAGCTACTTGGAAATGGTAACTATATTGAGCCGCATTAAAGAGTGGTATTTCCGTCTTTTCGACCTTAATTTCATTCCAATGCAGCTTAATTCTTGTTATGCAAGTTCTTATAATGATCTGATCCTTCAATTAGATTGGCAAATTCTTACTCAGTTCTTATAATGATCTGAGAAGCACTTTTGACGAGAGAGCAACACAGACAAAAAAGGTGGTACATTTTCTAATATATTATTAGCAATTGGGAAATTGGAAAATTTGTAAAAACGGCCCTGAATTATTAACAATTGGGAATTGGAAATTATGTGTAGGGTTGGATGTGCTAAAAATGTGCATTTATTGTTGCAGCATTTTATGTAATTTATTAAAACACTTGTAGCATTTATATTTGGTGTGGACTGATATTTGATTTTATTATATATTTGACCATCAAAACTTTTTTTAAATGTTTAATTTACGTACCACTTTGAGGTTAGTTATAAATGATATCATTTGTAAATCTACTTATATTTGAAGTTGGATGGGTGCAGTCCATGAGCCCACCATATCAATCCCTCCCATGTTTTCTTTACAAATTTTCATACATGCCTCTAAAAAAATAGGAAATATTACATTATATTTTTAGTCCTTATTTGATCGTATGTAGTCATGTCTACTTATATGTATAAAACGGGCCACACCAAATGTAATTTCCGACACGACACATCTATATAATTATTCTAAAGTTAGGAATTTTCATCCTTTTCCAATTTTGAAACATAGGTTTGGTTTTTTTCACACATACTCATGCAAAATTGAAAATATCAATCATACCCCTACAGATTCAAGTTCAAATTTTTGCTTATACATTATACCCCACCGCAAATAAATTGAATATATTATTTTTTTTCATACACCCCTATAAAATGAAATATAATTTTCAATACAATATATGGAAAATATATGCAATAAATAGGATATATCATGTTCTACATTATTCTTTCCAGTAGAAAACATATTTTTCACAATAGTCCTACAAAAATATTAAATTTATTTAAAAATAAAAACTTATTCTGTATATTCCAAAGTGGAGCGAGAGTTTCCCTAGTTTAATATAAAAAATTTAAAGATTTGCAACGAAGCGTAGGTATATTCCTAGTATCTTACATTTAGTAAATTAATTTAAGAAAAAAATTAATGGTAGTGCAGATATATTTTGACCTAGTTAAGGCATGCAAAATTACGCTAATAATCCTGAAGAGAATTAAAAACGGAGAAACTTTTATCCTCAAATATTTACAAAAATAAGTTAAATAGCGATAAAAGCGTACGAATCTTTACCTCTCCAATTTTCAAATCACCGAAGGAACTTGATTCTGAGTCCTGATCAAATTTACAAAACATAGATCAGTCAAAAACTCAAAAATATATTTTAAACAACTTCTTTTTACATTTAGAATATAAAAGACTTGGAAATTAGAAAATATTATTTTACAGCCAATCCCTTTATAAATGTGGAAAATACTTAGCATTTTACATCAGTTGAAAGTTGTTTCAAGAAGAATCTAATCCAAATATAAAATTAGTAAATAAAGAATGAAATAATAAAATAAATAAATGCAAAGTATTATAAAAAAATTAAAAAAACTTTGTAAAGAAGTAACATTTAAAAATTCTAATATTTAATTAGGAATGTTTTAAATAAAAAAACAAAGCATTTAATAATATCATTTTCAAGGTAAGACATACTGAAGCTTCGGAGAATAAATTAAACATAAAGGAATAATAATAAAAAAAAATCTTGCTTCAAGACGAAATTATAATTGAAATAATAATTCAATATTTCCCCATTTGGAAAACTAGTTAAGTATAATTACAATATAATTAATGTCAAATTAAGTATAATAACATTTGATAACTTAATTAAATATTATAATTATATTATTTTGATGTCAAGCAACACCGGGACTAAAGAATTGGGCTTTTTCCTAATTATTTACTGACCCATCTGTAATAAAAGAGAATTAAATTAAAGCATCAAAGAATTATATTATTAGTCCAAAATAAAAAAATCAAAATTAGACAAATCGTATTAATTTTATTGAATAATACTTATTATTATCTTGTTCATAGTAACATATACAAACAGACTTGGCCCCACTTCCAACTACAAATTTATTTTCAAAAAAAATATATTTACAAATTAAGAAAATAAAATTAAAGAGCACAAAGTAATATAAATTAGATGTGGCAAATATGCGGGTCGGGTCATATTTGGGTCGGTTCATTTGGGTTCGGGTCCTTTTTATGTCCGGGTCATATTCGGGTTTGGTCAACACGGATCGGGTCGGGTCGGTTTTTGATCTTGTTTCGGTCAATTCTTTTCGGGTCAAAAATTTGTCGGGTGAAATTTGGGTCGGGTCGAGTTGTATTCGGATCTTGTTCCGACTGGGTTAAATGGGTTCGGGTTATTTCAGGTTCGGGTTGATTTGATATTCGAGTTATGTGGAATTCAAGTCTCTTCATGTTTCGGGCAAATTGGGTTCGGATTATTTTATGAATTTCTAGAGGTGACAAAACTAACCTGAAACTAAGAAACCCACTTGACCCGCCCGAAATATCAAATGACTCAATCCCTCCTGGCGAGGACCCGATCCTAAATGATCCAAACTTAAAAGTGAGCTTAGTGTACAAACTATCAATATGATACCTGAAATACTTGAACCGAACATGAAATAACCCGACCCGATGGATCTGAAACCCGAAAAAAGAACCCGAAAGAGCAGCCTGATCCACCTGATATCCAACCCGACCAGACCCGATCTGGATATTTTAGAAATATCAAACTACCCAAACCCGTCAGATTCGGATCCGAAGAACCCGAACCAAAATGATCCAAACATAAAATTGACCTAACCTGACCCAACTTGAACATGTTAAAATCCGAGACCCGAGCCGAAAACTGACCTGATTTTGTGTCTATACGAAACCCGAATGGAACATGTGTTGCCACCTCTACATGTTTAGCCAGAATAATCGAACCTGATTCTGACCCAACTCACCGTTTGCCACTTCTACATAAATCTAAAGCTGCCAATATGACCTGAACCATGACCCGAACCCGAAAGACAAGCCCGACTCTCTCGATGCCTGAACCCGCCCAACCTAGAGTCGATGTAGCCGAATCCATATTCTTATGAGTTATGAATTATGATATATCAATTTGAAATGTAGATAAATTGAATTGGTATAAAATAATATTTTCATATTCAATAAGAAGTATTATGATACATTAAGAACACTATGTTCTAAAATCATGTTGAAACATATTAAAAATGATCTCTTGATTAATTTGAGTGATTTGTTGAAATAAAAGAATAAAATACAAAAAATAGGCAAGAAGGACTAAGAAAAGAGTATTTACATTGATTTCAAAGTCCTTGTTAGATTAAATTATTATTTGGGATATATTCAGGTTTCGGGTTGGTTTAAATCTGGAGTCAATATGGGTTTGGGTCAGTTCAGATCTTGGCTTATCAGGTCTCGGGTTTTCTCGGGTCACGGGTTATATCGGGTTCGGACAAGTCAGGTTTTATGTTGGGTCGGGTTAGAGTGATCATCAAATAACAGTCATTTCGGGTTTGGGCTCCTCAGGTCCGGGTCGGGCGAGTTCGAGTCATTTGACTTTTTCAAATTTTTCTTGATCAGATCGGGTCGGGCTTCGGGCGGGTCGGGCGGGTTCGGGTCATGTTTGCCAGCTCTAATATAAATAAAAAAAAAATAATATTCCATAGTTGAAACATATTGATTTATACCGAAATATTGTATTAGAGTTAATGAAATTTACCAAAACCAATTAATCCTTTCTTGACAAATTGATTGATGTGGCGAACATGATCATCCAGCCTGCGAATATACTAGTGTGGATATGTAGCTTCTTACCTGAAGTATGTCTATCTCTATAAACATCCTACATATCACTAGGGACAGTTTAGAATGTCATTCGTTGGTTCACCAACTCATGATGAATCCTACTAAATCTACATTGAGTCTGTTGTGTTTGAAGCTCACCAACTCCTGGAGAGCTTCTTTGTTCCTCCTGTTGGGTTTCTACCGTTCATAACGCAGCGGAAAAACAAAAATGAAACAAAATCGAATTCGAAACCCAAAAGAAAGATCCGTGAATTACAATTAAATCAAAGAAAAGTTCATAACTTTGTACCTTCAGATTATGCCTAATCCGTGATGATCGAAAGCGAATTTGGTTGACGCTTTTCTTTGCCCGATTCCAAACCGGTTTCCAAACCGATCCTTTGAATATTTCGCCTAACCGGTCTCACAAAATGATCTCCAAGCGATCTTCAAACGAATCGATTCTCCAAGCAAAGCGATCTTCAAACGAAGCGATTCTCCAAGCAAACCGATTCTCCAAACAAACCGATTCTCCAAACAAAACTAGGGTTTCAACCCGAATCACAAAGACGCCGCACTTTGCTTAGTCCTCTACCGGTATATACACGAACAACCCCTTTGAATGGATAGAGAACGATATATTCTAGTATTCGTTCTTCATTTTTGTCACAGAAATAACAAGAGAAGGGTTTTGGATTTTTCTCTCTTTTTTGTGTCACAAAAATTGGACGAAATTAATATATCTTTTTCTATATTATTTTCTTTGGGGTGTCTCTTGTGCCTATATAGTCCATAAGTTTCATATCCTATATACATGGTTACTATGTAACTATATATGCAACACATCTTATTATATAAGATGTAGGATTGGATGTGTCACTTGACTATGTAGCTCTTCATATAACTTATCACAAAAGTTATAATTTTTCTGAGTATGTCTCAATAGTTATTCTTTGTGTGTGACCATGTAGGTTTACTTAATGTTGGCAATAATCATAACGGATTATAAATCATGAGCGGCCTCTAGCAAGACATAATGTTTACCCAAATTAAGCAAGTATAGATGATTCGATCAAACCTAATATATGATCATGCATTGTATCCCTTTGTTACACGATATCTATATCGTCCGTAAGGCATGGTATGTGTCAACCTTACGTTGGTCGATAAATATTTCTTGACACCGAATTTGATTGAACATGAAATGACATTAATAATTCCTTATTAATTCACTCGAGCACGGCTGTGCGTTTCTTCAATCAAATCATTAAGAGGCCTAAAGATATCTCTCTCAATTTATGAGAGGAACAAATCATATCTTAATTAAACTCTTTCCTCCGCATAATTCATTATATACCTAATTATAATCTTTATGATCGCCGGGTTAAAGACGATGTTAGATTATATTAAAGTATAAAATTTCTCATGTAGGAACTGAGATAATCTCAAGTCTAAGGATTACAGATACATTCTTTACTGAGAATAACTAATGACACGAACCATGTAGTATTCTCACAGTGGGTCAATCCAGTATATGGTCTCCAACATATACTTACGTTAATGACTTAATAACTCTTATTCATGATCAGTAAAACGTGACCATCAGCCAACTAACATACTGATGTACATTTAAAGCTTATCATAAAGTATGTTTATCTCACAAACATCCTATAAATGATCAGGGACGGTTTAGAATATCATTCATAATACTTTATAGTTTTCTATCAAAGTCACATACTTTGATGATATAAAGCTGAATATCATATTCAAGGTTCATTTTAGTAATAAGAATAAATTAACCAATACGCATTTATTATATAAAATATCTCTAAATAAACACAATGTTTGTTTAACACAATCCATATATCTAGGTCTCAAATATATTGGCCTAGGGCATACTACTAACACCTCCATCACAGGTTCTGCCTCTATAGGTGGGTGTCGAATTTCTTGGAGTTGTACTTTGCTCCCACTGCTTCTCATAGAGACAAACTCTCTTTCCATGAAGGCTCCATTGTGAGCAACAAACACTTTGTTCTCCGATGGGTGGTAAAAGTAATATTCTTTAGTTTTCTTAGGATATCCCACAAACAGGCACTTATCAGATTTGGGTCCGAGTTCATGGGAAAACTGTCGTTTGACATAAGTCTCACATCCCCAAATTTTAAGAAAAGATAACTTGGGACTTTTCCCTGTCATTTGAACCGCTTTGGATGGAATCCTACTCAGTATGAATGCGGCAATCTCAAGAGCGTAACCCCAGAAAGACATTGAAAGACTCATTTGACTCATCATCGATCGAACCATATCCAATAAGGTTTGATTCCTCCTTTCGGACACTCCATTCCACTGAGGAGTTCCTGGAGGAGTCAGTTGTGAAACTATTCTACATTCTCTGAGATGATCCTCAAATTCCTGACTCAGATATTCGCCTCCTCGATCAGATCGAAGTACTTTAATCTTCTTGCCAAGTTGATTTTGTACTTCATTTTTAAATTCTTTGAACACTTTAAAGGATTTAGACTTGTGCTTCATTAGGTAGACATAACCATATCTACCGAAGTCGTCCGTGAAAGTTATGAAGTACCGATACCCACCTCTAGTCGGCGTACTCATTGGTCCACATACATCAGTATGTATGAGTTCTAATAAGTCATTGACCCTTTCACCAACTTTTGTGAAGGGTTTCTTAGTCATCTTGCCAAGTAAACAAGACTCGCACGTCTCAAATGATTCCAAATCAAATGAGTCTAAAAGTCCATGAGAGTGGAGTTTAGAAATGTGTGTCTCTCTTATATGGCCCAAACGACAATGCCAGAGGTATGTTGTATTTGAGTCATTTGGTTTAAATCGTTTATTGTTAATGTTATATATGGACTTATAATTCTCTTTCTTAAGATCTAGCACGTAAAGAGCTCTTTCTAATAGAACATTTCCATAGAAAAGAGTATCCTTTAAGATAGAACAATTATTATTCTCAATAGCAAATTTACAACCATCCAAAGCTAGAGTAGAAATGGAAATAATATTTCTGCTCATAGCAGGTACAAAATAATAATTATTAAGTACTAATACAAGTCCACTAGGCAAAGTCAATAAATAAGTTCCGACGGCTAATGCAGCAACTCTTGCTCCATTTCCGACACGCAGGTCGACTTCGCCCTTAGCTAATCTTCTACTCCTTTGTAGTCCCTTGCACATCATTACAAATGTGAGTACCACATCCGGTATCCAATACCCAAGATTTAGGAGTGAGTGAATTAGTTTTAATAACAAAAATACCTGAAGCGGTAGTCACACTACCCTTCTTGATTTCATCCTAATAGAGTTTGTAGTTTCTCTTCCAATGGCCAACCTTGTTGCAATGGAAGCAAACTCCCTCCTTGTCTTTCTTGATCTTAGGTTTAGGAAACACCTTGCCTTTACCCTTGCTCTTGTTCCCGGTCTTCTTGACCTTCTTCTTGTGAACCATTAGGATTATCAGCGAAATAGAGTCCAGCACACTCAGCTTTGGCATGATGTAAATCGGGTAAAACCGTCGTTGAATTTCACACAATTTAACAAAACAATTTATATTTCCTTATTAATCAATTACGAGTATGAGTGGTAATGAGTTTAGGGGTCGAACACAAGGAGATTGGCCTTGAGATATTACAATTCTTTTCAAAGTAGGTCTTGTTTTTGTTCAGATGTTGCGGACTGTTTTTAGAAGGTTTTTGATGTATTAGATGGAATTGAAGTAAGTTCGTACACAATTCCTTTGAAAATTCTTTAATACTAGTTCCAAATATCCAAAAATTGCAAATGATATGTCAATGGAAAACAGAGAATGAGATCTTCACAATGCAAGCTAAATCAATTCTCACTTTTGTTCATATTTTTATGTAATTTCTGTTTTAGTCCACACTTTTCATAACCAGTCAACAGATTTATTCAAAAAAAATCACAGAAAATCGAAATTTACTTTCAAAATTACCAAAATTTAACAGAAATTAGGAAAACAAGTTTAGATTATGTGTAAAAATCCCAGATCAAAAAGATTGATCTTTCAACAATTATGGTCAAAACTCATAACATATGATGGAATTAGGCAGAGAATGGTATATGTTGCCAAAAGAGGGCGGAATTCAAACTTTATCCAAACAACAATTCAATTAAATTTCAGATCAAGAAACTAGACTTCAACATGATTTACTGAGACCTAATTTTTATATTTATAGGATTTTCTTACTAATTTCTAAAAATCGTAGAAAAACAAACAGAATCTAAAATCAAGAAAAGGAAATTAAAAAGTCAAAACTTTGCACAGATTTTTTTCTTACAAATTTAACATAAAACCATTGGGCACATATTATATGAAAGTTGTCCTAAAATATCTAAAGAAACACAAAATATTTTTTTTATAATTTTCTTTGATCAAGATCTGAATTCAAACAATTTTTTACTGAAACTGACAGAAACAAAATGCAGAAAAATGTATTTTTGAATTAATAGGATAAAAGTAGGGATTTTTAAGGCAATTTGATCAAGAATTGTATCATTAATCACTAAATATTCAGTTTATCAGATTTGGCACAAGTTTGAATTATTTCCAACCAGAAAAACTCAGCAAATAGATCAAAATTTCAGATCAAACACCAATCAACCAACTAGTGTTTGATCCCAACTTTTGAACTAAAAACTTCACTAAATCAAGCAAAAACCTTATCCAAGATTCAAGATGATAAAATGGACTAACATGCATTAAAAATTCAGTTCTAAATGACCTAATTAATTCAACCAAATCGATTAAATCAAGAAAATCCAGATTTAACAGCACATTATGAACAGTAACCAAATCAGTCAATTTAATTCAAATTAAAGCAAGATTTCAAACAATTCTATCACAAAAGGCCTATCCCTACAAGATTCTACTCACACATGATAAGATCAACCGAAATTAGGCATGTGTTCATCATGTTCTTTTGCAAATTGGATCTTGTGATCTAAAATTGAATACAAGAGATAAATGAAAATTGGATCGAACCGAGACGTAGAAGATCAACCAGAAACTTCCTTGAGCCGATTTGAACCTCCAACTGATGCTTGATTCCAGCCGGAACCGATCAATTGTCTTTTTCACCAAAATCAGCCCGAATTGGTGAATTTCACTCAAACTCGAAAATTGAAGCTCAAAAGCTCTGAGATTCAGTAATGGAGTTACTGAAGCTTAAAGAAGATGATTGGAGAGTAATGTGTTGAAAGAATTTGGAGAATGGAAGGATGATTCTTGATGAATGGGTTGATCGGTCGAATTTATAGAGAGGCTGGTCTGGAGAGTGGGGGACAAACCGAGCGATTCCATTGGCTCAGGCAGATCAAGTGGGGTGTACTGAAGATCTGGACGAAATTTCGTTAAATTTGGTTGAGAATTGAATCGGTTTTGAATCATCGAATTTTTATCTGTTTATTCGCGCGAACTGAGTTCAGTTCAGATGCGATTTGAATCGCATTACTGAGACTGACAGTGGGTCCCTTCAGAATAAGTTGTGGTGAAACGGGTCATTATCGCGTGAAACGAGTCGCTATTTCTGTTATCAATCTCTGAGTTTTTAAACTGTCATTTTGATTTTCTGTGGCGAAACGGGTCGAAATATGCGAAACGAGTCGTCTTCTTATTCACCCTTTGGCGCTGAGTTTTGAATTAATTTTCCGGATTTCATGTGACAAAACGAGATGCAGCTCACTTGAAACGAGTCACTTTTGTGTGAGCTGGGTACTGACTCGTTTTAACTCGTTCCACTGATCTGGTGTGGCGAACCGGTGTGAATCGCGTGAGACGAGTCATAACTAATGAAACGAGTCATCTTCTTCTTCAGAATTAGCGCTGAATTTCTTCTCTCGATCTCCTGTGGCTTGCGATCGTGTGCTCGTCCTAAAACAATCCTCTGACAGCCGTGTAACTTGCGAATTTGGATTTTGGATCGATTTTTCTCTTGGATTTCAGACCCGTTTACTCGTTTCTCACAACCATCGATTAGAACTTGTGATTCTGTACATTTCGCTGTAATTCATCAACCCAGATCTCTTCTCCATCTTCTCACGAATCTACAGGGCTTTGAATGGTTGAAAACCGTTGAGTAAAACTCGAGTTTTGCTGTTTTGAGTATCATCGGTTCGCTGTTCCGCCATTGCTGACCAGAGTGTGCAAATCGATCTTTTTCTCGCATTTCACACAACAAAATCCAAAACTGTGACTCAGGATTCGTTCTCAACTTCCTCACGATGATCCACAACCATTATAGTTCCCCAATCCGCCTCGAATCCAGAGAATTTCTCCATTAACCAACTCGGTGTCAGTTTCGCGAAAAATAACCAAAAACTGCTGAACTCGTGAATCAAACTATGATTTTGAGTTGTTTTTCCATCGAATTGAGGCTTCGGAATTCATTGTGAGCCTTTACTAAAGCTTTAAGACACAAAAAGAATCATCTTCGCTTGAGAAAAACTGAAATGGTTGATCGAATTCATCTGTTGTTCGAAACTCGACCGTTGGTTCATCATTTCTTCAAAAGTTCATTTAGGATTTCGTCGAACAGTTGATTTAACTTCAGATTTCTCACTCGATTCTGCACCATTTGATGAGTTCTTTATACGGATAGAAAGGGCAGGAAGAAAGGAAGAGAATAGAGTCGGTTTTGGCTCGAATGGTGGACTGTAGAGGTCAAGGTTGCTCGAAGAAGCTTTCTCAGGTCAGAAACACGGCTGGTTTGCTTTTTGCTGGCGGATTCCGGCGATCGCCGGCGTTTTTAGGGGTGGAGAATAATACCAACCGATTCGTCTTGTCGTGCTGAATCCAAGGATATGCAGTTTGATCGATTTTGAGCTTGTTTGGAAATCGGTTATTTGGGTGAATTTGTTTAGGGTTTTGGTAGACTTGGTTGGCCATCTTTGGCCCATGATTTGCAATTTGGGTCGAAATCTTCATCTTACGGACTTTTCGCCTGTAAAATAATATATAAATGTATTAAGAGGTTCCAAATCATGTTTTATGAATTATAAGCATTTTTCATATATTTAGGTGAATTAAAAATGAATTTGAGATGATAAAAACCCTAAAAATGTGTATAAAAAATACACATTACACATGACCCATGCTGGACGCCATTTCCCGCATACCCTCCTTTACAAAGACAATCCTCCGTATGCTCAGCTTTGGCATGACCCACATGGAAGACTGTCTAAGTACCAAGGGCTTCAGTGACATCGGGGGGCACTTCCTTACTTAATATTCTGAAGGATTTTATTTTAGATTTATAAATATAAACATCACATAAACTAAGTTAAATATGGTATGAGCCTAATCCTCACAAGCGATCATGAGGTTCCTAATTCTAGATCTATCTCTAGATTGCAGAAGTAACCTTCAACGAACCCTTCATTGTGTGCGCGAAGATCCAATGTCATCTTCCAAAGATTATGCCAAGATCTCTTGCCTTGAAGTCTTGAAATAATATTTATCCTAACAACTATCTTATTGCTAGAAAAGGTAATTTACAAATTTGGACAACTCAAAGGTTGCCATAATTATAACTTTGAACAACTCACTGGTTGCCATAGATATTAAATAAAATTACAAGCATTCACGCAGAAGATTACATCACAGAACAATCACAGATCTAAAGCTCATACCATATTTAAATTCCATGTATAACAAAAATTAGGGTTTCTCGCAAAGTCAGCCCTATTCCGTTATCCGTTCTCAACGGAACCGTCATTGACAAAAACATGAATTTTCGGCTCTACTTCGTTCTCAACGAATTATTCCGTTCACAACGGACTATTCCGTTCTCAACGGAACTATTCTGTTTGGTATGGAGACCTGCTGGAAAATCTATTTTTCCTTTGTTTTAGTCCCGTTTCCAAAACAGATTTCGAAAAACTAATTTTTGAAACTCTAGAAACTCATAATATCCAATATTATATTCCTAGAAACTATTTTCGTGATGTTTTGAAATAATATTTTCAAAACCCTAAAATTTATTATACTAGAATTTACTAAATTTTAAATACATAATCGACGATTATTTCCTTAACGAACGCTCTGATGCCACTGTTGGGAAATCCACAGTCATGTACGTTACATGCGCAGCGAAACCTATGAATTTAACCCGTCCTATGATCTACGTTAAGGGAATAAAAGTATGAGATTAACTATTAAAATTTATACCTCGGATCTTCCTGATCTGCGAGACGAAGAACGGATGTAGATCTGAACTTTTCTGACTTGCAACCTTCTCCTTCCTGAAGCTCGACTCATGACCTCCTTTCTTCTCCTAGGGATGAAGATCGATCGCTCGCAAGTTATCAAGATAGAAAACCTCTACTAGTATCCACGCGAATTTCAAACGTACAGAATAACCGGACTTGGCTAGACAAGTCCGGAAATACTTTCCGAAAATCTCTCAAAACTTTCTCTCTCTTTTTTATGTAATAAACGGCCTCTAAGGCTTCTGAATTGTGTGTCGAATAGAAGGGGGCTACCCCTTTATTTATACTTGAGAGAGGGGTGAAAGAATGACAACTTTCGTTAAGGAAACAAATCCTGCCTCCACATGAACAATAATTCTTGCTTCGAACGGACCATCGTTTCCATATAAACGATGCTTGTCCGCCAAGCAAATCAGCACATACCATATGTGTTCGGTTCGAACGCGTGAACAGTAATTCCTGTACGTGAACAGTAATTTCGGCACAATCAAATATCTAATATTTGATTTATTCTTTCGCCCATTTGTACATCACATGTATAACTGTTATTGAGATATTTTCATCCTGTACGAATGGAGTTCATTGCGTGACCGTGTAGATTCCATTTAATGCTGGAAACGATCTTCTAAAGATTATAAGTCATGAGTAACTTCTAGACTGATGTCGTGGCTACCCATGTTAAATGAAATGATTAACAATCATAAACCTATCTGAATAGACATTTGCTTATTCCTTTTATTCTACGATATACGTCTTGATCACAAGGCACGGTAATATGTCATCCTTGTGTTTGATCAAAGTCTCTTTCCTGATCGAGAATTAGACTGAGTAAATACAAAATGATATTAACAACACAGGTTAATCAATTTTGAGCATGGCCATGCATTTCCTTCAGTCCTAGTTCATCAGGGGGTCTAGAGATATCTCCCTCTTGTCAAGAGGAACAAATCTCATCTTGGTCACTCACATTCCTCGTCATGATTCAGTGCATACCTGATGATGACCTTAATAATCATCCTGTTACGGATGACGTAGGATCATATTAAAGTATGCAGTTCCACATGTAGGAATCCATGGTGACCTCAGGTCGTAGGAACAAGCACACTATTCATATGAAAATTACTAATGACATATACCATGTATATTCTCATAGTATGGTCAGTCCAGCACGTATTCTGTAACACGAACCTATATTCCAAACTTGACATCCCTATGTCCATGATCAGCAGAACATGATTATCCGGTCTGTGAATATACTAGTGTAGATATGTAGCTTCTTACTGGAAGTATGTTTATCTCTATAAACATCCCACATATCACTAGGGATGGTTTAGAATGTCATTCGTTGGTTCACAGTTCTACTATCAGAATCACTTATTCTGATGATGTGAACCCGAAGTGACATTCATGGTTGATATAAGAAATTTACATTCACAACCCATACACACAGATATATAAGAAACAACCTTTATTGAATAAATAATAATGTCTTAATACATAATCCATTTCCTAGCTCAAATACATTTGGCCTAGGGCACTAATCCTACAGCTCCAATGGATGCCTCCCATTGATAACAGATAAACTGAGTTCTACGTACTGGGGCCAGTATCAACAGATAAACAGATGCCTCCCATTGATAACAGATAAACAGATGCCTCTTAGAAGAAGATCATAGGACAGTATCACCGGCGGTGCTGGTGCAGCTGGTGTGACTTGTGCTTGAGGATTGACAGTGACCTTCTTGGTCACCCTACTACTTTGCACCACCTTGTACTTCCTCTATTTTTCACCTCCTTCTTCGATTGACAGTATTTGGCGTGTGCCCTGATTTTCTACATTTCATACAGCACAATGACTTGCGACAAGATTCAGTCAAGTGGCTATATTCCATGCATCTCCTGCACTTTCTGTCCAATCTGGATGTAGCGCATTAGGAGGCAAATATATCTGCCTTTTTGGGTTGGGTTGGGGGGAGGGGAGGGGGGAGGGGAGTAGTGGAGGTTGAATGAGAATATCTTTTCTTTTCCTTGACTAGGAGAACGGCTTGGTTTGTGTTGTATCTTGTCATTGTTACCTAGGTAAAGCTTATCCTTTGTCTCGTCTTGCCTTTGCCATGCCTTTTTCTTAGGTTTCCCTTGTAGACCATTGGTTCCTCGCCCGGTCTCCAAGAAGGATCCTGCGATGGACTCTTACTTGGGGGCCTTTGGTTCGAAGCAAGTGGGATGATCATGGTATCAATATCCTCTTTAGGAAAAGAAGGAGATGGAGGAGAAAAAACTTTGACTGGATTGAGTTTTGTGGGGCAAAAGAGGGAAGGCGGCAAGGGTTTTGTATGGGGTATAAGGAAAAAGGTTAGAACTTGGTTTTCCTATATGGTTTTCCCTCATAAATCGCCTTAAGTTTCTCTCTTCCCATCTCCCTTCTCGGGCTATCTTTTTTCCATATCAAATTATTCACATTGTAACTTTTTAACATATAACTGATCAATGCAACAATATTTGTTTAAGGCCTAGGACGAATTGGATGCACACATTCATTAAAATATCAAATTGTTTAATATTACAACTTTTTATTTTTAATATATCTATCAACGATTTAGACCTTTCTTTTTGTTTCGGCCGAATTGGATACAACAAAAAATTATTATTAACATGTCAAATTGTTTATTTTACAACTTAGTATATCTCATGATACAACTTTTTCATATGTTACATACCAAATCGAAATAGGAGAAGGAGCCCTCTATATTCAATAATTTTTTTGAATATATAATTCATCTATAAAAAAATATTTGATTACTATTAATTAACCTGTCAATTTATTTCATATTAGGACTTTTTAAGATATAATTGATCCATGAGCAAATATTTCATTTTCGGCCTAATATTTTTTTTGTTTCGGTACAAATTGGATGCACACATTGTATTAACATGCACAAATAATTAATTTTGGGCCTTATCGTTTTGTTTTGGATTTAATTGGATGCCTATATAACATGTCAAATTAGTTCACATAACTTTATTATACATAATTTATCTATACACAAATATTTCCTTTTTATTGACTTATTTCCCTATGTTAATACGACAAAAAATGAATCAGAAACTTGCAAATTAAGAACTCTAGATTCGAAAGTTCACAATTTGCGAAAATTAATTGACAAATATGAAAATTTTCAATACTAAAATGACTCAGATCGAGAGGAACCAATGAGTTAATAATCAGGGGAAAAAACGCATTTCTCCTATAAATTGGTTTTTCTTGTCGTCATAATCTGTTTATAAATAGATAAAAAAACATATAGGAAGAAGAAAGCATCTAAAAGTGTTTCAAAAAGGTGTCTAAAAGATAAGAACTAAAATCAATATATATTTTATATAATATGTAGTTATTATGAATGGAAATGGCTACTCATATTTTCTTTTTTCTTCAAAGTAAATGAAAGTTTTAAATTTAGATAGAGCTCAGATCGAGAGTGATTAATTAATCATCAATGGAAAAATACAATAAATTACCATGCAAGAAAATTCTTTCCTTATTTTCACAATTTGAAGGCATAACACAGAAACCATAATTTGAACAACTAAATTTCACAAGTACACAAATTTCAAAAATTAAAATGACTCAGATCGAGAGGAACCAATGAATTAATAATCAGGGGAAAAAATACATTTCTCCTATAAATTGGTTTGTCTTGTCGTCATTATCCTTAAATAAAAATAAATAAATAAAGAAATAAAGATAATAAAGAAATATGTATCTGAAATAAGGCCCGGAACGAGAGGAATTAATCATCAAGGGAAAAACATATTTCTTCTAGAATGATTGATTTATCTGTCTTCTTTGTCCTTATATGAACATATAAAAAATAAGGAATCAAAAGTTAAAATAAAAAAACAACTACAAAAATGAAAAAAAATTGAATTAGCTAGAAATAAAGTATTCAAAGACAGAGATTTCCTCAATGCAAATAATAAAGTTTGCATGGCCATGAACGAAACTTTATTCAGAAAAGAAACAACATAAAGCCAGAGAGAGAGAGAGATTTCATGGAGGTTATGTTCATAGAGAATTTAATATATAGGGCTATGCCTGGTCGAGATACTACCATATCAGTTTTAGGGTTTAGAAATCTTGGGAGCCAAGCAATGATTTCTTTCCTTTGCCGTATATCGTTTCATTAAAAAGGAAATTATTCAAGGCAAGAAATCTTATTTTGTATAATATAAATGTTATATTATTCAGCAAATTGTCAGTTTGTAAGATCCTGCTAAAATAATCATGTTATTAAATAAAACAACAAAGAACAATAAAATAGAGAATTGGAATGAGAGAATTATATATTGAATTATGGGTTAAGAAATACAATAGTCACTGCCCCTTTTAAATAGTAGAGGGTGAGTGCTGATCAAGAAATATCTTGTCTGATTTAGAATTACAATAAAGAAAATAATCTAACATAAATACAATAGAACATACAGTAGTAAATACCCTGCCACAACTCCTTTCATTCTTACAAGTATTTCCTAATTTATCTTTTCTTAGGGGTCAAGTATTGGACATTCATATTAATTATATTCATAACACTCCCCCTTGGATGTCCATATTTTATACGCATTAGAAGCTGCATCATTAAAAATCTTACAAGAAAACCTAGTAGGACAAAACCTTGGCTAAGAAAAAAAGAGTGCATCGCGTATTATCATTATTTCTCATTATTTCATATATTAAATATGCCTCGTTAAAACCTTACTAGGTAAAACCCTATGGGCAAAAATCCTTGTGAAGGAAAAATAGTACATCATCATTCTATATATTATGCACAAAAGTTCCCTCGTTAAAAACCTTTCTAGGAAAACCCATTGGGACAAAAAACATAGACAAGGAAAAAAGAGTGCAGTGCGTATTATTTCTCCCCCTCATATATGCAATTATATGTGAGATGACGAAGTTCAATCTCTGTAATATATGCTTAAGAAGAGATCTACTGAATCCTTATTTGAGGAGTTTTATTAAATATTCATTTCACAATCATCATGCTCATGCATGCATGAAAATAACTCACCATCCTTTATTTCAATTGTTAATTCATCAAACAAGTTATCTTGATGATCTTAATGGATACGATTTCTCCACATTATATCATTATAATAGATGAATTATGAAACAATGACTCCTTCAGGGAAATATTCAATTTATAATTCAAGATAATATTTTTAAAGAATTTAATCTTATATTCTTTTGAATAATATGGTAGCTTTTGGAGCTATTCGGGAGTACCATAAGATTTTAAATCATCAATATATATATCAACATTCAAAAGGTAAATATATAGTTTCCTAAATGTAATTTTGATAAATTACATAACATTCATTCAACAAACATATGTTATAGCAATTTTATCACATATCTCAATATTGCATTAATTAGTACAAAGATCTTTGTAATTTAATAGATTGAATCTCTCGAGAGTTTGAAATGCTTCAGACATTTTAAATCCTTCAGGGATTTTCATTAATATATTGCAATCAAATGAGATATGAATAATTTGCTGCTACATTAATGAGTACTCCAGGGATGACAAAATTACAAATATAATTGCATATCACAATTTAATTTTTCATTACATATTCTTAAAACACCCTCTTATAAGTTATATCTGCTTATAAGTTACCGTTATACAACGCCAGGTGTTTGGACTACATGTCCACAATTTTATATTTCACTAGTGAAAATAATGATGCTTTAATCACATCTTTTGATTTGGCCAACATTTTATCCGTCGACATTATACCAATAATTTTAATTCTAGATCCTCATTTTCATTTATAAATCAATTACAATTGCATAAATAAATTCTGATTAATCACAATTTTATTTCGGTTCCATATTTATTCTAATAGAGACATAATTTATTGAGATGTCAATATTTTCAATATTGGTAGGTACCTAAACCTCTTCTGGGGTGATTTGCTCGTCATTGTCTTTTACTCTTTTATCATCAATATTCTTTTCAGAAGAATTTATTTCTTTTGAAGTATTGATAACTTCAAGACAACATTCTTATCATGCTTTTTTCTTCTTCCTTGGATCTTTATTATTAGAACCGATTGGTCGACCATGCTCCTGGCATATCTCAAACATAGAATTATCCAGGGGTATCTCAATGAGCACTAAATGCTGGAATATCATTTTTGCATCAATATAAATAATATAATTGCATGTTGTTTCACATTAATAAATTTATGAACTTCTAGTTCATATTAACTTGTTAGAGGATCTAAGTGAAAGATATTAATGATGCATTCCATATAAGTTATAACTTACGTTTTCTAGCTCTTGTTTCTCTCTCTCTAATGTTATCATTAATTATTAATCAAGTTCTTTAGGACTTTCATTGTCTATTATATATTGAACGTATTCATTAATATTTGATTTGTTTCACAATAATCACTTTGGTATTCATTTAATTCTTTCTTTTGGAATTTTGTTTATAAATATCTAACACACTTCAGGTGTATTTTTGGATGATCCTCCAGGGATATCCATCCAAATTAAGATGCTGTTAGATTATTTTTATGAAAGGACAAATATATCTGATAATAGATTTGCTATATTTTGCAAATGAGTTACATTTTAACTTATAGTTCATATATATAAGATCAAGTATTAAAATTAGATAATGATTGAAAATTTGTCACATCAAATTTATAATCAATAAATAATGTAGTGAATATATTCATGTAATAAAGTTCAAGATATCAAATTATGGAGGGCGATTTTACTTAACATATATGCCCGACTTTTATTTGTGACCCATTTTTGTGCGTTACGGTGGAGCTACTGGAACAAATATTGCACATCCAAAATATTTCAAATAGTATTTACTTGGCTGCAGGCCAGTCACAAATTATAATGGAGAGTACTTATTATAAAATGTTGGCTTTACTCTAGTTAGTGCTGCAACATATATTATTTCATGGCCTCAATTAATAGGCGAGCTTTCATTTCATTATTAGGGGCCAACGATTAATTATAATCGCTTAACAAGATATGATGCTAGATCATTCTATGTTCGTTTGTGGGCTAATGTCAACTATAATCTAAATTAACGTACAATAGTCAATTATTACTTGGGATGTAGTCAACTGATCATCATCAAGACGATTTTTCTTAGTTGTACGATCTAGAAATTATTATCTTAATTAGAATATTCGAGCAAGCAATCTCGCAAATATAATATTTCGAGATTAAATAAATGTACATGTGTCCATCTAATAGATGCATCTATTAATATCATAAAATATCTAGATGGGCCACATATATTTCGATTAATACGCTCAAGAAAATTGGGTGATTCATTCCCAACCCTGATTTGTGATGTCTGACAATTAATTCTCCTTTGATAACATGCAGCACACGAAAATTCATTTGATAAAAGAATCTTCTGGTTCTTTAATTGATGCATATTTGAATTCTCTGTGATTATTTGCAGCATCATTGCTCCGAGATTAGTTAACTTTTGTTTCATGCCGAATCATGAATTTTTTCTTGAAATTAGTGGACTTCTGGTTCATGTCAAATCATTAAATTACTTGTCAAATTATTGAACTTCCAGTTCATGTTTAATAATAAAGTTGATTTTCTAATTAACTTCAAGTTTATTTCAAAATCATAAAATTGCTTTCCGACTAGACCAAACCTATTATGCAGAAGAATAAATAAGTTTTAAGTCAATAAACTTCTGGTTTACTAATAAATATGACTTAATTGTATTAGTCCTTCATAATACAAATCAATAAAAAAGTTGCATGTTGTTCTATTAAATATTTCTCAAAATACAGAAATATTTTCCACTACAATGAGGCACACATATTTATAATTCTTATTGTGTCTATATATACTTTGATTCATATTAGTAGTATCAAAAGAAAGAAAAATAATGATAATGATAATGATAATGATAATAACAATAATAATAAGAATATAAAATAGAATAATAGAATAATATAAATTTTTCTTACTCGGTTCTTTCTCTACCTCATTCTTGTTAATATGCTTTAAATCCAGCGGATGATATCATTATCGGTTATCAACATTTTCATTATCGTGATAAACAAGCCGACATTATTATTTTCTCTTTGCCCTTAAGACGGCTTAATAAACCTCCACAAGATTCTAGGGCGTACATAGAGACATATCAAATGTCCTTTAATACCACATAAAAATTTTTAGACCATTTTGTGCGTTCTTTCCGCTTTCTTGTGCGTTTTTCTTAATATAATCATCGCATTCACAAGTATAATTTCGACCTTGACCTCTTACACATCAGCATCCACATTCATAATCATGACTTGTATATGTGGTATTTACTTTTGGAAATGATGCGGAACCAATTGTACGGAATTCATGATTTTTCATTTTAATGAAAATTCACTATTTTGCTTATATACAAGAAACAATAATTTACAATTTTAAAATAGTATCTACTATGTACATGCAACAAAATAGTAACTCTTCTGGAGTCTTAAATTATATTTATAATACATGATATTGTATTAATACTTGTCTTTCAATTTCTAATTATTATTTTAGTTGTTCAATGTCTGCTGGACATATGTCACACATTTTCGATTCCACAAATAAATAAAATAAATTGAATAAATATATGATCAACGAAGTCCGCCTAAAAGTCTTATGTAATATTTAAGAGCTTACTAAAATGGTTTTCAAGTATAAACATAATTAACCATTTTGTTTCTCTCTTTTAAAGAAACTTTATAGAATTCGACAAAAATTTTTGGTGTACAACATGTACTTAACCAATGCTCTTTTATACAACATAAAAAAATACATTATTTGGAATCAGTTACAAATGATATCTTATTGTATCTTCTCATTGTCTTATGTGATTTTCTTGTAATGACATCTGGCATTGATCTCATTTATGTCATTGTTTTGCAACATTCACTTATGGAAATTGAATGTAATTATTTAGACAAGTTTCATAATTTCTTCTTTTACAACTCATTAGTTTACTTATTCACAATAATAAAATATGATATTGGTTTTCAATATATCTTACAACTCTCTTCATCTTGTTGCTGCTTCAAGAGCAAGATAAAAGGTAAGGAGTATCATTATTTAATATATATTCTTCATCTTTTTTTAAATTATTATTTGAGAGTTGATCTTCGAGATTTAGACAATATTTCTGATTTATATTCTTGCAACTACTGGTGCTATATTTTGCAACTTCTGGTACATAGATTAAATTTTGCAGCTTGTGTGCAAAGGAAAATAAATATTGCAACTACAGGTGCATAAATAAAAATAAATTTGCATAAAAATAAATGTGCAGAAAATAAATGTACATAAAAGTAAATGTACATAAAAGTAAATGTGCATAAAATAAATGTACATAGAATAAAGATAAATATACTTGTAACTTCTAGTGCATAAATATACATACAATTTCTGGTACATAAATAAAAATAAACATGCAACTTCTGGTTACTTAAATAAAATTAAACAAGCAACTTCTGGTGCGTAAATAAAAATAAACATGCAACTTCTGGTTGCAAAAATAATTAAAGAAGAAACTTCTGGTGCATACAAAATAATTTAAACGAGTAACTTCTGGTGCGTGAATAAAAATAAACACGCAACTTCTGGTTGCAAAATAAAAATAATTAAATAAGCAACTTCTGGTGCATTGATCTATAAAGAGAATCTGCAACTTCTGGTCCAGAGATATGTTACTTAAAAGAAGCTTGTAAAATAACGAATTTCAAGAAAAGAAAAGAAAAAAAATCGAATAAAAGAAATCCAAAAGAAATAATATAATGAAATATTAATAATTTCAAATTGTACCTTCTGAAACAGAGTTTCAGATATGTTATTTAGAACTTCAAATGCTTATTGTAGAGTCGTGTTGATAACGTGTTATAAAATAAAAGAACAAATAACAATATAACAGGGAATTGGAATGAGAGAATTATGTATTGAATTATGGATTAAGAAATACAATTGTCACTGCCCCCTTTAAATAATAGAGGGTGAGTGCTGACCAAGAAATCTCTTGCCTGATTTAGAGTTACAATAAATAAAATAATATAACCTAAATACAATAGAATATACAGTAGTAAATACCCTGCCACAACTCCTTCCATTCTTACAAGCATTTCCTAATTTATCTTTCTTTGGAGCCAAGTATTGGACATTCATATTAATTATATTCATAACACTTCAAATATTAATGATTTTTTTCATTTTGGGTCCTAACCAAATATGTATTTTTTCTGTTTTTCATTTGCTTAACATAATAAAACATTATATTTATAGGAGTTATTATTTAGGATATGCAAATTATTTTGTGGAAATAAGTTAGAATAACAAAATCATTGAACTATCATCATTTTATTTACAATAAGGCTAGGCTAACTAACCAAAAAGGACTTTTTTTTAGCATTATTTCCAAAAATAATTCAGCAAATAGCACTGTTTTGAAAAAACTTAGCTAACTAGCACTACCGCTAGTCATGGTGGCGGTAGAGACCCTCTACCGCCAATGCAAGTGGCGGTAGTGCCTAATTTTCAAAAAAATTTCATCAGCGGCCTTAAACAGAATAATTAGATAAAAATTAGCCTCTACCGCCAGGTCATCTGACGGTAGTGGCAATGTTGTAATTTTTTTTGATCCAATCATGTATCAAACCCATTATGAGAAAAAAAAAGAAAGAAAGAAAAAAGAAAAATACCTCTACAGCCAGGAGGCCTGGCGGTAGAGGTTAAATTTCAACCGGGTATAAATTTTTTTTTACTTTTTTATTCGTTTTTTTTTTCTTATTTCTACAGACAAGTGACACCCAACCAATTGGAATTTACAAAATGAACAGAAACTTTGAATAGTTTAAACTGAGCCCGAATCTTCTGTGCATGAATTTTAACTGCGACTCGTGCTGCCAAGTCGTGGCACCATCAGATGTCCTTCATTTATGTGGGTTCCACTCTTACTTTAAAACAAAACGGAAAGAGCATAACAGTAAGATAACCGGCCAAAATAAATATTATTAAAATTGGTAGACCCCACTTCTCTTCTTCCCCAATTCATCTATTTCTAAACATGAAACAGAGAGAGGAAAAATGAAGTATGGCAATAAGAAAAAATATAGAAAAAAAGAAGGTGCTTCTTCGTCACTTCTCTCAAGAAAATCATTTACAAAGAGAAGAAACAGAGATAGAAAGAAAGAATAAAAGAGAAAGAAAACATATTAAAAAAATACAATACAAATACTCATTGGCTAATGCCCATGTCTCTCAAGATTTATAATATACAAATCATATTAAATTGACTGCAACAAAACATCTGTAATTTACTTAGCTTAATTATTGATTTTTCAAATGGAGATCCATCATGTGGTATTTACATTATCAATCATGACTATCTTTCAAACTTGGATTCAAAATTCGTTTTTCTTTATGAGTAGAGTCAGGCCTACAATAAATAGATCATTTACGTTGAAAAATAATTAAACAAATCATTTATCTTCAACCTTCAATTTTATCCTTGAGACATTGTTGGACACCTAAAAAGAATAAATAGCTTATTGGTTGGACACCCATTAACAAATTAAAGATTAAGTAGCTTTTTAGTTCAATTCTCCTCTCTTTTTTCTTTTCTTTTCCCCTCTTTCTTTGTTTCCGTTGAGGAGGGATGTTTTTCTCCTTGGAAGGTGCATTGGTGAAGAAGATAAGTGGGGTCTACCAATTTTTATAATATTTATTTTGGCCGGTTATCTCACCGTTAGGCTTTTTCTGTTTCTTTTAAAGTGAGAGTGGAACCCACATAAATGAAAGGCATATGATGGTGCCACGACTTGGCAGCACGAGTCGCAGTTAAAATTCAGGCACAGGAGATTCGGACTCAAACTGGAGCAGATCTCGAAGCTGTGTCAGATCAACAAGAAGGTACTTTCTGATTCGGTTAGTTTTAATATTTTCATCGAAAAAAAAAGAAAAAAAAATTTATACCTAATTGAAATTTAAACTATTCAATGTTTTCACTCCTCCTCCTCTACCGTCAGGCCTCCTGACGGTAAAGATATATATATTTTTTTTCTTTTTTTTTTCTCTTAGATCAGAAAAAAATTATAATATTGTCATTACCGTCAGATGACCTGACGGTAGAGACTAATTTGTATCTAATTATTCTGCTTAAGGCCGCTGACGAGAAAATTATGAAAATTAAACACTACCGCTATTTGTATTGGCGGTAAAGAATTTCTACCGTCACTGTGGCCCGGGTAGGGCTAATTAGTTAATTTTTTTCAAGTCAGCAAAAGCCCGACCATTTACCGATGGCCTGCGTGTCTTCTCTCCCTCCACGTTGGAACAACGAAACAAAGCGGAAACGAAGCTTCGGTAATTCCCTTCTCTAGTTTTCTCGCACTCACACGGCTCGTTCCATTACTATTCTTCAAAACGTTGTTCTTTCCTCACCCGTTCATCCTCTCCCACTCTTCCACTCGCTAAAGCGCATCGCTTAGAATCAGAAGAGGAAAGGACGGACGACACTTGGAGAGAAATGTCGCACGGCCAAACCCTAAACGATAGGAGCTGATTTCAGGTAAGCGAAGGTAAATTTTGCCTGATATGAAATGATTTGGGTCTGATTTTAGGTAATTAGGACTGGATTTTGAATAATTGATGCCGATTTGGTGTAACTAATACTGATTTGAGATTATTAGGACTGAATGAGGCTGAATTGATCCTAATATGGACTGAATTTACTGATATTTTCTTGACCCTAATTGAGGCCTAGTCAGTACAGTACGACCTAATCATGATGGATCCTAATATTTACTGATATTTTCAATTCAGTTCATTCTTTAATTGAAATCTGGTTATGGATTACTTAATGAGTTACACCTTTTCTAGCCCTAATTTTGCGACAAGTATACTGATTTATTTGAATTGCTCAAACTAGGGGACATGACTTATGTTCTGAGCCTTGCCGCAATACTCCCCAAATCCCAAGTGGATGTTCTGAAAATTATTCCAACATATATTAAAAAAAGTAATAATAAAATAATTATTTCTAATATATGATGACTGTGAATATGAAAAAATGCTTAAATTTGGATAGCTAAGGGAACCATATCCGACATCAAAATCGAGTTTTGTGAACAAATCATGACAGTGAACAAATTATAGAGTATTTCATATAAACTCTGTATGGTAAGATTATCCAAGCAACAAAATGAACCCATTCGATGTTCCTTGTTTCCCCAAGTCACTGGAGCTACGCTTGACCTTCATCCTTGATCCATAATCTGGAAAATGAAAGGGTAGACCCCAAACAAAATGACTTGAAGGAATGGTTGACGAAATTCGTAAGACTGAAAGAACAAAAAAAAAACCAGAAGGTATTATTCTTATATTACTTATTTCATATTTACCTATAAAATCATACTGACTATTTTCGTTTATAATTGTAGGATGTTGTGAATAATGTGTTCCCGATTTTAATGATTATTCATTGGGACACGAGAGTTTTCTTATTTATCCGGAGCAATTTATGTGGCCCAATATTGAACAAGTCGTGACAAAGAGTGAGGTCTCGGGAAGTTATATGCCAAGATTGCTGAGATTTTAGGAATTGTGTTTAGTAGAATTTTGATGAAATAGATGATGATTAGTGGTGCTTGTGTTTTGATGCTTGTTAGAATTTTGTTATGAAGTTTATAAGATGAATTTTGTTAAATTTTATTATGGAATTTTGTTAGATTTTATTATGAATATTGTGATTTTTGTTGTATGTAACTTGTTAGATTTTATTAGAATTTTCTCTTCCAAATTAGTTGTCAAATTTCTGTTAGAAATAACATATTTTGTTCAACAAAAATTCAGAAAAAACAACACACATTTATATAAACAAAAAGTTAATTTCAATAAATTTATATAACACATCATACATGCTCATACACCAATTTACTACTAATTTGTGACAAAACTACATATAATTTGTTATAAATTACATCATCGTAATAAAATCAATCCTCCATTTTCTCCGTCTCCGGCTTCAAGAAATCCTTCTCATACTTGAAAAATAACTGGCAGGTCCACTGATGAACCTGAGGAATCTTCTTAGAGTTCTCGCATCTGAGCTGAAATTTACAAACATCCTAGGGGCCTCTTGGTATCAGCAGATGAAATGAATTGGGACGGAATCTCGATCGGGTTTTAATACAAAAATGTTCTCAATGATCCTGTACAAAGGAAGTGATCCAAATTAATTGTTTTTCCTTAAAATATGAATCAATTAGTTGTTCCTTTTTTATTGCTCTTCTCTTCGTATTCATGTTTATTTGAAGCCTTCTTACAGGTGTTTTTCAGAAACTTTGGCACTATGAGGGGCTTTTCTACAACTTGTTGATGCCGTATCAGTACAGAAAATAAAATATAAGATTTAGAAGAGATTATAACTTTCATTTATAAATAATACAATCATTAAAGGCGTACCCATTTGATCAGAGGAATCAACAACTATGGCATCGTAAGTACGCACTTGAGCATTTTCCAAAAAAGTAACTCCTGCATGTTTCAAAATAATAATTTTAACATAAAATGGTATGAAAGAATAACAATTAACAGAAAAATAAACAAAACAACTATGCTAACTGACAAACTCAGTAGAAGATATACAACATTTCTCATTCAATACAGTGAATTTTAGTGCCTTTATTTGAGCAGTAAAATTAACCGAAATTAAGTCCAACTAACCTAAACAATGCATAAATCAGTCTCAATGAGCCCTATTCAGCCCTCAACCTACTATGAAATCAACGCATTATCAGTCCCTAATTAACCCCAAATTATGAAATCATCCCAAATTAAGTCCCAATTAACGCCCAATTAAGTCTGAATCTGCCTTAGTCGGTCCAAAGTGACTTTTTTTTTGAAATGGCCAAAAAAAAAAAAATTAATTAAGGGAATGGCAAAGTTTTAAAAATATTTGCAAAAGTAGCTGTTTCGCCCAGCCGTCGGGCGAAACACAAGTAGTTTTAAAAATATATCAATTTTCGCTTCTTTCCACATAGTAGTATCTTCAAACTCTTTCGCCAAGAGGATTACCGAAAGTTCCTACACTAACCATCTCACCCACTTCCGTATAATTGGTCATAACATCTATTTCTGGTTCGTCGCCTTCTTCCATTTCTGGCACTTCATCTTCATCATATTCGTCGTCTTCAACATTTTCAAACTCATCTTCGTCGCCTTCTTCCATTTCTGGCACTTCATCTTCATCACGATTTATTACAGGTTCTAACCTCTCAAGCTCGTCATCATTAAAAGGTACATTTGATTTACTACTAGTTCCTACATAGGATTCTCTACTTTGGATGCGTTCAACGTATATTTCTAATTCAGGCCAACCGTGTTCACCATATTTGATGTACTGAGCAAAACTAGTTAACTGTGAATCATTCGAAATTTTGACTATCTTAAAATACAAACAATCATTCATACGGTAAGGAAACCTACCACTAATTTTAAGATCGTCACTATTAGGCCAACCGGTGGTAGCATAAATTTCTAAACACAATCTATAATAATTTCTATTTCTACTACGCGGGAGAAAAACACCTTCTTGTGGAGCGTAATTGTATCCGCTCGAATCTTGAACAATTTGACCATTGTAATATAGAAAAATTTCAGAATTTTGTGGCATTTTCATGATAAGGAGAAAGAAGGAAAGGAAGAAGTTTGCAAGAGAGACTTATGAGATTTAATTTTTTGATGATAAAGTATAATAAGAAGACTCTTTAAATAGAAATCTAAATCATATACCTAAAAATCCTGAGATTACTCCTATATTCTAGCATGTTAAATCAATGTTACCCACTAAATAAAAAGCTAAATTGTCTCAATCTGAAAAAGTAAATATTCTCTAGTACCCTATATCTGAACCCTAAACTGCATACCTAAAAAAACTTAGATTCCTCCTATATTCTAGCATGTTAAATTAATGTTACCCACTAAATAAAAAGCTAAATTGTCTCAATCAGAAAAAGTAAATATTCTCTAGTACCTTATATCTGAACCCTAAACTGTATACCTACAAAAACTTAGATTCCTCCTATAACCTAACATGTTAAATCAATGTTTATGTACTAAAAAAACAGAGATGTCATTTCAATATGAAAAAGAAATTCTAAATAAAAAGAAGTTATTTATTATTATTTTTTTGTCTTCAGATTTATTTTATTTATTTTTTCCATGTAAAAAGGCTATTTAATTTTTCCCTTTTTAGGCTTTTTTATTTATTTTTTTTTGACTGGAGAGACAGCTGTTTCGCCCAGCGAGCTGGCGAAACACAGTCTGTTTCGCCCAGCCAGCGGGCGAAACAGAGATGGGCTGGGCTAAGCCCAAAACATGCATAATAGTTTGTTTCGCCAGGCCACCGGGCGAAACAGACTTTGTTTCGCCCGACCGCTTGGCGAAACAGGCTTAATTAAGGAAATTCGCCCATAATGTGATTGCGCTCTGTTTCGCCCCGTCACTGGGCGAAACTACTTGTGTTTCGCCCGACGGCTGGGCGAAATAGCTATTTTTGCAAATATTTTTAAAACTTAGCCATTCCCTTAATTAATTTTTATTTTGGCCATTTCAAAAAAAAAAAGTCATCCAAAGTAGTCTCAATCAGCCCTCAATTACACAGAATCTAAATCCAAAATCATAACCACATGTCAGAGAGACGAGGGAGATACCGTTCAGAGAGAAGAAAGAGAGTAAACACGACTGTTCTCGTGCTCATGGTGAAAGGACTTGGAACAGCAGACCCGTTCCTCTGGTGAGTGGGAAAGAATATCTCCTGAGCAAAATCAGGATTATCTTACTTGATGGCATATCATCAGTTTTTTCGACTTTACATAACAATAGTAAATTATAAATTCCTTAATTTGCATGTATACTAAAATCATAATTATTTACTGAAATAATTATTCCATTAAAACCGTGTTGGTTCGGCACAAATTGGCCGAAAATATAGAAAGGCCGAAATTAAATATTACAAAGTTCAGACTTTAGGCCACATATCAAAATTTAGCACAATTTATTTTTTTGAAACAATTAGCAACAATTTGCCATTTCTTCCATTTACAAAAAAAAAAATATATATATATATATATATATATATATATATATATATATATATATATATATATATATATATATATATATATATATATATATATATATATATATATATATATATATGTATATTCAACATTCTGAAATGATAGGAAACTAACTTAAAAGTTCATTTTGATAGTGAATCATTTATAAGTATTACTATGGAAACTATATAATTATTATTTTTTAACAGTAGGCGACCAACGTTCAGATTTTCCATTAAAAGAAATAAAAAGTTCAGAATACATCAAATATTTGTTCAGACTATCCATTAAAAGAAATAAAAAGTTCAGAATACATCAAATATTTACAATATTAAATGCAAATGGCTAAACATTATAAAAGAAAGAAACCCTAAAATGAAATGCTAGGTTAATTAAGGCTAGGGTAATAAAGACAATGCCGACCTAGGCATGTGCCGATTAGTCCTGTGCCCGATATGCTTTTTTCCAATCATTCCAAGACCGATAAACACTACTACAAAAAACTCAATTTGCGACCGAGCATTTGGTCGCTGAATGCCAGAATATGGCCGCCAAAACATTGTGGCGACCAAAAAACTGGTTGCTCCTTTCGTGGCGACCAAAACATCCTGTCTCTTATTCTAATTAGCGACCAACTTGCGTGTTTGTCGCAAGATCAATAATCTATTGAGACGAACATCCTTGTCACTAATGTCAAAGTTCCGGTAGCTATTACTTGGTATTTGGTCTCAAATGAATGCACTAGATGACGTTTAGTGACAAAAAATTCATCGCTGAACCTGTTCAGTTTGTCACTAATCATATTAACAGCGACCAAATATTAGTTGCAAAAATTTTATACCATAACAGAATAATTATTTGGGACAATTTCTTGGTCACCAATGCATACATATAGGAACCACATATTGGTCACTAAAGTCACGTTTGCATTTTATTGCAACGATAATTTTGTCGCCAAAACCACATTTAAAGAATTTATTAGCTACCACAAATATTATTTTCGTCCCAATAAATATATTTCATGCATATGATTCTCCAAATTCTAAATAAAACTTTTGAAATTTAAATTTCAACATGAATAACAATATTCATTATCATATATAATAATAATATCATGACTTTATATAATAAATATCAATTAAATACAAAAAAAATATAAAATCATCTAAAACATTGCATTAAAATAAGAAAATACCCTTTATAAAGAGAAAAAAATATTTGCTAAGCATATCACAATATAATTGATATGTTCGACCAAGTTGGTTGTTCCTACAAAGACAAACATATATATATATATATATATAACTCATAATGAAGATAAAACTAATAACAAAATATAAAAATTATAACACAATGAAACTAGTTTGGAGAAATTGATATATTCAAGGTTAACATCCCCCAAAAAATAATAAACATCTAAATTCAAAATTATAATAAGAATAATCAAGATTTTAAGGATATTAGTCCGAGATAGGATTTATTTAGGGTTTAGATAAATGAAATACCTATTTTCCATCTTGTAGAAAAGGTCTTTAGTGCTCAATATATGCTACAATTTCTGAAGAAAATAAACAAATAAATAAATTTAGAGCTGATTATGAAATTTTATGTACCTCATAATTTAGAGAATCTATGAGGTGAATTTAAAGACATAGAAAATCAAATATCATTAATACCTCATGTAAATTTAGACATGGTTCAAATTTTTTTTAAACAATAGGTGGAAAAATAATTTAATAAAAGATGAAAAATGGATGATTTAAAGGACCTAAAATGAAAACTTACCATTAATGGGAATGAGAAAGACCAATTTAAACAACTTCATTACTTGACACATTTCTCCTTTTCAATCTATACTTCATTCAATTGAGACATCTCTCACATAGACCTATTATTATGTTAATAAAAGTTCAAGAGTAACCACAAAAAAAATAGCGCATCCTAAAATCAAGGAAAAAATTACAACTTAATAAAAAACAAGTAACTTATTCATTTGTTGAATTTAGTACATATTAATTGATTAATGAATAAATATAATATAAACATATGTTGGAATACCAAGTCGATATTTAAAAAAAGAATATTAATATAATATAAACATATGTTGGAATTTATATTAAAAAAGAGATTAATAACTCACGGAATATAGCAAGAATTGATGTAGAGAATCTTCAACAGAGATCTCTAACTTTTAAGCAAAAGGCGATGGAGAATCAATGTTTTCTTCTAGACAAATGATAGAACACTTGTGTTGTAACTAAGAGGTGCTTACTAGGATTTCTCACCTTAATACGAACCACCTGGTAATATGAATTTAAACCAAACCAAAGTAATCACAACAATTAAAATACATAAATAAATAGATACGGGCCAAATTATCTCTACCTTTACAAACAGATTTCTCATTCAAATGACCTTTTATCGTAAATCCTAGCTATCCACTTTTTCCACATAAGGTGAGATGAAACATACCATCTTTAGCCTCAAAATTTGACTTGACAGACAAAGCATCAACAACTTCTTTCTACTTTCCAACCAAAGGTAAAATATTATACTCGATTAAATAATAACACAATTGCAAGATATTTAATTAAGAATATCATTGAAGAAAAAATCAAAATAATAGTGATAACACAATTAACAAACTCAAACAATAAAAAGGCGGAAATCAACAAATGAAACTCACATCTTTAGACATGGATTGAGACTTGGCACCAACATCTTTGCTTACCTGCCCAACTAATACATCAAATAAAATCAAGAATAAAAAATCAGAAAATAACATGGTATATTTATATACAGCTTTGGAAAATTTAGTTTCTGAATTTTAGCAATTAGTTATCTACTTGGAAAAAATACTCAGAGATTTGAATAAAAATCAGCAATTTGCAAAGATATGTTGTTCATAAACCTACTATTAACTTAAAATTAGAAGGTTACTGACAAATCCAATACTTCTCTATACTATGAAAAACTTAAGCCAGCAAAGAAAAAAAGCACACCAGTCATAATAGGAGAAATGCACCTCATCAAAATAGCGACTTGGTGCATATCGAGCAGTTGCGAGAGGTGCAGATCGAGTAGTTGCGAGAGTCACGAGAGTAGAAGCAATATCGGTCAACCGTTGAATTTGTTTCTGGCAATCAGATTTTAGTCTGAAGTTTTCATTGAATCATAGTTCAAAGTTATGTTCAAATATTAATATAAATAAAATATAAAGAATTCACTTATTAAAATATAAATATTTTTTTCTATTCTTGTTTAAAAATAAAAATTCTTAATGAAATATTTTATTTCTCATGTTAAAATCATCGAATATAATTTTGTTGGAATTTCCTCTTTATTTCGAATTTCATATTGTTATGTTTCTAATTTAATTTTTTTTTCTTGCTAAAACATGTGATTATAGACTCATAAGAAAACATGTAAAAAAATAATATACTCATTAAGTCCTACCTTATCATCTTACCTTTTCTTTTAAATTATTATCACAATATCATATGATTAGTTAGATTAATGTTTTGTGTTATACTCCGGTTACGTGAGAACTATCATATTAAAAAATTCATAGTATTGAGAACAATTTATATTACTCAATGTATTGTTTTCAAAAAAAATATGTGATCAATTTATACATAAGGCATATCATTTTAACAACTAAAAAATAAAAAAATAAGGAAAATGTAGCGATGACAGTTTTTTGAAGAAAATGAGCCATGAATGTTTCTTTTTCCTATGATAGTATACATATTTTTTCTATACATATAATACCATATTTTCTTTTTAAACGTCATGTTGAATAGAATTATGCTTTATCTTTTTAAAGTTAATCATCTATAAATAAATCTTATGTAGTTTCAACTAAAATCTTTGAAATAAATTTTCTTCCATTTTTATTTTTTATGATCTCATTTATCTATAAGCCCGATTAATACTTGATTTTATTTTCTAATATAATATGTTAAGATATAACAACATAAGGAAACCGAAGATAGTAAAAAAAGGTTGACCTTTTAATCATAGAAATCTTAATACAAACATAAATTGAGATTATAAATTAATTATCCAAATTATTTAGTGGGCTATTAATTTTATTTTTTATGAATTTATCATTTATGTTATCTTATTTCTCATATACAAATTTATTTGTATTGATCCGTACTTAACAAAATTAGATGTGATATAGAATACATTTTTGAATGAATAATAAATGGACAAAATATCATATGATGTAATTCAAAATGATTTTAAACATACGCAACTTACGTAACATAATTATTACATATTATTTATCTACTATGAATTCATTTCAAACTTTTATTTTGATATTTCATAATTGTAATTTATACATTATAAATTGAAATAAGTAATAAAATAGAATTATTTAAAGCTAAGCGTGGGTATCAGTGAATCTGAAAAACCAAAGTATGTGATTATACCAGTGCTGCAAATAGCGGTCTGTAGCGGCGCTATAGCGGTTTTAGAAGCTAAATGCTGCGCGCAGTAGTTTTGTCGTGGTGTAGCATTTTTCGACGATTTAGCGGTGAAGCGATCCACAATAGCGGTATTGCGTGTGTGTGTTACGGTATAGCGGTTTGAATAGTATTTTTTAAGGATTTTTTTAATTGATTTTTTTAATGGATTTTTTAATTGGATAGATTTGTTGTATTTTAATATTTTAATATTAATCATATTTTGATTTTGGACATGTAATTTTTGACAAGAACATTTCAAACTTTTATTGTTAATATTTTAATATTACTCATATTTTAGTGTTGCATATTTTTTTCTTTTAGATTTTATAGTGCATATATTACGTAGCGGTATATAGGGAAAACAATATTTACATATATTATCTACTATAAAAATGTATCTCCGTAATTCGCTACATGAAAATCCTAAAAACAACACACTGCTAAACGCTATTTGCAACCTTGGATTATACCAAAATAGTGTTTTTGGCGTTACGGCTGCTATAGAGGCGCAATAACGGTGAAATAACTATAGTTAGATAATGAAGTTTTTGTATGTTTATTTTGGAACTTTGTGGTGTATGTTTAATTATGGACAATGAAATTTGTGTGTGATTTTATGTTTAATTATGGATCATTGTAATGTCTTTATTTGTGGTGTTTTTTTAGTTTTTTATATTGAAAATGTTATTATGATAATAAATTTTTCACTAATACGTATGATTATTTACACAAATTATAATTTGTAGTTTATGTCCGCTATAGGGTCACATAGCTAGAAGTGGCAAATAGATGGGTTGGATCAAAATTCGGTTCGGTATTCGGGTTCGGTTACATGTACGCTCAGGTCATCTCCAGGTGTTGGCCAGCCTAGGTATAGTCGGGTTTTACTCGGGTCATATTTTTGTTAGGTCTTTCTCAGCTATGATTATTGTAAGGTCCATCAGATTTGGGTTGTCTTAGCTTCAGATTGAATATTTTGGGTTCGGGTTGATTTTGGATCAATGGTTGTATTATTTTCATAATATTTCAAGTTGATTTTATAAATTATTTTTCTTTATTACTACCAATGTAAATCACGGTAAAATCGTCGTTTATATTTCACACAATTTAACAAAATAATTTATATTTCCCTATTAATCAATTTACGAGTATGAGCGGTAAATGAGTTTAGGGGTCGAACATAAGAAGGTGTGGCCTCAAGAATTAACTAGTCTCAATGATGTATCTCTAGTGTAAAATCTTTTAATTCAAGAGTTATTAGGTAAATTTTCAAGTTTAAATTCAATTTTCAGTTTTGTCTTAAAAATTCAACACGTCACACTTTAGTGATTTAATTCGTAACTAGAACAAATAAACTCCGAATCCAACTCACGAGATATCGTTGGAAACTAGAAGGAGAGATATACGATGTGGTTCTTTACTGTTATTATTATTTTATTAAAGATTTTCGAGTTATTTGCAATTCAGTCCAGAACTTATCTCAGATTCAAAATCGGTTCAGCAGCAACTTCAGAAAATTATAAAAATATCACCAGACCTTCAAAAATCCAAAAATTCTTACAGAACTTCAATTATAAAGTTTTAGATTAGCTGTTAAAATCCGGTATAATTATGTTTTGTAGTTGAGATTTATAATGAAAACTCAGATCTGGATTAGAAACTAGTTCTGACAGACCAGTTCTTACAAAAGTCATAATAACTTCTGATCTGATTTAACAACTAATATGTTAAAATTCATATTTAGATTCTACACTTCGAAATAATTCAAGAAAAACTATTTTTATATTTTTAATATTTGTTTTTATATTTTTAAAAATTCAGAAGAAAAAGAACAGTAGATCTGGACAAAAAGATAGAAAACAGAAATATTACAAACTTAGAAAATTAATATCTCACAAATTATAGATAGTACTTGGGCAAAATTTGATTTGAAACTTATCTACTAAATGAGATATAAATTTAAAAAATATAAATTTAATTTTTTAGAACTGAATAGGACACGAAATTAAGGGAAAAAAACTGAAAAACAGAGAAAATACAGCAGTAAGGAAGAAACTGGTTTAGGGTTTGATTATTGATTTAAAAATAGGGATTTAAAGGAAATTTATGATGTGTAACAATCATTAATCACTTAGGGTATAATTTTTCAGATTTAGATGATGAATTTGAGCAATCTAAGCTAAGATTTAACTCAAGAAATTGATCAAGAACTAGTTCATCTCAAAACAGCCATTTCAAAACAAAACTTGGTCTAAATCAATCACAACTCCAAATTAATCACGCAAAGTACTAAGCTAAGCCTTCTAAGGGATCAACAAGTCAATAAACTCTGGATTTAATAGATCAATTGATGAAAAATACTAAGCTAAGTAATTTTCCCCAATTTATTCAAAAATATTTGTGTTCATGACTATTCATTAAAATTCAGCAAAATTACAAGAAATTAAAGCAAGATTTCATGCATACAAATCACAAATTCCTTTCCCTATCTAGATTTACTCACACATAATCACAAGAACAAGAATTTGACAAGATTTCATCATGATTATTACAAAATTGAGTTCTTGTGATCTAAAATTCAAATTGAATAATTAAAAGAGAATTGGATTAAACCGAGATGAAGGCCAGCCGGTAGCTCCCTCGAGTTGATTTGAAGCTTCAATTGCGCCTCGATTCAAGCTGGAATCGACCGATTCGAATTTTCCCCAAATCAGACCCAAATTGCGCGATTTCACTCAAAAAATGAAAATTAGAGATCAAGAAAGCTTGAAACTCATTAGTGGTGGTTTTAGAGGTTAGAGAAGATGAATGGGGAGTGGTGTATAAGTTAAAGAGAGTGGGAGAATGAATTCTTCGAGAGAATGATTGAAAGAGCGTGTTGTTGGTGGATTAGAATACGGTTCTTTTTATAGAGAGTTGAGGAATATTTTGGGGCTTGTGATTGGCTCAGGTAGATCAAGGGATTGTACTGAAGATCTGGACCAAGTTTCGTTGAATTTCGTTGAAAAATGAGGGAGAATTTCAAATTTTAGTATTTGGCGGTTATTTTGAAATCTGGAATTTTGTTGAACGGTTTAGTGACATCATTTCAAACTCGAATATCTCACTCATTTCTTCATAATTTTCTGTGTTCTTGATATCCATGGAAAGAGGGAAGAGAGAAGAAGATAAAGGAATTAGTTTTGCGTGAAAAGGAGGCCTGTGGAGTGAGATATGGACTTGAGAAGTTTCAGCTCGAATTGAGTAATTTCAGCAAAAACAGATTTGAATTTCATCGAACACTTACTTCAAACTCGATTATCTCACTCAATTATTTATCATTTTCTGAGTTCTTTATATGGTTGGAAAGAGGGGAATGAGTAGAAGAGAATGGTGTTGGAATTATTTCAAACAAAGGTATGTAGAGGAAATGGAAAGCTCGAGAACTTCTCAGCTCAAACAGTCTATTTTTATGGCTAACATGAGGTTTTTCGCGTTTTCCGGTCAATTCCGGCGGTACTAGCGATGATGAATGATACGGTTGTGCTTATCTTGTCAAGACGAGTCAAATGGTGGTGAGTTTGTTCAATTCTGAGCATTTCGGAAAATTAGTGCTTTTGAGAGAGAAAGAGTTGACTTTGACTGCGACGGTTGACCAGAATTTTGATGCATCACTTTTTTCGCTATTCTTTCGCTGCTTGGTTTATTATGAGGTGTAAAATGATGGTTAGGATCCATTTGATCGGAACGTCACATTCCGATACGAAACCCCATAAGAAACTTGGACGTTTCTTCTCTGTTTTGGGAACGAACGTGGGCGGTTCATGTATCGGTTTGGCTGACGAACGTCATGAGACAGTGGACGTTTTCATAATGTTTTGTGGTCGTTTCTTACTCGTTCCAATATTTGCTCTTTTCCACCAATGTTTTCCATCGTTTAGGGTTGGAGAAGTATGTGTATGGGGTATTTAAGAGGTTTCAAAATATATTTATGAATTATGAGCATTTTTTACACATTTCATATGAATTATGATTGAATTTGTCATGATAAAAACCCTAAAAATGTGTATAAATATATGCATTACAAATCCCACCACACTTAAACCAAGCTTGCCCTCAAGCATAAATAAAATCAATTTTTAGGGTTTTTAGAATCAGTTTAAAGCATTTTGAAAAGAGATTTAATTTTTGCCATGAATGTTATATACTAATATTTGATTATTATAATAGTACACGATTGTCGATGAATATCCATTAATAATTTCAAATTCAAATTTATTTAAAATTCCCCAATCCTTCAAATACGAACTGTTTTCCAAAAAGTAATGTTCTAATTTTATTTTTTATACTTTCTCCCCCTAAATTTAAAATGGTGAATTTATACAAATTACCCCAAAAGTTTCAACTAACTCAACTTTCTTTTTTATAAACACGTAAAAGTTGGTATGCTATCCACTCATGTTATCAAAAGACAAGTTGTGCTTGCACGTACAAAAAAATCCTTCGTTTTCTATTGCGGATATGTAAAATTTTTTTCTTTTTCAAGGGTTTAAAAATAATTTTTCACATTTTTTTAATTCTTTTTATGAAGGGATAAGAGGTTACGATTTCAGTCACTTATTTTTAGTGCGAAAATTAGAGATGGACATACGAGTCATTAGCTATGCCATGAAAGATAGGATGAGTTAGAAATTTTTTGCGAAACTAGTGGTATTAAAAGTAAGGTTTGATTTCTCAAAAGATTTAATCACAACATTACTCTAAAGAAAATGATTTATAATTTCGTTAAAGGGGCAAGTGAAATATTTATGAATTTTCAAAATGCTTAATGGATTTTAAATGGATATTATAAATGGAAATGAGGTGGAAAATATGGCATACATGACGAAGGTTAAATCCTTTTGAAGTTTTTAAATCTTTTCATCATTTTCCAAAATCCTAAGTATTTTTCAAAAATTACTTGAGAGCACTTAGTTTTAAAATATTTTCCATTTTCAAAAAAAATTTCTTCTTTTCATTTAAATGTCTCACACACACAAACTTTATTAAAAAAAATGAAGAAAAACAAGTAAAAATTTTAAATTTTATGGTGTTTATGAGTTTTTAATTATTTTTGAAATTTTGAAATTTTCCAATTTTTAAGAATTTTCACATTTTTACAAGAAACTAAAACTTGGTTTTGCACAAAACCACCCCACCACACTTAAACTTTTGTTTGTCCTCAAACAAAAAGTTCAAAAATGAGAAAATTATGGAAATTTGAAAAATTAATGGGGTTTTGTGCAAAACCTTTCCCACCACACTTAAACTTTTGCGTAGCAAATGTTTAAGTGTGAAAGAGAGTTTTGTAAAAAGAAGAAAATAAAATAACGAAAGAAAAAAATACGACCTGATGTGGCGAGTTGCCTCTCGCAAGTGCTCCCGTTTTACGTCTGGAGCCCGACGCCTTCGTGTTAGCCTCTCTCGAATGGGTCGTAAATGTGAGCAAATCCTTGTAAGAGCTCACATGGTAATAAGATGCTCATCGGGGATTTCTTGTACTTGTTTTTAGTTTTCTGAAGGATATGAAAGTGTGGCCTTCTTGCTTTGGGAAGGAGTTTGGTGTCGATTCTCGTCGAGAGGGGCAATTCAATGCCTAAATTCACTCCTTGGTAGGTTGGAAGGTCGACGTACATTACACCGCTTATCTCAAGCTTGGTGTAATGTATGGTTTGACAAGACATGGGTTTTGGGGAAGTTTGTGGAATTTTCTCGAGGTTTGGGATGGTCGGTTCGTCCAAATTTTCAATCTTTGAGTCATGGTTTGACTCATCCTCATCCTCGACCCATAGTTTCTCAAAAATATTTATAATTTCTTTAACCAATTTTTTGGTTTTGGTGGCACTCGACTCGTCGAAAGGTTCAACCAGTGAGTCATCACATGACTCGCATTCCACATTACTCGAGACCTTACAAAAGTCCTCGAAGTCGAAACTAGGATTTGTAGCACTCGGAATTTCGCCCGATTCAACCTTTGAGTCCTTTCTTAGCACGCATTCCTCATCACTCGAGCCTTCACAACACTCACTCCCTGATTCCCTGTCTGACCTACATTCCCCATCAAACAAATATTCTACCACCTCAAAGTTGGCGTCCTTGTTCTCCTCATTTTTCTCCCCTTCGAGCATTTCCTTCTCCTCATCACCTTGAGAACCCTCAACCCCTAATTCTTCAAAAACTCTAGAACCCTCATCACAAAGAGATTCTCCCATTTCCACTTCTTCAAAGACCCTAAGACCCTCATCACAAAGAGATTCTCCCATTTTCACTTCTTCAAAGACCCTAAGACCCTCATCACAATGGCTAGCTTCATTGTAACAAGGTTGGAGAGTGGATTCTTGAATAATGGTATGAACTTTGTCCATGCCTTTCATGAGCGAGTTCGACATCTCTAAAAAGCATTTCTCGAAGAGGTCCAGTTTATCAAGCCATTTGTCTTCAAAAGAGATTTGAGGTTGTTGATATTCTTGGTATGGAGAGTAGTACTCGTTTTGGTGGAGGTGAAGTTGAGAGGAATGGGTTGGTGTGGCGGGCGTGTACGGGTTTTGGACTGAAGTTGTTGCTGAACTGATTTTGAATCTGAGATAAGTTCTGGACTGAATTGCAAATAACTCGAAAATCTTTAATAAAATAATAATAACAGTAAAGAACCACATCGTATATCTCTCCTTCTAGTTTCCAACGGTATCTCGTGAGTTGGATTCAGACTTTATTTGGTCTAGTTACAAATTAAATCACTAAAGTGTGATGTGCTGAATTTTTAAGACAAAACTGAAAATTGAATTTGAACTTGAAAATTTACCTAATAACCCTTGAATTAAAAGATTTTACACTAGAGATACATCATTGAGACTAGTTAATTCTTGAGGCCACACCTCCTTATGTTCGACCCCTAAACTCATTTACCGCTCATACTCGTAAATTGATTAATAGGGAAATATAAATTATTTTGTTAAATTGTGTGAAATATAATCGATGATTTTACCACGATTTACAAATGGCGCCGTTGCCTGGGAGGCGGCTTGCATCAAGTTTCTAACTAACCCATCTCATATTTTCTCTAGTGTTTTTGCCTCTCTTATATTTAAAGGTTATTAGCGCGCAAGATCTTCAATGGATTGGCAAGGCGAGAGGTGAAAGAGATTCAATGACGGGAAGACAAACGTGGACGGGATGGCCACATGACGGCTATCGAAGGAACAATGGCGAAAGCTCCTTCGAGCAGACACAACCTCTCTACGGGAAATCTTACGGGCAAGGAGCATTGTTCAACCACTCGTCTAATCAGGAGTTGAGGGATGAAATGTTCAACCAACCTTGGGGTTTTCAAACTCAAATGAACTTCAAAAATCCAAAAATTCTTACAGAACTTCAATTATAAAGTTTTAGATTAGCTGTTAAAATCTGGTATAATTATCTTTTGTAGTTTGAGATTTATAATGAAAACTCAGATGTGGATCAAGAAACTAGTTCTGACAGACCAGTTCTTACGAAAGTTATAATATCTTCTGATCTGATTTAACAACTAATATGTTAAAATTCATATTTGGATTCTACACTTTGAAATAATTCAAGAAAGACTATTTTTATATTTTTAGTATTTGCTTTTATATTTTTAAAAATTCAGAAGAAAAAGAACAGTAGATCTGGACAAAAAGATAGAAAACAGAAATATTACAAACTTAGAAAATTAATATCTCACAAATTATAGATAGGAATTGGGCAAAAATTTGGTTTGAAAATTATCTACTAAATAAGATATAAATTTTAAAAATATGTATTTAATTTTTTAGAACTGAATAGGACACGAAATTAAGGGAAAAAGACTGAAAAACAAAGAAAATATAGCAGCAAGGCAGAAATTGGTTTAGGGTTTGATTATTGGTTTAAAAATAGGGATATAAAGGAAATTTATGATGTGTAACAATCATTAATCACTTAGGGTATAATTTTTCAGATTTAGATGATGGATTTGAGCAATCTAAGCTAAGATTTAACTCAAGAAATTGATCAAAAACTAGTTCATCTCAAAACAGCAATTTCAAAACAAAACTTGGTCTAAATCAATCACAACTCCAAATTAATCACACAAAGTACTAAGCTAAGCCTTCTAAGTGATCAACAAGTCAATAAACTCTGGATTTAATAGATCAATTGATGAAAAATACTAAACTAAGTAATTTTCCCCAATTTATTCAAAAATATGTGTATTCTTGACTATTCATTAAAATTCAGCAAAACTACAAGAAATTAAAGCAAGATTTCATGCATACAAATCACAAATTCCTTTCCCTATCTAGATTTTCTCACACATAATCACAAGAACAAGAATTTGACAAGATTTCATCATGATTATTACAAAATTGAGTTCTTGTGATCTAAAATTCAAATTGAGTAATTAAAAGAGATTTGGATTAAACCGAGAGTTGGAAGACCAGTCGGTAGCTCCCTCGAGTTGATTTGAAGCTTCAATTGCGCCTCGATTCAAGCAAGAATCGACCGATTCAAACTTTCCCCAAATCAGCCCCAAATTGTGCGATTTCACTCAAGATAGAGAACCTCTACTCGTATCCACGCGAACTTCAGACGTACGGAATAACCGAACTTGGCTAGACAAGTCCGGAAATACTTTCCGAATATCTCTCAAAAGTTTCTCTCTGTTTTCTGTGTAGTAGACGGCCTCTAAGGCTTCTAAGTTGTGTATCAAATAGAGAGACTCTTCCCTTCTATTTATACTAGAGAGAGAGGCGAACGATTGCTCAGTTACCATAGCTAAAACCCTAATCTACACTTATTCCGTTGCCAACGGAATAGGTACTTCCATAACGAAATAATTGGCAGCTAAGGTTATTACAGTTTCCATATATATTTCGTTGGGAACGGAACTATTCCGTTGCCAACAGAATGGCACTGTTTTGTTCAATCAATTATCCAATAATTGATTATTTCATTCACCAATTTATACATTACATGTATAACTGCTTTGAGGCATATTCATCCCGTACGAATGGAGTTCATTGTGTGACCGTGTAGGTTCCATTTAATGCTGGCAACAATCTTCTTAAGATCGTAAGTCATGAGTAACCTCTAGACTGATGTCATGACTACCCATGTTAAATGAAATGATCAGTGATCATAAATCTATCTGAATAGACATTTGCTTATTCCTTTTGTTCTACGATATGCGTCTTGATCACAAGGCACGGTAATATGCCATCCTTGAGTTTGATCAAAGTCTCTTTCCTGATAGAGAATTAGACTGAGTAAATACAAAATGATATTAACAACACATGTTAATCCATTTTGAGCATGACCATGCATTTCCTTCAGTCCTAGTTCATCAGGGGGCCCAGAGATATCTCCCTCATGATGAGAGGAACAAATCCCATCTTGGTCACTCACATTCCTCGTCATGATTCAGTGCATTCCTAATGATGACCCTAATGATTATCCCATTACGGATGACGTAGGATCATATTAAAGTATGCAATTTCACATACAGGAATCCGTGGTGATCTCAGGTCGTAGGAACAAGCACACTATTCATATGAGAATCACTAATGACATATACCATGCATATTCTCATAGTGTGGTCAGTCCAGTATGTGTTCTCTAATACGTACCTATATTCCAGGCTTGACATTTCTATGTCCACGATCAGCAGAACGTGATCATCCAGCCTGCGAATCTACTAGTGTGGATATGTAGCTTCTTACCTGAAGTATGTCTATCTCTATAAACATCCTACATATCACTAGGGACAGTTTAGAATGTCATTCGTTGGTTCACAGTTCTACTATCAGAATCACGTATTCTGATGACGTGAACCCGAAGTGTCATTCTTGGTTGATATAAGATTTACATGCACAACCCATACACACAGATATATAAGAAACAACCTTTATTGAATAAATAATAATGTCTTAATACATAATCCATTTTCTAATACAAATACATTTGGCCTAGGGCACTAATCCTACACATTTCATTTAACATGGGTAGTCATGACATCAGTCTAGAGGTTATTCATGACTTACGATCTTTAGAGGATCGTTGCCAGCGTTAAATGGAACCTAGACGGTCACACAATGAACTCCATTCGTACAAGACGAAAATACCTCAATAATAGTTATACATGTGATGTATAAATGGGCGAAAGAATAAATCAAATATTGGATATTTGCTTGTGCGGGAATTACTGTTCACACGCAGGAATTATTGTTCACGCACAAGAATTACTGTTCACGCGTTCGAACGGAACACATATGGTTTGTGCTGATTTGCATGGCGGACAAACATCGTTTATATGGAAATGATGGCCCATTCGAAGCAGGAATTACTGTTCATGCGGCAGGCAGGATTTGTTTGCTTAACGAAAGTTGCCATTCTTTCACCCCCTCTCTCTAGTATAAATAAGGGGTATCCCCCTTCTATTCGACACACAATTCAGAAGCCTTAGAGGCTGTCTATTATATAGAAAAGAGATAGAAAGTTTTGAGAGATTTTCGGAATGTATTTCCAAACTTGTCTAGCCATATCCAGTTTTTCCATACATCTGAAGTTCGCGTGGATACGAGTCGAGGTTCTCTATCTTGAGAACTTGTGAGATATCGATCTTCATCCCTAGGAGAAGCAAGGAGGTTGCGAGTCGAGCTTCAGGAAGGAGAAGGTTGCAAGTCAGAAAAGTTCAAACCTACATCCGTTCTTCGTCTCGCGGATCAGGAAGATCCGAGGTATAAATTTTAATAGTTAATATCATACTTTTATTCCCTTAACGTAGATCCTAGGACGGGTTAAATCCATAGGTTCCGCTGCTCATGTAACGTATATAGCTGTGGATTTCCCAACAGTGACATCACAGCGTTCGTTAAGGAAATAATCGTCGATTATGTATTTGAAATTTAGTAAATTCTAATATAATTAATTTTAGGGGTTTGAAAATATTATTTCAAGACATCACGGAAATAGTTTCTAGGAATATGATATTGGATATTATGATTTTCTAGAGTTTCGAAAATTAGTTTTTGGAAATCTGTTTTGGAAACGGGACTAAAACAAAGGAAAAATAGATTTTCCAACAGGTCTCTGTCCCCAACGGAATAGTTCCGTTGTGAACGGAATAGTCTGTTGAGAACATAGTAGAGCCGAAAATTCATGTTTTTGTCAATGACTGTTCCGTTGAGAACGGAATAGTTCCACAGAATAAGGTTGAATTTACGAGAAACCCTAATTTTTGTTATATATGGAATTTAAATATACAAATATGGTATGAGCTTTAGATCTGTGATTGTTCTGTGATGTAATGTTGTGTGTGAATGCTTGTAATTTTATTTAGAGAAAAGTCTATTTTTGCCCCCTCAACTATTGACCTAGCTCATTTTTGGTCCCTCACCTTTTTATTGGTCCAATTTTAGTCCCTCAATTATTCAATAAGTGTATTTTTGATCCTTCCATCCGTTAAGTGCATATGTGTCCGTTAAATTTGACACGTAAGCAATGACGTGGCATTAGTAACGTGACAAATGTTTGAAAAAAATAAAAAATTCATTAATTCCCCTCTTTTCTTAAAATATTATTTTTATTAAAAAATGTATATTTTGTATTTTTGATTATATATTAAATAAAAGTTAACACGTTATTGTGTATGTGTTAAGAATATATGCCACATCATTGCTTACGTGTCATATTTAACGGACACTTAAGCACTTAACAGATTGAAAGACCAAAAACCCACTTATTAAATAGTTGAGGGACTAAATTGCACCATAAAAAGTTGAGCGACTAAAAATGAGCTAATTCAATAGTTAAGGGGGTAAAATTGGACTTTTCTCTTTTATTTAATATCTATGGCAGCCAGTGAGTTGTTCAAAGTTGTAATTATAGCAACCGTGAGTTGTCCAAATTTATAAATTACCTTTTCTAGCAGTAGGATAGTTATTAGGATAGATATTATTTCAAGACTTCTAGGCAAGAGATCTTGGCGCAATCTTTGGAAGATGGCATTGGATCTTCACACACACAATGAAGGGTTCGTTGAAGAATACTTCTGCAATATAGAGATAGATCTAGAATTAGGAACCTCATGATCGCTCGTGAGGATTAGCTTCATACCATATTTAACTTAGTTTCTGTGATGTTTATATTTATAAATCTAAAACAAAATCCTTCAGAATGTTAAGTAAGGAAGTGCCCCCCATGTCACTGAAGCCCTCGAAACTTAGACAGTCTTCCATGTGGGTCATGCCAAAGCGGAGCATATGGAGGATTGTCTTTGTAAAGGAGGGTATGCGGGAAATGTCGTCCAGCATGAGTCATGGCAAAGCTGAGTGTGCTGGACTCTATTTCGCTGATAATCATACATGGTTAAACTTAACTGAGCAAGCAAGTCGGACTTGGGCTCAGGGCACAAGATGGAATAATCCACCGGGCATATGATGCTCATTCCATAAAAGAAAAGAGTTGTATATGATACAATTGGAAGTGTTCCTACCTAAATAGTTGTGTATTGAGAGTTACGCCAAAATGCACTTAATACTCAATGAAATACGGATCTTGACTCACTATGAAACCTCATTTATTTGAAGTTTCCGAATCAATACTACTGAAGGTGGTTGATTTAAAGAAAAATAGTGGGATTACAATATAAGAAACACCAAAACAAAACAACCCAAATGAATAAATAATAATGGCACTTTACATTTTAACTTGTAGAATAATGGCAGATAATAGTAACTCAACTGGGTTGAATTTGCGATCTATCCTTGAGAAGGATAAGCTCAATGAGTCTAACTTCCTTGACTGGTTTAGAAACCTGAGAATTCTTCTCAAGGCTGACAATAAACTGTATGTCATAGAAGAGACTTACCAAGAGTAACCAGAATAGGGAGCCACAAGGGCTGTCCGAGATGCTTATGCTAAATACGTCAAGGACGACACGGAGATAGCTTGTCTCATGCTAGTGACCATGACCTCCGAGCTTCAGAAGCAACTGGAGGACATGGGTGCTTACAATATGATCATAACCCTCAAGGAAATGTTCCAAGAGCAGGCTAAAGTTGAGCGCTACAAAGTGACCGTCTTTCTGACTAACACGAAGATGGTTGAAGGTTGATCTGTGAGTGCTCATGTACTCAAAATGAAGAGCTATCTTGATCAATTGGAGAGACTTGATTCAGCTATGCCCAGAAAATTGGCTGTTGACATAATTCTCGAGTCGTTGCCTCCTAGTTTTAAGCAATTCATCATGAACTATAATATGCATCAGATGGAGAAATCCATCACCGAGTTGCATGGAATGCTTAAGAATGCACAGGAGGACATGAAGACAAATGTTGTCAAAGATGTCCTAATGGTTCACAAGGGTAAGAAGACTGCGAACAAGAGCAAGGGTAAAGGCAAGGTGTTACCTAAACCTAAGATCAAGAAAGACAAGGAGGGAGTTTGCTTCCATTGCAACAAGGTTGGCCATTGGAAGAGAAACTGCAAACTCTATCAGGACGAAATCAAGAAGAGTAGTGTGATTACCGCTTCAGGTATTTTTGTTATTGAAACTAATTCACTTACTCCAAAATCATGGGTATTGGACACCGGATGTGGTACTCACATTTGTAATGATGTGCAGGGACCACAAAGGAGTAGAAGATTAGCTAAGGGCGAAATCGACCTGCGTGTGGGAAATGGAGCAAGAGTTGCTGCATTAGCCGTAGGAACATGCTGGAGGTAGGAAAATTCACTTTCCTCCATCCTGAGGTGCTAGTCCAGGCCGAATCCCCATTATAACCATATCTTGTGTAGCTTTGACGCCGTCCTTTGTTTTTCCTGAATATTCAGCAAAGTCCCAACCAGACTTTCACAAATTTTCTTAATTATGTGCATCCCATCCAAGCAATGCCGAATTTCCAAATTAGACCAATAAGGAAGATTCCAAAATATAGATCTTTTCTTCCATAGGCCGTCCGGGATTTTGTCAAGATTTCTTTCCAAATTGAACATTTACATTCTTTATTTCTTCATAAACTTCTTTTTCGCTTAATGCCATTGGCGCATTCCAGAGTTTAACAGTGTTGTCGAATTCCTCTTTCTTCCGCCGATAGGGGTGGTTCCGGCGAAAAAACCTACGATGTCCCATATACACGTTCTTCTTACAGTTAGGAAACCGTATGGAACACGTTTCTTCCGCGCAAATAGGACACGCTTTGACTCCTTTATTCCTGAAACCCGAAAAGTTACTGTATGCGGGAAAATCATTAATCGTGCACAGAATCATGGCATGGAGGGTAAAAAATTCTTTCTTCCATGCATCAAATACATGAACTCCGTCCCTCCACAGTTTATCAAGTTCCTCAAATAATGGAGCCAAAAACACATCGATATCATTACCCGGCTGTTTAGGACCCGAAATTAGCAAAGGCATCATTAAATACCATCGTTTCATGCACAACCATGGAGGGAGATTGTAAACACATAGTAAAACTGGCCACGTACTGTGACGACTACTCATATTGCCGTAAGGATTCATCCCATCCGTACATAACCCTAACCTCAAATTTCTAGCATCACTGCCGAAATCGTTGAATAACCTGTCAATGTTCCTCCATTCAGGAGAATCAGCGGGGTGTCTGAGCATTCCGTTGTCTTTACGACAATCTTAATGCCACCATAACAATTTAGCGTCTTGGGGATTTGCGAAAAGACGATGAAACCTAGGTATTTTTGGCAAATACCAAAACACCTTCGCAGCGGGTTTTTTTCGATCATCACTCTCATCATCATTCTTATTGTACCGCGAAGCGTTACACTTCGGGCATTTATCCAAATCATGGTACACTTCTCGGTATAATATGCAATCATTTGGACATGCATTGATTTTCTCTACGGACATACTCAAAGGACACAACAACTTTTTCGCCCGATAGGTTGAATCCGGCAACTCATTTTTTTCCCGGAGCATTTCTCCTAACAGTTTGAGTAAAGATGTGAAACTTTTATCGCTCCATCCATTTTTGGCTTCTAAGTTGTATAATTTAAAAACAGCTAACATTTTGGTAAATTTCGTACAACCAGAAAATAACGGTATGTTAGATTCATTACAGAAATTTTCAAAAATTTCAGGAATATTATTAAAATTTTGTGCTACATCATTTATCATTTCTATATTTTCAGTATTTTCAGTTTCTATAAATTCACCCAAACCGGGTGCATCAAATATAGTCGTGCTTGTCCCAACATTATCGTTCTCTCCATGCCATTTCCAATGGGTGTATCGCTCCTTAAATCCACGATAAATTAAATGGTCTCTAACTTCTTCGATATTTCGCAATCTTCGCAAGTTCTGACAATCTCGACAAGGACAAAGAAGTGTCCGTACACCTCTCAGCCTAATATCTTCCATGACACATTCCACAAATTCATCAATGTCTCCCAAATATTCAATTATGTCTCACTTGATCCCATACATCCAACTGCTACGATCCATCTGCAGAAAAATAAATTATATAGCGCTAATGTGATCAGATTTACTATAAAGCTACGGGCCGGTCAACAATCCTAACCCACTCTCTGAATGCTTTGTCTTATTAGCACACATACGTTAGCTGCAATATGATATTTGAGAAAAATCCGGCAGCACTTCTCCTAAGCTACCCGAGTACGCCAACACATACATTTCAATGTGCGTACGTACCCGTGGAAGCAATAGAAGAAATACTACCGAATTCTTCTCAAACACCACATTGCAGTTAACGTATGTGTGCTAATCCTAAATGAGACAAAATATTCAAAGAGCAGTCCCAAAAACGGGGACTATTCGAGATTAATCCCTATTGGATTAATCTCGAATGAGTACCGAGACCAAAATTATTTTAACCAGAGGTTGGAGAATATAATATTACCTTAGAAAGAGAGAGAGGTGGAGGAGAGGACGAGAGCAGCGCTGGTTGGAGAAGAAAATAACAGAGAGCTTCCATTATCTTCTATATTTCGCTGTTTAGAGGAGAAAAGAGGCAGCCAATGAATTAATTTATTTCAATTCGCTGGAAGTAACCCTAAAATATTAGCATCGATTTTCAAAACAAAACCGTAACCAAAGTTGAACAGGACATCTGCATCTGCATCGGTTTTTATAAAAACACCGTTATCAAAGGTGTAAACGAATTCTGCATCGGTTCCTTCATGGAACCATTACAGATTTGCATTGGTTCCTTGGAGAAACCGTTACAGATTTGTATCGGTTCTTTGGAGGAACCGACACTAATACTAAACGCAACAGTTTCTCCAATAAACTGTTACAGATTTTGCATCGGTTCTTTGAAAAAACCGTTATAGAATATTCCTGCCAACTTTTAATCTTTTCTTGTCTCACTTAGCATCGGTTTCTGAGTTACAGCCAATATGGAAAGTTTAGAAATTAATTTCGAAACTGCCATTGGCCTCTTTTAGTAACGCCTTTCTTATAAACCGTTACTAAAGCAGTGTTACTAAAAATCTTTTTTGTAGTAGTGTGAAAATTTAGGACTTTTTTGTAATTTTCAGAAAGTTAGGAGGTTATTTGTAAATTTTTCTTTATTTCTGGGTTTATTAGTTTTTGGGATTTGGAAATAAAAAAACAAAAAGAAAGAAAAATGATGTATTCTAGAAACAAAACTTAATTTGTTTTGTTTATATCAGATATTTCACTAGTTATACAATTAGATGACTAACAAAATTAGTGTTTAGAAAGACATATATGTAATGTACCTTTGATTTAAACTGAGTTTCTTTACAATTACATTGGGCCAAAAAAAGTCAAAATAAAATAAACCGAAAATAATGAAAATAAGAAAATTAAAATCCCGCATGAAACATGATCTGGCCCACTCAGTCCTGCAGCAACCTAAGTTATCCTGTGTTAAGTTAAACAAAAAAATAGTATTATTAGTAAAAATAAGTTTTTTTTTTCATATTTTAGTAAGAATTTTAAAATCCTAGTGAGTATATGTTTGTTCATTACCACTTGACAAAGATTAATATGTCAAATTGTTTCCTATTTAATTCCAGAATTATTTGATGTATAATTGGTCAACTTGGTCTATGTTATTATTTTATTTTATTTGTTAGCTTGATAAGAAGCAAAAAGAAAAAACACAAACAAAACATAAAAAAGGTATGAAAATTAAGTTGATAATATACCTAGACAGCTCACGGCACTATCATGTAACACATTTCCATTTTCTGCATTAATAAGTAAAACAATAAAATATAAATATAAATATAAATTTATTCAAAAGTTTAAGAAACTTTTCAATTTAATTAAACTCCAGATTTATTCGAGTCAATAAAAAAAGACATACCATATTACTACAAGGATCAAAATAAATAATTCTATGTAACTTGTGCATAACATATTTATAGTTAACATATGATTGTATTGGTATATAATAATTAGGTAAAAATAAATATAGGTAAAAAGCTAAAAAAAAAAAATGAAATATATACCAGTTCTAACTTGCACGGTACCTTCCATATCAGCATCCTCTTCATATTCTGCATTAAGAAGAAACCAACATTAAAATAAATATAAAAGAAATTACCAAAACAAAAAAACACGTTCTTTATTTTAGTAAACGGATTGCAAAAAGAAAATTAACTTTTTTCAATTTTTGAGTAAATTATAATATATTTAGATGAGATTTTGAAGAAACCATGATCACAATCTGCAAATGAATTTATTTATTAAATTTAAGATAATGTAGGGTGATTTTGCGAAAGAACGGTTCTTCAAATTGTTGCTATTCATATAATTAACAGAAAAGGGAACATTATAGTATTCATTGGTTTTCAATTTATCCAAATTTCAAACACAGTAGATTAAGCTCGTTATATTGTCCTATCTTCTGAGTTTTATATATAAAAAACCTAAATAGATTTATCAATTAGTTTAATTAACTGATGTATTGTGACTTTAACTAAGAAATTCAACAAATTAAAAAAAATTGAAGCATTTAAACCTTCACTGGCGTCAAACGCATCTCCAGTCACGTCATGAAAGACATCATCACCTGATAAAATGACAAAACATTGAACATTCATGTAATTACTCTTCGGGTTTGCAAAAAAAGATAATTTTTTGGAATTATTGAACTTCCAAAGCAAAGATCACAGACGAATTAATGGAAAATAGTTACATTGACAATTTCAAACTAATGGAAAAAATTGAGGATTTATGAGCTAAAATCTCATAAAAAGGAAGAACGATTAAACCGAGAGCTAGGAAAAAATGGAAACTTTAGGTTTTAAGAGAAGAATCTCACACTCAGAGTCGAAGAACTCATCGCCAGTGAAGAAGATAGAGCATGAGTGGTAAACTCATCGCCCCCAAAATTCGGAATCTGGAAAATTGCATGCAAGTGATAAGCTCTCATATTGTTTTATTTTCTTACAAAATTTTAGTTTTTCATATATAACCATGAAAGTTGATTACTCTCAAGTGTTCATTTTTTCTATTCTTAACCATATCTATCTTGCAGTTTTCTATACTGGTTGTAAATTTTCAAATATTAGCCTATAAAACTGATTCTGATTTGAGTGTTTTTTGTTAGTTGAGATTTTTACACATTCCAAACTACATTGAAGGGATCAATACTTTTATCAGACCACGTTTAACAAAACAGAGAAACATAATTCAAATCACTCAAAATATAATTAAAAGTAGCAATTAAATAAATAAATAAACCTTACATAATTGAAATTGTAGATCTTGGCATATCCTTTTTTGATTCCTCCCAATGGCTTATCAAAAGTAAAAGCCTTCTAATTTATTCATTGTTACAAGAATTATATATTTGTGAGAATAATGGCTATATATTTTGTAAAAAGGAAGTATCTTCTTGAGTTGCGTATGTAAGTATGTTCAATTTAATGAAAAACCATGTCTTGATGAGTAAAATGCCCTTTTAATGACTGATAAAATGACAAGTATTTGGTAAGAAACACGCAATCATGATGAGCACACGCCTTAGTTATTTGTGAAGTTATTTTCATTTCCCCGTATTTTATATGTATAATTCCCGTATGAATATGTCAAATCTCCTCTATTAGGTTGTGGATTCAAAATTTTATATATATATATATATATATATATATATATATATATATATATATATATATATATATATATATAAAGAATTATGAAATATCTCAAAGCTCCTCTATTAGGTTGTGGATTCAAAATTTTATATATATATATATATATATATATATATATATATATATATATATATAGAATTGATAATTCTTTGTATTTTATAGTTCCTTGTAGTTTATATTTATATTTAGATTTTTTCCGTATGTTACATCTATAATTCCGGTATTTTATAATTTCTTGTGAAGTTTTTTATCTGTAAATATAGTTATTTGTGAAGTTTTGTGATTAATAATTGAAAGCACATAAATTTTCCAACTTTTATTTAATTCAGAGATCTTTTGGAAGGGTATATATGAAAATAAAATCCCCCCTTTTCAGGGGTGGTGATAATTATAGTCAACCATTTTGTTATTTACAGGCTCAAGTTTTTTTAGACTAATTTGCCCCTTGTTTTAAATGGTAACTTATAATTAAGTGACATCTTATGATTATTTTGATCATTAATTACGTTATTTAATTAATACCACGAATACTGTTTGAACAAAATTCTCCTTTTGATGGTTCAAATATTTGTCAGCCCAAGCTACAACTTTGACCTAGAAATTGATAAAGGTATATTAATTAACTTCATAAAAAGTCGTGAACCATGGATGAACAAACCTTTTTATTTTTATTTTTGATGAACAAACTTTAAAGTAGTAGACATTTTTTTTTTTGAATAATTACGACGTCCTCAAGGAAACGTGCATAAGCTCCATTAATCAAGTTTAGTTACAATTGACATCATGAGTTTTTCCATATTCTCCTCTACTTCCATACAATATATATAAATAAAATATAACCATAAAGAAGAAAAGATATACTCATGAAAAAAGTCAATTTAGATTTAATTCATCAATCTGGATTCACAAAATAACATAACAAACACAACATTTAAATAAGAAAGTAGTTTGTACAACATAAGAACACATAAATTATTGTTATAACATAAAAAAACTAAAATGTGGACTACTATTTAAATCAATGAAGACATACATATTACCATCTACTGTAGTGGTTGAATTATGCCTTGCATGTCTAGAGCAACTTGTAACATCAATGAACCGGTTCGCAGTTTCAAAATGTTACAAGTTGTTGGCAAATCCAGGGGTAGTAAATCAATCTATTGCTAGAATTTGGAAATGCAAGCTTCCAGCTAAAATTAAATTCTTCATGTGGCTGGTTCTTCATAACAAAATCTTATCCAAAGAAAATCGAATGAAAAAAGGAGAAGCAATAGTGAGCTGTGCGAGAGTTGTAATGGAGGAGCAATCGAATCGACCTATCATCTTCTTTTCGGATGCCAGTTTGCAAGTCGGGTCTGGAGAAAGGTATTTGATCATTGGTCTTACAATGGTCATTTGAACAGGACGGCAAAGGAGGAATGGGACATAGTACCTCCAGGTCTGACCAAGAATCAACTGAGTATCTGGTTCATTTGGCGAGCATGGGGATGTTGGGAGATTTGGCTTACGAGGAACACCCAAGTGTTTCATGGTTCAAGACCTAACGTGGATGAGTGCTTCTGCAAGATTAAATGTAATGTAAATTCATGCTTACAATATTGCATGCAGGCCTGATTTTGTAACGGATTAAAGTTTCAATTAATTTGATTCAAGGGTTCCATTGGGTAACCCTTGCATCCTTCAAAAAAAGAAAAAAAAAAAAAACTCACGTACTTCCCACTAGTTATTGTCTTCGAAAATTTTGGAGTTTGATGAATTTCAAAAAAAATATTTAATTATCATATTTCCTTTTTTTCATGAAGGATGGACAGTGGGAGGTTGAGTTATATGGAAAGATATAATTGACAATATCAATAGTAGTATTCATGGTATTAATTAAATGACATAGTGAATGATCAAAATAATCATAAGAGGTGGATGATTACAAGTTACCATTTAAAACAAGGGGCAAAATCATCTTAAAAAAATATAAGCCTGTAAATAACAAAAGGGTTAACTGTAATTATCACCACCCCTGAAAGGGGAGATTTCATTTTCATATATACCCTTGTAAATCATGAAAATAAATTCTCAATTTTATTAAAACCGGTAATTCAATTCTATGTTTTAATGGAAATTTTTTCCAAACTTGATTCTAAGGAGAAGGAAAATTTGAAAACACAACGTGCTAGAGGACCGAGAACGCCCACACGACGGAATTTCTATATACTGTTTTTTTGACTTTTTAATATATTATTTTTTTTCTATATAGTATTTTTTATTATTTTACGTATATAATATTTATTGTCTTTGTATTAGGGGTGTACACGGGTCGGGTTGGGCAGGTTTCGGCTAAAATTATAACCCAACCCAATTATAACGGGTTTAGTATTTTCAACCCAACCCAACCCATAATACTTCAAAAGCCCACCCAATACGACAATATTTTTCTCGGTCGGTTTGGTCGGGTTGGCCGGGTTTTGAGCTTTTGATTAGATGAACGTTATGTAACATAAGATGGACCAAATGATATTTAACATATAAATAACTGCATAGACTAAATCATATTAAAAAAACTAAGCATTTATAATAAAAAAAATATCCGCTGACAATTTTAAATAAAAATACCCAATCATGACAATTTTAAATAAAAATACCCAATCATGAACTACCACACATTTCAGAAAAAAAAAACATAAACCCCAACAAAATCTAAACACTAGCTCATAAGTTTATAATAAAGTACTAATATCATAGACTCTTTATTATTGTTTTAAAGTCTCAAGCATAACCAGAAGCTCTAATGGTACCTGAAAATAAGAAAAGCAATAGCCAATAAGTCACCAGTGAATACAAATGTTATTAATATGAATATATTACACAATTTGATACTTGTACATAGAATAAAGAAGATATGTTGATTATTAGATTCTATATCTGCACACTAATATATATGACGTATATAAGATAATGAATGACATATGATAGCAATTACCTCTAACTAATGACGGATGCTTAGATTAGTTGCACCATTTGATGATTTTGATTTTGTAAGCTCTGTTAAAAGAAGAAAAAAAAAGCATGTCAACAATTGAATATCTTTGCCATGAAAATATGCTGACAAAAAATATACAATTCTAATCAAATTAAAATCTTACCTTTTGCAAGCGCTACGTAATTTTACTTTCTATCTTTTCCTTTTCAACACATGTTTTAAAGGTTGCTAACCTATTGGGAGAGGACCGAATGTACTTCACTGCCTTTCTTATTTTTTCAATAGGTTCATAGTACTCATCCAAACCTTCTTTTACAATTAGATTAACAATATGAGCACAACAGTACCGTACATGCAGGTACTTGTGCTCCATAACAGTACCTTTCCAATCTTTGGTTTTCCGTTTCAGGTAGTTAATTGCACCATTATTAGTACTTGCATTATCAACTGTTATGGTGAATATACCACCAATGCCCCAATTAATGACACAGTCCTCTACGACCTGACCTATTGTGTCTCCTTTATGACCCGGAATTATGCAAAAGTTAAGTATCCGTTTATGCAACTGCCATTCATCATCAATCCAATGAGCAGTGATGCACATGTAATTTAAATTTTGGATTGATGTCCAAGCATCAGTTGTTACGCAAACACGTTGGTCTTTTAGGATTTTTTTTTAATTTTAACTTCTCTTCTTCGAATAATTTCAAACAATCCCTAGCTACGGTTACTCGAGATGGTACAACGAATTTTGGTTGCACAGTTTTCACAAAATATTTGAAACCACCACCTTCAACTATTCTAAACGGTAATTCATCGGTCATAACAAATTTTGCAAGGGCCTTTCTACATTCTTCTAAGCTAAAGGTTACAAGTTTTAGTCTTGCACTTACTTGACCATCAGATTTAGGTTGTTCAAATCACAACTTCTTTTGTTTAGGATCTGCTTCTTTACAAGGTGATTCATTGCATTGATACAATATATGATTCCACAGTGTTGATGTCCCGTGCCAGCCCAGGTCAGCTGCATACAACCTTCCACAATAGACGCAAGTTGCTCTGCGATTCGTCTCATCTTCATTTAAGGTGAAATAAATCCAAATTTCAGATTTGAGACCCGAATTTTGATGATTTCTCTTGACAGGATTACATTTCTGAATCTTCTTTGGACGAGAAGATTTAGCACATTTAGACTTCTCGACTTGAGTAAATTGTTTTTCGCTTTGCTGAGAGGATTTAGCACAATTAGATTTTTCTGGTTGAGTAACTTGTTTGTCGCTTTGATTCGGCTGTTGTTCATTTGCTCCATCCATCTAACAATTAAAATATTAAAACTCAGAATTAAAAATAATGAAACCTGTAGAAAACTCAGATATTTTATTATGTTATATCAGATCCAAGTTTTGTAGCTTGTCTAATAGTAATATTTGGTGATAATCATCAATTTAGTTTCCACCTCCATCAGAAAGTTCAAAGCAAAAAGCAATTCCTTTGAAAAAAATATAAAACTACAACAAATGAATCAAGTAATGATCATAACCGAGAATTTACTTACCTTTAATATTGGATTTGATATCTACAAAGAACTTTTCTTCTTCTTGCGCTTAAATATTTGAAAATTATGGAGGTACAAAAGGAAATGAAATATTATGGAGGTACAAAAGGAAAAGAAATAAATATATTTTAGTGTTTTCCATACATAATAAAATTTGTTTATAATGTGGAATAACAGAGTTGGCATTTGGGCAATTGTATATATAAGATTACAAATAGCGTTTAACGGTGTGTTGCGTTTAGGATTTTCATGTAGCGAATTGCGTATAGCGTAGATGTTGTGGAGATATATTTTTATAGCGGATAAAATGTGTAAATATTTTTTTCCCTATATACCATTAATTAATATATGTACCACAAAATTTAAAAGAAGAAATATGCAACACTAAAATATAATTAATATTAAAATATTAACAATAAAAATTTGAAATGTATTTGTCAAAAGTTACATGTCCAAAATCAATATATGATTAATATTAAAATATTAAAATACAACATATCTATCCATTAAAAAAAATATCCATTAAAAAAATCCAACAAAAACGCTATTCAGACCGCTACACCGCAACATACACGCGCAACGCCACTATTGTGCGTTTAGCTTCCGGAAACCGCTATTGCGCCGCTATGGACCGCTATTTGCAACACTTTATATATATATATATATATATATATAGGGGCGGTTATATTGACCCCACTTTTACCCCGATGAAAAAATTGGTTTAATAAAAAAGCAAAATTCAGATTTAGTACGGATGGAATATTTATATTTTGAACATGTTGTGGATCAATTTCCACATGAATCGAAATAATATATCATTGCCATCATGTATTATCAAAATATGTATTTATATGTTTCGATAATACATGATGAATTTTGATGATACACGATGGCAATGATATAATATTCCGATTCTTGTGAAAATTGATCCATAACATATTCAAAACATATATATTCCATCCGTACGGTTGAAATTTAATTTTCGCTTAATATAACAGAAAAAAAATAACCGCCCCTATATATATATATATATATATATATATATATATATATATATATAGGATAACAAACAACTAATATTTGTTATTTTTTGATGTTTGTGACCAAAATTCAAAAATTAAAAATTTCAATTTCCGAAATAGATGGAATATATATATGTTTTGAATATGATGTAGATTAATTTTCACAAGAATCGGAATATTATATTATTGCCATCATTTATCATCAAAATTCATCAAAATATAATATTCCGATTCTTGTGAAAATTAATCTACATCATATTCAAAACATATATATATTCCATCCGTACGGTTGAAATTTGAATTTTTAATGAATTTTGGTCACAAGCAAAATCCGAACTTTACTTATACAAGTTATTTAGCCATCTCCCCTCTCTTTGTATATATATATATATATATATATATATATATATATATATATATATATATTTTTTTTTATTTTTTTTGAAAAAATGGATGTCCGCGAACTTCAAAGAAATAATTTCTCTATTTTATAAAGACGGAAATGAAAAAAAACACCAACTCCATTATTGACAAGCAAAATAAAAAACACTCATTTTCTTTCGTTTTCTTTCCAATCCAACCGTTAGAGATAAAGATAAGCTTCTCAACGGTCACAAAACTACAAAACACCCCCTACCAAACAACTAAATCTCGAACACCCCCCTACAAAAAGCTAGCAATCCAGCCATGGCGATACTGAGCTTCAATCCCAATCCTTCATCTCTCTTCTCTCCACGCAAGTCCATCAAACCCAAAATCCATCACATCAATTGCTCGAGGAAAGAAACAAATGATGAAATTTCTAAAAACAAGGGGGTTTTATCGAGTAATTCGTCGTGGGAAGCCAAGGATGAAGAAGGAAATGATTATTTGTATCGATTGGGGAAGGAGGCGGATAATGTGAATATAGCCGTTGGGGCGAAACATGGAATGATTGATGATTTATTCGTTGGGAATTTTCTTGGCAAAGATTGTACGTAAGAGTAAAATATTGTTCAATTTTGTTGTGATTATCGTTATAATTGTCCACAATTGTGTGGAATTTCTTCAGTTCCCTTGCAATTATCTGAGAATTTCATCACTTTGCTTGCAATTAACTTAAATTTTGCGCAATTTTGTGCAATTGTGCACAATTTAATCGTTTTAAATGTGTATTTTGATTTCTAATTTGTGGGTTTTATTTTCAGCGGATATTGTGTTTGATTATAGACAAAAGGCAACTCGCTCGTTTGAGTATCTTAAAGGAGATTATTACATCGCCCCTCTTTTTCTAGTGAGTCTTTTATTTTTATCTACCAAAATATTTTGCATGTAGTTTGAGTTATTTATTCAACTCATCATATTTAATTTTTTTCTTTTTTCAGGATAAAGTTGGTAAGAATTCATTCTATATTACAAAAACCAATCATCAAATTATCAAAATTGATAAATGATAAGGTATCTTAAAAACTAAACACAATATACCATTTTTCATATATTGCTTGATAAAAATTTATCTATTTTTCACAGCTTGCCATATAGTGAAGAATTACATTGCTCCTCGTCTCAGCATTAAAGTCCCTCTAATTCTTGGTAATTATTTAACAAAATATATAACATATTATAAAACAGTATATTGTCATTTATTTTAATTTTGGTATAATTTTAGGGATTTGGGGAGGAAAAGGACAAGGAAAAACTTTTCAGACAGAATTAATTTTTCGAACAATGGGGGTTGAACCTATAATTATGTCAGCTGGCGAACTTGAATCTGAAAGAGCAGGTTATTTTAGTATTATAATAGACCTTAAATTATACAATTTAACCCTTCTTTTTATTTATTTATTTATTTATTTATTTGTTTAGTTCAGTTCCATAACTGACCTTAGATCACATAATTGTTTTCCTTCACTTTTTCTTTATGACATTTATAATATTAACCCCACCTAAATTAATTATGAACTTTATTGTAATGAATTAGTTTTGCCCAGTGTGTTTTTGTAATTGTTTTTATTATTAATACACTGTGGATCCTGAGTTTGAATATGAGAGAGCAGGATATTTTATTATTCATAAATTTTACAATTTAACCCTTATTTTATTAATACACTGACTCTTGATAAAAAATTGTTTTCTTTTTCTTTACGATTTATATAATATATTAACATTTAACCCAATGTAAAACTGAATATGGCCCTCACTGTAATAAATGAGTTTGTAAAAAAGCCATTTTTATAACTATGTCTTACATTTTACAATTAAACCCCTTATTGTTTTATTCATTTATCTGAGGTCCATAACTGACTCTAGATCAAAAAATGTGTTCCTTTTCTTTATTATATATATGATATTAATCTTAACACATAACCCAATGTAATGTTGAATATCACCCATACTGTAATAAATGAGTTTTGCAAGGTTTTCTTTTATAAATATGTCTTATATTTTACAATTTAGCCCTTCTTATTTTTTTATTATTTATCTCAGGTCTGCAACTGACTTCAGCTTGCATAATTGTTTTCTTTTTCTTTATGATAAATATATATGATAATAACATTGAACCCAACATTTAATTTGAACATGACCTTTATTGTAATAAATTAGTTTTGCAAGGGTGTATTTGTAAAAAGACTATTTTTTATTAAATTATTAATATTTACTGTACAGGGGAGCCTGGAAAGCTTATACGTGAGCGGTACAGAACTGCTTCTCAAGTGATCCAAAATCAGGTGCCAAAAATATTCTTTAATATTTTAAAAAAATAAAGAATTAATAAAAAACGAGAAAGGAAGATTTACTAATGTCTTTTTTGCAAACTAGACCCAATATTTAATATCATGGTATTCATAAAATTCAGCTGGCATTCTTGAAAATATACCGAAATGCAGGGAGTAATTTGCAAAAGACCCTTTTAATTGGAATTACTTGATTGTTTTTTTCATTTACTTTATTACTATACAAAATATTTACAAAAATGTGTTTAGTAATATTTTGAATAATACAGGGAAAAATGAGTTGCTTGATGATAAATGACATTGATGCTGGCCTTGGTAGATTCGGTATGCTCTCAAATTCCATACCATAATCAGACATAGATAAAACTATATTGATTAATGCGTACTTTATGAACATATTACCATGACAATAGTATATTATTAATTTATTTTCTACACAGCATTATTTTGTACACAGCACGAAATACGCAAATGCCCGTGAATAACTAACTAGATAGAACTTAGACGTAAGACCCTAATGAACTTAGATGAGTCAAAATATTGTTTGTAAACTTAATCTATTGAAGTGTCCTTCATAAACCTTCTGAAGAATCATTGTACCTCAACATATCATAATATTACGTATTCATGATGTTATTATATCATTGTATTATTTATTTGTTGAAAATTACTTGATCATTTTTATTTTTCAGGAAATACGCAAATGACGGTGAATAATCAGATAGTCGTGGGAACCCTAATGAACTTATGCGACAACCCGACCAGAGTTAGCATTGGTCAAAACTGGCGAGAATCTGACATGACTCATCGCATCCCGATCATATTGACCGGAAATGACCTTTCTACCCTCTACGCTCCTCTAATCCGCGACGGTCGCATGGACAAGTTCTATTGGTAGTAATATATTTATTTTGATTTGGAAAATTTGCAAAATAGCCCTTGCGTTATGGCTAAATTGTAGAAAAGCCCCTGCATTCTTGAAAATTACAAGGGTCTTTTCTTGCAATTTTCAAGGATGTAGGGGATTTTATGCAATTTAGGCATAATACAGTTTTTTTTTTAAACAAATTTTTTCCAATCTGAAATTGTCGATGTATATATACACCTAGCATTATGCCTAAATTGCAAAAAGCCCCTGCATTCCTGAAAATTACAAAAATACTCCTGCTCGGTAGTTGTGGCCGATGCTGACTCTGATCGGCTTTCCTGACAAGTTCATTAGAGTTCCGACTACTACTTTGATTGTCATAATATAATATTATAATATGATGGTGAACAACCAAATAGTAGTCGGGACCCAGATGAACCTATCCGACAACCCGACCCAAGTCAGCATCGGTCAAAACTGGCGCGAATCCAACATGACTCATCGAGTCCCTATTATATTGACCTGAAATGACCTTTCTACCCTCTACGCTCCATTAATACGAGACGGACGCATGGACAAGTTCTACTGGTATTAGTTTATTTTTATTATTTATGTGGTTAAATTGTAAACAAGCCCTTGCATTGTGCCTGAGTTGCAGAAATCCCTGCGTTCTTGAAAATTGAAAGGGTCTTGTCTAGCAATTTTCAAGAATGTAGGGGATTTTTCCAATTTAACCGTAACACGTGGGATTTTTTTTGCAAATTTTTCCAATCTAAAAATTAAAGGTTATGCTTAATTCCCTACATACTTAAAAGTTATGCTTAAATTTGCAAAAAATACTGCATTCTTGAAAATTAGAAAAACGCCCTTGCATTCTACTGGTAGAAAATAATTTTTTATACATGTATGAACTTAATTTGTAAACAAGTCCTTGCATTATGCATGAATTGCAAAAAAACTCGTGCAGTCTTGAAAATTGCAAGGGTTTGTTTTGCAATTTTCAAGAATGCAGGGGCTTTTCTGCAATTTAGGCATAATGCTGGGGCTTTTTTTACAAATTTTTGCAACCTAAAAATGAAGGGTGTCAAAATTTGTAAAAATGTCCCTACATTCCTGAAAATTACAAAAAGGCCCCTGTATTCACTCGCCAGTAGTGACTGATGCTGACCCTGGTCGGGTTGTCTGAGAAGTTCATTAGGATCCCGACTACTTTCTGATTATTATAACATAATACTATAATTATATAATATGGGACCTGACATAGCACGACGGCGCTGTAGCATGACGGTGAAAAATCAGATAGTCGTGGGGACCGTAATGAACTTATGTGACAACCCGACCAGAGTCAGCATCGGTCAAAATTGGCGCGAATCTGACATGACTCATTGTGTCCCGATCATATTGACCGGAAATGACCTCTCTACCCTCTACACCCCACTAATTCGCGACGGTCACATGGACAAGTTTTCTTGGTATTAGTTATACTTCATTTGTTAAGAAGTCCTTGCATTGTGCCTGAATTGCAAAAAAGCCGTTAAATTCTGGAAAAATGCAAGGGTTTGTTTTGCAATTTTCAAGAATGTGGGGGCTTTGTTGCAATTTATTCATAATGCAGCGGCTTTTTATTGCATTTTTTTTTCTAATATTAAAATAAAGGGACTATATAAATTTCAAATTTAACAAATCGTCACGAATTAACAGCGCGTAGAGGGTAGAAAAGTCATTTCCACACAAATGATGGTGAACAATCAGATAGTCGTCGGGACCCTAATGAACCTCTCAGACAACCTGACCAGGGTCAGCGTTGGTCAAAACTGGCATGAATCGAACATGACTCATCGGGTCCCGATCATATTGACTAGAAATGACCTTTCTACCCTCTACGCTCCACTAATTCGTGACGGTCGCATGGATAAATTTTATTGGTAGTCATTAATCTAATATGCAATTAATTTGGAAATAAGTCCTTGCATTGTGCCTGAATTGCAAAAAAGCCCCTACATTCTTGAAAATTGCAAGGGTTTGTTTTCCAATTTTCAAGAATGTAGGGGTTTTGTGCAAGTTAGACATAATGCATGGGCTTTCAAATTTTATCCGATGAGCCTGGTCAGATTCTCACCCGTTCTGACCTGTGCCGATTGTGGTAGGGTTGTCTGACAAGTTCATTAGGATTCCGACTACTATCTGAATATCATAATACAATATTATAATATGACATTGAATAATCAGATAGTTGTCAGAACACTAATGAACCTTCTCAAACAACCCGATCGGCCAAAACTGGCGAGAATCTGATGTCACTCATCGCGTCCCAATTATTCTCACGGGAAATGACCTTTCTACCCTCTACGCCCCACTAATTCGTGACGGTCGCATGGACAAGTTTTACTGGTAGTGGTTTCTCTTGGATTATATGCAATTAATTTTTGAGAAGCGTGTGGCATCGAACCCAGCTAGAATTGCGGGTTATGCCCAAACTTTGTCAAATTTGTTTACAAATCTAGCAAGCTTTGACCGACGCTAACTCTGGTAGGGCTGCCGGATAAGTTCATTACGCATAAATTGCACAAAAGCCCCTGCATTCTTGAAAATTGCTAGAAAAGACCCTTAAAGTTTTCAAGAATGTAGGGGCTTTTCTGCAATTCACGCATAAAGCAAGGACTTTTTTAAAATTTATGTATAATGCAAAATGATATATAACTACTAGTCCAGTCAAACTTTTCTATGCGGCCATCTCGAATAAGTGGGGCGTAAAAGTCATTTTCGGTGACTATGATCGGGACCTAATGAGTAACGTCAGATTCTCGCCACTTTAGTCAGAATCCTAATGAATAGCGTTGGTCAGATGTGGCGAGAGAATGCAGGGGCTTTTTGTAATTTTCTAAAATGCACGTGCTTTTTACAAATTTATGCATAATGTAGGGTATATATAAGTCACTAATTTTAGATTTGGAGAATTTGCACGAAAAAAAACTCTGTTTATTCCTAAATTGCAACAAAGCCCTAGCATTGTGCCTAAATTGCAAAAAAGCCCCTTCATTCTTGAAAATTGCAAGACAAGACCCTTCCAATTTTCAAGAACGCAGAAGCTCTTTGGCAATTTAGCCATAACAAAGGGGCCTTTCTGCAAATCTTCCCAATCTAAAATTAAGGGAAAATAACAAAAATAAATTAATTTCTACCAATAGAACTTGTCCACGCGACAAGTTCTTTATTCTTGGATAATAAAGAAGCCCATGTCTTATGGCTAAATTGCAAAAAGTCCCTACATTCTTGAAAATTGCAAAGACTTCCCTTGCAATTTTCAAGAGTGCGGGGGATTTTTTGCAATTTAGCGAGAACACATGGGCTTCTTTATTATACAAGAATAAAGAACTTGTTGCTTGGACAAGTTCTATTCGTAGAAATTAATTTATTTTTTGCAATTTAGCGAGAACACAAGGGCTTTTTTGCAAGTTTTCCCACTCAGCACAAACTTTAAAGTTTAGAGCATTCCGTTTCACTTGTATGCGCCCTGATTCAGCCGCAATGTTGGATTATTCCTTGGCTTGTAGCCCTTTGAACCCAACCCAATTGAATCTTTGTTTATTGTGGCACCATTCTTTTGACACGTTTTTCATGTATACACTTGTAAAGATTGAAAATGTCAATTTTAACCTATTTAAAATTTAAGCCCAAAATCAACTCACTTTTGTAATCAATTATCGAAAAACTTATAGCATTTTCTTTTTCATTTATACAAATGTGTAGGATTCATTTTCAAAATATTAAATAAATGAAATTATGAATTAGGCAGCCGGACAGAGATGATATAGTGAATATAGTTGATAGAATGTACGCAAAAGATGGAATTTCAAGAGATGACGTCATGAAAATTGTCGATACATTTCCTAACCAATGTAAACATTTTCCTCATTTTATTTTATTTTTTATTTCCTATACATATATATTGTTTTTTCTTTTTTATAAAGTTTGCAAGAAATGAAAAAAGTCCTTTTATTTTTTTATTTATAATTTAATAATTTATTTATTGATAGTTGGAATTTTTTGAAATACTTCTTGCATTTTTTATTCTATCCTTTTCTACTTATTTTCAGAGAATTTTGCACAATAGAAACTCTTATTTTCTTCCTAAATAATAAAAGATGGACTTTTCTGGAAATATTTGAAAAAGGGGTTTTTCTGTATTTTGTTGATAATGTTCTCTTTTTTCCCTTTTGCAGCTTTGGATTTTTACGGAGCTTTGAGGTCAAGAACATATGACCGTGCAATTTTGCAGGTACAACTCTTTTTATTTCCATTTTACATCTAGGTCATCTTAAAAATTTTAATAAGCTTATTTGATTAATACACAAACCTGGTTAAGCAAAGCGAACAAAAATAAAGTTATAGGATCAATTAAATTACCAAAGATATAGATGAACCATTTTTGCATTCTAACCCGACATTTTGTTGTATTTCAATTAACACCAATAAAGCTAAAGAACCAATTAAATTACCAAAGATATATATGAATTGCACTTTTACATATTTGTATATTAACCCAAAATTTTGTTTAATTTCAAATTGAAGTGGGTGAAAGAAATAGGGGGACATGAAAAGCTCTGCGAAAAGCTTTTGAAAGGAAGAAAAACAGGCAAACTTCCTACTTTCTCGCCTCCTAAGGTACTATTTATATTTTTAATATAATAATATGCCATTTTTATATTTTTATGTTTATCTTTTCAAGAACTTTCTGTGGCAAGTATTCATTTCTAAATTATTTATGTTTAAATAATTTAATCATGAAGCGGAATAAAGTTAGAAATGAAAACTTGACTATTTTTGTTCATGTTTTTCTTTTCTTTCTCATGACTTCTTCTATTTCTCTTTTTTCTCCTTTGTCATCTCTTGCTGAATAAAAGAACTAACGAATATGCCAAGCTTAAAGAAGTATTACTACATTTTGAAAATTTTCAAATATATGGAATTTTAATCTGTTCTTCTTTATTTACTTTATGTTTTTGTTGGAACAGCAAACAATGGAGGCCTTACTTGAATCAGGAAATTCTCTAGTTTACGAGCAAGAATTGGTCATCAAATCTAGATTATCCAAGGAATACATGAAAAATATAGATGACTAATAAAGAACAAAAATTACATATATTTTTTAATTTTGTACAAATTCTTAATAAAAAAAATAGAAGAAAGAAAGAGCCAAAACTGATTTTGGACAAATACTTAATGAATAAAAAGATGAAAGAAAGAAAGCCAAATCTAATTGTCGGCTGTTAGAAAAAAGTTTACAACAAGAGCATCGAAAAACATATCCAAACAACCCAAGTCACTGCATTGAAATCATGAAGTTATAATCCCACCACGCACACAGAAAACATGAAAAAACAGTTATCCATGGAAGAAAAATATTTGCATGAGAATACAATCATATATGGAAGTAATGAGTATGGATGAAAACTTATTTGCAGATTCCTTTTTTATCTGGAATAAATGCAAAGCACTCGCCCGTGGATTGGTGATGATGTATGAACGCTTTCTGCTTCACATGGGCTGATTGTGCTAGCACTTTACTTCCAGTCGGTGCCTTCAAACAACTTATTGTGTTGTTTGAAGTCGAGTTGGTGAGGAAGGTATTTGAAGGCGTGTGTTGATAACGAAGAGACGTCTCGGTGAGTACAAAGGACTTATGATTTTTTCTCTCCTAAATGGGCACACCAAAGAGTCTTATAGGGCCGTTGGATTCAAAAAGATTTGAAATCTTGAAACCAATTTCCGTCGAGGGTTCATTACCCATCATGTCAACAATTTGACAGTTTGAATGAGCATCGTGAACAATCAATAGCAGGCTGTCAAATCGATACGTCGCTTCCATTTTGGATACACACCCCAAGCCCAACTCTATCACGTCCTTCGCTACTCACCCCAAGCCCAACTTTGCACCCTCCGCGTATGATTTCCACGTCAGCATCTAACGCATCGTGAGTAAGGGGCATATTCGGGGCAGGGCGCCTGCTTCATTCAGTACCATTTCATGAGGACATGCACTTTGCATGATTTAAAACAACATTTGTATTTATGTATATCTTCTGTTATATATTACCATTCTTATTACAGTAGTGTACTTGTATCATTCATTCTAATTCAGTAATACTCAATTAAAACAATATCCTCAAATGCCAACTGATCATATGAGCTTTCTAGATCGCAAATTAAGATCCTGAAAATAATAATAATAATTTGTAATAATATGTTAGGAACCTAAACAAACAGTGAAAACAAAATACTTGAAAAAACAAGCAAAGTCACAAATGAATCTACACAAGCTATAAGAAAACCACATGTAATTTAAAATCTTCTAGCTTTTAGGGAAAAAAAACAATACAAATAGGCAAATTACATTTGATTGAAAAATCGTAAAAACACAAAGGAAGAAACAATAATTTGTGTGCAATGTTTGAAATTATGGATTACGTAATGTGTTGTGAATTATTATCATTAAAAAAATGCAATTTGAAGTCTCCTAATCATTTTTTTGTTCAAGTAACACTCAGTTTTTACTTAATAAGTACTTAATGTTTTGAGGTCACACTAACTATTTGTACAAAAATGACCAAAAGTATTAGATACACATTTGCATTCATATATAATAATTAACATTAATATTTATCCCAATGAGTTGAGAACTCAATTTAAGATTTCATAAATAATTAAAATTTTGAGTTTACAAATATTCACAACATCCTTTTGACAAAACCAGAATAAATAAAAACAAGAGAAAAATCCATTTTTGCCCCCCTCAACTATTGAACTAGCTCATTTTTTGTCCCTCAACTTTCTATTGGGCCAATTTTAGTCCCTCAATTATTCAATAAGTGCATTTTTGGTTCTTCCATCCGTTACGTGTTTATGTGTCCGTTAAATTTGATACGTAAGTAATGACGTGGCATTAGTAAAGTGACAAATGTTTGAAAAAAAATAAAAAATGCATGAATCCCCTCTTTTCTTAAAACATTATTTTTATTAAAAAATGTATATTTTTTATGCATGTTTATTTGTTAAATAAAAGTTAACACGTTATTGTGTATGTGTTAAGAATATATACCACGTCATTGCTTACGTGTCATATTTAACGGACACTTAAGCACTTAACAGATAAAAGGACCAAAAACTCACCTATTAAATAGTTGAGGGCCTAAAATTGCACCATAAAAAAGTTGAAGAATTAAAAATGAGCCAATTCAATAATTGAGGAGGCAAAATTAGACTTTTCTTTAAAAACAAAGACGAACAAACATTTTTGTTGTTCAATTAAGGCACGAAACATTTAGCTCTACTGCAAATTTCTTTTCTATTGCAAGAGAGACTGTTCATATAATTAAATTTTATAGTTTGGTTACAGGAAAACTTCGTAAATTTTAATAAAATTTAATTCATGCCATCCTTGCCATATAAGCCTTATTTATAATACATCAATTCAATCCAAATCTTTTCAACTAGTGGTTAGAATATATCTAACCATCATTATCTAAGTGATCAAATCAAATCCTAATTTACTTTTTCTTTTCTCATTAATACATATGTGGTACTATTTAATGTATTTATGAGAGGTTTGAACAACATATTTATGAATTTTTTTGAATAGTAGCACTATTTTGAAGAATAATTAATCAGATAGCATGATTTTCAAAATATTTGGGTAGGTAGCACTTCCGCCAGACCTTCTGGCGGAACTAAAGTAGTTCCGCCAGAGGGTCTGGCGGAACTAGGGAATTTTTTTTTGCTAATCTCGGCCATTTGGCACCCTTAAACAGTCTAGACGGTGAAATTGGCCCAAAAATGACGAAAATATAGGTTCCGCCGGACCTCTCGGCGGAACTAGCTAGTTCCGCCGGTGGGTGCGGGCGGAACTACACATTTTCCCAACTTACAATCAAAAAGTCCAAAAAAATGGTCTAGTTCCGCCAGTGGGTCTGGCGGAACTAGACCATTTTCCCAACTTACAATCTGACCCAAAAAAATTTCAAAATTTAGGGTTTAGTAACGGTTTTTAATAAAAAACCGATACTAAATATTAGTATTGTATCGGTTTTTTTGGGAAATTTTTTTTTTTTCCTTTAGTAACGGTTGTTATAAAATAACCGTTACTAAATTCAAACTTAGTAACGGTTCTTCCCTAAAAACCGTTACTAAAGAAGAAGTTAGTAACGGTTCTATTATAAAAACCGTTATATAACTAGTTTTATTACTAGTTTTAGATTATATATTTCTTCTAAGTGGTTATACCTCTTAAATTATTAGAAATGTCGAACTCCACCGTCAATGCCGAAATTGCTCGGATTGAGCGCTTGAACGGCAGCAATTACGATATTTGGGTCGAGAAGGTGACCCATGCCCTGATAGTCCATCGCTTGGACTATGTTTTAGAAAAGGACTTGACTTCTACATCAACAGAAGCGAAAAAAAGGTAGCAGAGAAGTGGAACATCAACAATAAGGTCGCTAAAAGTACCATCCTAATGTAAATGGATGAAAATTTAATGAAGGTGTTCAAAAAATATCAAGTGCTAAAGCACTTCTAGCGACAATTAAAGAAAAATATGACATTAAATCCCAAACGCATATACAACTATTGTTGCAGCGCTATAACTATTGTCAAATGCAAGAAGGTATGCGATGGTGCAGACGGCAATGCGCATCGTCATCAACAACATCAGCATGAAGGATTTACCGCATCAGTTGGCTTATCAGCAAGAGTGTATGAAGTGAGTTCATAATACGGATCTAAATCTATCGTAAGCAACTCTTGTAGATACTGACGCATATGCCGGTAAAGGTGTTCAAAACACCTTTTCGTCCAAAGTACAAGTTCAGACAACCTTTCCAGAAAAACTTCAAGGTGAAAGGCAACACAGATCCCGGTATTAAGGGTACGTCCTTTAAATGCAAGAAGTTGGGTCATTTCAAGGCCCAGTGTCCTTCAAATCAAGGGCAGAAGAAGAACGATCAAGGTGGAGGATTTAACAAGGACTTGGTCATGGTGACCGAGTACAACTTCTCTTCTCCGATAGCCAATGGGTAGTGGATTGATTCTGGAGCCACAAAACACATAGCGCGGATACGTCAGGGACTGGTGGAATCAGAGCCCGTGAACTCAAAGGAGTACCAGATCTATATGAGAAACGATACACTGAAGTGAAGGCAATTGGCACCTACAAGCTGAATGAGTTCAACATACTTCTCACATACGTGTTGTATGCTCCTGGAATGAGGCGGAATCTTATCTCCGTCCTGATGCTGGTCAAGAAAGTCTATGACGTGAAATTTTATCGGCAACAGAAGTTGGGAGTCCATGCTGTGATAATTGGGAAGCATGGCGAGGCATTGGCCCATGGTATGCTTGACCCAGGATATGATTTGTTTAAGTTAAATGTAATAGAGAGTAGTGTTAGTGTGGCAAATAATTATGATGTACCAGTTGATAATTCTAATGAGAATGATGATTTTCTTGATTATATTATGCCTCTCATTATGTTTATTTAGCTGATTCTCTATTATGGCACATGCGTTTAGGTCACCCAGGAAAATAAAGATTAAATAAAATCGTTAAAATGGCTTTATTACCTGAGTTAACTAAGGTAGAATATGACGCATGTGAATTCTGTTTTTCTTGTAAGCTAACCAGGAAGCCTTTCTCAGTGGGAGAAAGAGCAACATAATTGTTAGAAGTTATCCATTCAGATATATGCGGTCCATTAAGTGTTAAGACCCATAGTGGTAAAGAGTATTTCATAACATTTACTGATGATTACTCTAAATATGGGTATGTTTATTTGCTTAATGCTAAGTCCGAAGCATTTGATTACTTCATAAAGTACAAGAACGAAGTTGAGAAACAATTGAGCATGAAGATTAAAATATTAAGGACCGATAGGGGAGAAGAGTTTTACTCAAAAGAATTTGACAACTATTGCACAAGTCATGGTATAAAAAGGCAAACAACCATGAGTTATACACCATAGCAAAATGGTGTAGCTGAGAGGTGTAAAAGAACTTTAATGAATATGGTTAGGTGCATGTTGTCACAAGAGTTTTTGTGGTGAAGCGGTAAAGGCTGTGGCGTATGTACTGAATAAATTAGCAACTAAATCGGTAGAGTCAACTCCATATGAATTATGGAAAGGTAGAAAATCAATGTTATCCCATTTAAGGATGTGGGGATCCTTAGCTCATGTGTTGGTCCCACAACAACAAGGGGATAAGTTAGGCTCTAAGACTATAAAGTGCATATTTAATGGTTATTCTGGTAAGTCAAAGGGTTATAGGTTCTATAATATTAAAGACAAAAGGGTTGTAGAAAGTCGTGATGCTGAGTTCTTTCAAATTGGTAAAGTGGAAGAACCAATGAAAGAGGATGATAGACCTCTGCTGATTTTAGACGACTTCTATAAGGATGATCTATTAGAACCTATAGTGACTGATGAACCTCAGGACATTCAAGAGAACATTGAACAACCAAGTGGTCATCCTATGTTGAGAAATAGAAGAGTCAGGAATGCGCCATCCTACCTAGATGACTTTGAAGTTTACAATTGTGAGATCTCATATATTGCACTTAGTGCGGATGCTGAGGATATGTCAGATCCTTTGAGTTATTTGGATGTGATTAATTCGCGGGAATCCGAGTCGTGGTTGAATGTCATGAAGGAAGAGATCGAGTCAATTGTAAATGATCAAGTATGGGAGTTAAGTGAACTCTCGGCTGGGAGAAAGGCAGTTGGTTGTAAATGGGTGTTTAAAAGAAAACTAAAGCCAGATGGTACGATAGACAAGTATAAGGCTAGGTTGGTAGCCAAAGGATTCACACAGGTTGAGGGAGTGGATTATCAGGAGACATATTCTCCGGTGGCAAAGTTTGCGTCTATTAAGATATTATTGGCTTTAGTTGCACATCTCGATTTGGAATTGCACCAAATGGATGTGAAGACCGCATTCGTCAATGGTGATTTGAAGGAGGTCATATATATGAGGCAGCTTGAAGGGTTCGAGGTAAAGAACCAAGAAGAAAAGGTGTACAAGTTAAGAAAGTCCTTGTACGGCCTGAAACAGTCCTCCCGTTAGTGGTATCTGATTTTCCATAAGTTTGTTTTACAACTAGGATTTGTTGTGAACAAGTTGGACAATTGTGTGTATACTTTGAAAAGTGGGAGCAATTTTTGTATCTTATCTTTGTACGTAGATGACATTCTACTATGTGGTAATGATTTGAAATTAATTAATAAAATCAAATCTAATTTTAGTACTCGGTTTGAGATGAAAGACATGGGTGAAGCATCTTATATCCTAGAAATTCAGATTACTCGAGATAGAGAAAATAAGGTGTTATGCCTGTCTCAGGACAGATATGTAGATCAAATAATCAAAAGATTTGGAATGCAAAATAGTACACCTGCTCCAACACCTGTGGTAAAAGATAAGAAATTATCTAAGTCACAATGTCTCTCAGAAGGTCAACCTAGACTTGGTGTGCATTATGCTCAGGCAGTGGGAAGTTTGATATGCGAGATGTTGTGTACAAGACCAGATATAGCTTACCCTATTGGGGTAGTTAGTAGATACCAAAGTAATCCTGGTATGACCCACGGGAAGCGGCTAAAAGAATATTTAAATATCTTAAAAGCACTAAAAGTTATAAGCTTTGTTATCAAGCATATTCGCTTGAATTAATAGGTTATTCTGATTCTGACCTCGGAGGAGGCATAGATGATTATAAGTCAACCTCTGGACATGTATTTTTGTTTGGAGGTGGTGCAATTTCTTGGTCAAGCAAGAAACAGGGGTGTATGGCACGGTACACACAGGAGGCAGAATATATTGCCTGTAGCATGACAGCTACCCATGCGGTTTGGATAAAAAGGTTTTTATCTGATTTTGACCTCAGGATTATTACTGGACCAGTTGATATAAACTGTGATAATGAACCCGCTATTTCATTATTAACATCGGATCCAATTGTTCTAAATGACGACATATAGACATTGAGTATCACTATATCAAGGATTTAGTGAAAGAGATGAGGTCAAGGTAAGTTATATTTCAATCTTTAATATGGTTGTTGATCCTTTAAGGAAAGGAATTAGTTTTAATGATTTCATCAAGCATGTTAACTTGATGACTCAGAAATGTCTGAGTTATTTTGTAACTGGGTCTATCTAATGCCTGGAGTAATCCAGAGGCATGAAAATATAAATTGATCATGAAAGTGGGAGCTTATGCATGGTCTATCTAATCATAGAGTAACCGGTTGGCATAAGTTCTTTGCTCGGCAAATGCACAAGTGGGAGATGTTAGATTTGTTTTCATGTGTGCATTTTCCTCCCAAAGGAAAGTTATCACTCAGGATAAATTATATTTGGAAAGGGGATCAATCTGATTGAGGCTCAGCCTGAAGGATATAGATGGCAACAAATCATGCCATGATATTTGGGTTTCTTGACGGCCAAGTTACATTGGCCTATAAATAGAGAGGTATACCTCTTGGCAAGAGATAACACATAATAGAAACATAATCCCCGCCTCTAACAGCCCAGCCTCAAATCCTAAAACCCTAATTCGTTTTCTTCAGTCAAACTGTCTTTAGCCCAAAGGCGTGAAATGACAAAAAAATGTTTGGATATTTTTTGTACATACCATCTAAATTTAATTGAAATTCATACATATCTCAATGATAATATTCTTCTCAAAGAAAGCTAATGCCAAAGTCATGTATATGTATATACACAGTTATTCGTGTAGGATTAGTACCCAAGGCCAAATGTATTTGTGCTAGGAAATGGATTATGTATTAAGACATTATTATTTATTCAATAAAGGTTGTTTCTTATGTATCTGTGTGTATGGGTTGTAAATGTAAATTTCTTATATCAACCATGAATGTCACTTCAGGTTCATGTCATCAGAATAAGTGATTATGATAGTAGAACTGTGAACCAACGAATGACATTCTAAACCGTCCCTAGTAATATGTGGGTTGTTTATAGAGATAAACATAATTCAAGTAGGAAGCTACATATATACACTAGTATATTCGCAGACTGGATGATCAGGTTTTGCTGATCATGGACATAGGGATGTCAAGTCTGGAATATAGGTTCGTGTTAGAGAACACGTGCTGGACTGATCACACTGTGAGAATATACATGGTATATGTCATTAGTGATTCTCATATGAATAGTGTGCTTGTTCCTACTGCCTGAGGTCACCATGGATTCCTGCATGTGGAATTGCATAATTTAATATGATCCTACGTCATCCGTAACGGGATGATTATTAAGGTCATCATTAGGTATGTACCGAATCATGACGAGGAATGTGAGTGACCAAGATGGGATTTGTTCCTCTCGACAAGAGGGGAGATATCTCTGGTCCCCCTGATGAACTAGGACTGAAGGAAATGCATGGCCATGCTCAAAATGGATTAACATGAGTTGTTAATATCATTTTATATTTACTTAGTCTAATTCTCGATCAGGAAAGAGACTTTGATCAAACTCAAGGATGACATATTACCGTGCCTTGTGATCAAGACGTATATCATAGAACAAAAGGAATAAGCAAATGTCTATTCAGATAGGTTTATGATCGCTGATCATTTCATTTAACATGGGTAGTCATGACATCAGTCTAGAGGTTACTCATGACTTACGATCTTTAGAAGATCGTTGCCAGTTTTAAATGGAACCTACACGGTCACACAATGAACTCCATTCGTACGGGATGAAAATACCTCAATAACAGTTATACATGTGATGTATAAATGGGCGAAAGAATAAATCAAATATTTGATATTTGATTGTGCTGGAATTACTGTTCACATGCAGGAATTACTGTTCACGCGTTCGAACGGAACACATATGGTATGTGCTGATTTACTTGGCGGACAAGCATCGTTTATATGAAAACGATGGTCCATTTTAAGCAGGAATTATTGTTCATACGGTAAGCAAGATTTATTTCCTTAACGAAAGTTGTCATTCTTTCACCCTTCTCTCTAGTATAAATAAAGGGGTAGCCCCTTCTATTCGACACACAATTCAGAAGCCTTAGAGACCGTCTATTACATAGAAAAGAGAGAAACTTTTGAGAGATTTTTGGAAAGTATTTCTGGACTTGTCTAGCCAAGTCCGGTTATTCCGTACGTCCGAAGTTCGTGTGGATACGAGTAGAGGTTCTCTATCTTGAGAACTTGCGAGCGATCGATCTTCATCCCTAGGAGAAGCAAGGAGGTCGCGAGTCGAGCTTCAGGAAGGAGAAGGATGCATGTCAGAAAAGTTCAGACCTACATCCGTTATTCGTCTCGTGGATCAGGAAGATCCGAGGTATAAATTTTAATAGTTAATCTCGTACTTTTATTCCCTTAACGTAGATCCTAGGACGGGTTAAATCCATAGGTTTCGCTGCACATGTAACGTACATGGCTGTGGATTTTCCAACAATTCGATGACCCTGTACAAAATTTTAAGAAAAACAAGTCGGATCATGGAATATATTATTTAGACCTATTCAAAATTATAAATTAATCCTATAAACTAGTATAATACCCGCGCCTCGCCACTAGGCAAAACAGGGTGTAATAACTCCATATTTAGCGTAACATCTCTTTTGCCCTTCCGCTTGGCAAAATAAAGTTTGTTTCGTCTAGTGGGTGAGTAAAACGGCTAGTTTCGTAAATAATTTGAAAACTAGACTATAAAAAAAAATTGGATCTTACTAGTTATCATAGTTAGTTTTACTGAGTCCATCCATAATATGAGTCGAGTGAAGTGTCTTCCTAATATTGACCGATGAGAGGCCACATAAAATCATCTGTTGGCAAATCTTAAATTGGGTTGTACAAAAAAGAAAAGAAAAATAGAAACAAGGGGACACGGCCCTTTTAGGAGTTAGGGCTCCCTGCTTCTTTGTAAAAGTAGATCTAGGACAACTTTGCGTGGAGGGGAGAGAGGAGCAAAGTGTACAAAAAGGCAAAGATAAAGAAACAATGAGCTCTTCTCATTTTTCTTGCCTCCTGTTAGGTCGGTCTTTCCCTATCTTCAAAAAAAAAGTTGAATATGCTTTAATGGTTTATTTATTTTGTTGTTCTCTCTAATTGTTTTTGGGAAATTTTAAGAGTTGTACTATAAATCCACGACTGCCTAAATACGCTGATATTTTCCAATTGTGCATGAAACCACCAAATTCCGAATTGATCTGCTATTAATACCTTGATTTTTTTAGAACCGTCCATCGTTTTGTGGGTAAGTTTAACGAAGTTTGTTCTGCTATGGTTCTGGCGAGTGATGATTTCATATTATTTTGGATTAACTAAAACTTCTATTTTTGGTGCCAGTTCTGAAAGTGTGAACCATAGCAGAACTATCATTGTTTATGTAAGTTTAACGAATGTGTAACCGTGCAGGACAAAGTCGACAAGATGGTTAGTTGGTCGGACCTAGAGAGTGATGTGCTTGAGCACGTAACCAGCTTTCTTCCTGTAATTGATCAACAACGATTCAGTGCCTTATGCCAAAACTGGCGATCATTTGCAAAACAAAAGCGTTGCTCTCCTACTCCATAGTACCCTTGGTTGGTCCTCGGAGAGGATGAGAAAACCAAGAAACATAATTTTTTTCAACTTATCTGAGAAAAGGGTCTACTCAATCGATATTCCTGAATTATATGGTCAGTACATTTGTGGCTCTTTATGGTAGACAAGAGATTGAATGACCGCCTGATAAATCCCATCACTAGAGAGTGGTACGAGCTACCACCCTACGGTAATAAAGGTGATCGCCCCATAACGCTCACTGAAGAGCCAAGTTTTTTATTCCGACGGAAATAGGCGTGGATTTACCTTCAAATAAATGCAAATATCGATCGTGCGCAAGGCTGTCTTATCTCATGATCCTAGGAAGAGATCAGATTTCACTGTCTTGATCTTGTTTGGTGGGTATTGTACGCTCGCAATATGGAGGTCGAGTGAGAAGTTTGGACAGTGATAAACACCGAATGCCCTTTCATAGAGTTGATTCCATTCAGGATTTCAATTGTTTCAAAGGAAAGTTCTACGGCCTTTCGGCGAGTAATCATTGTTGGGAAATCCATAGTCATATACGTTACATGCGCAGCGGAAACTATGAATTTAACCCGTCCTATGATCAACGTTAAGGGAATAAAAGTACGAGATTAACCATTAAAATTTATACCTCGGATCTTCCTGATCTGCAAGATGAAGGACGGATGTAGGTCTGAACTATTCTGACTCGCAACCGTCTCCTTCCAGAAGCTCGGCTCGTAAAACTCCTTCCTGATGCTCGGTTCGAAGAACTCCTTCTTGAAGCTTGGCTCGAGAAACTCCTTCTTCTCCTAGGGATGAAGATAGATCGCTCGCAAGTTCTCAAGATAGAGAACCTCTACTCGTCTCCACGCGAACTTCAGACGTGCGGAATAACCGGACTTGGCTAGACAATTCTAGAATAGAGAGATTATGCCCTTCTTTTTATACTAGAGAGAAAGGCGAACGATTGCTCAGTTACCATAACTAAAATCCTAATCTGCGCCTATTCCGTTACCAACGGAACTATTCCGTTACCAACGGAATAGGTATTTCCATAACGGAATGCTTGGCAGCTAAGGTTATTATAGTTTCCATATATATTCCGTTGGGAACGGAACTATTCCATTGCCAACGGAATGGAATTGTTTTGTTCAATCAATTATCCAATAATTGATTATTTCGTTCACCAATTTATACATCGTATGTATAACTGTTTTGAGGCATATTCATCCCGTAAGAATGGAGTTCATTGTGTGACCATGTAGGTTCCATTTAACGCTGGCAACGATCTTCTAAAGATTGTAAGTCATGAGTAACCTCTAGACTGATCTCATGACCATCCATGTTAAATGAAATGATCAGCGATCATAAATCTATCTCAATAGACATTTGCTTATTCTTTTTGTTCTACGATATACGTCTTGATCACAAGGCACGGTAATATGTCATCCTTGAGTTTGACCAAAGTCTCTTTAGACTGATTAAATACAAAATGATATTAACAACACATGTTAATCTATTTTGAGCATGGCCATGCATTTCCTTCAGTCCTAGTTCATCAGAGGGCCCAGAGGATATCTCCCTCATGACGAGAGGGACAAATCTCATCTTGGTCACTCACATTCCTCGTCATGATTCAGTGCATACCTAATGATGACCTTAATAATCATCCCGTTATGGATGACGTAGGATCATATTAAAGTATGCAGTTCCACATACAGGAATCCATGGTGAACTTAGGTCGTAGGAACAAGCATACTATTCATATGAGAATCACTAATGACATATACCATGCATATTCTTATAGTGTGGTCAGTCCAGTATGTGTTCTCTAACACGTACCTATATTCCAAGCTTGACATCTCTATGTCCATGATCAGAAGAACATGATCATCCAGCCTGCGAATATACTAGTGTGGATATGTAGCTTCTTACCTGAAGTATGTCTATCTCTATAAACATCCTACATATCACTAGGGACAGTTTAGAATACCAATCCTTGGTTCATAGTTCTACTATCAGAATCACGTATTCTGATGACGTGAATCCGAAGTGTCATTCTTGGTTGATATAAGATTTACATTCACAACTCATACATACAGATATATAAGAAACAACATTTATTGAATAAATAATAATGTCTTAATACATAATCTATTTCCTAGTACAAATACATTTGACCTAAGACACTAATCCTACAATGATATATATGCCATTGAGGTGGGTTATGAACGTAAATTAACATCCATTGGGCCCTGGGAGTTTGCATATTGGAGCTACCTTGTGGAATTCTATGGAACACTTTTGATTATTTTTAGGTTCAAAAACGAGTACAAAAAGCCCACAACTAACTTTGGGGTATATCAGGTTGATCTAAAGAGCGGAAAATGTTATAAACGTGATGATATATGGGATCGTGCATTATTTGTGGGCAATAATTCGAGTATGGTTGTTGATCCGGGGATGGGTTGTGGTTGCATGAAAAATGGTTTATACTTTGGTGACATGCCTGAGAGTTGTTTTTGGCAAAATAAAGAACATAATGTTGGGGTGTATAACATTGTTAGTAAGATTGGGCAGCCTGGTAATCCTCCTGATGATCCGGTCCTTAATCCTCCTGACGCAGCAATAACGTGGTTTACTCCTACTCCGTGAGAGCTTTGCGTCTTGTTGTTGTATGTTGTAATGCCATGTTAAGCAGTATTGCGCGCCTTTATGTAGTATGCCATATGCTGCAATATTGTGTTATTTAGTTGTTTGTGCATCACTGTGTGGTTCACTCCTAATTTGTTTCATGTATGTCATGCGTAGCAGTATTCTATTATTTAGTTGTTGGTTTAATCGTCTGTTTATTTAGTTTGAAGACCATAATTTGTTATGAACCTATTTATGTATTTTATGAACCTATTTCTGTGTTTTATGAACCTTTTGTAAATCTCACTTATGTGTTCTTAATTTCTTTTGAATTGGCTTGTTTGGATCTATTTTGCAATGCTCCTAATCTTTGGAGTTAGCTTGTTTGGATTGGTTGGTCAATAGATTCGGATCCTTACATAATTTTGAATCTTAACTTTCTTTCTTTCAGCATTTTTTAGGGATAACCAGTAGCAGATCTTGAACCAAATCTTTTGTGTGTGTGGGTGTGTTTGGGGGGGGGTTGTAGTAGGAAATACATTAAAAAATTTAGGGGGCGAGTGCATGTAGCTTGTAAATTTATCATAAAATACACTAGCATTATCATATATATATATATATATATATATATATATATATATGCTAAAACTTCTTAGGGGGCGCTGCCCCCTAGTCCTTATTAAAATCTGTCACTGGGAATAAATGCACCATTAGCCCCTGCGCACGTTTAGTTCTTATACTTTCAAATTAGCATTTTTTGTCTCTGTATTTTTAAAATAATGCCCCATTAGTCCCTGAATTAACAGAATGAATTCAGACTGTTAATAAAAAATTTAAATGGCCAATTTATCCTTGATTCAATTTTTTATTTTCTTAAATAAAAGATTTTCTTATTATATTTCCTTTTCATTTTTCAATTTCCACTCTTGGTTCTTGTCTCTTCAACCCTAAGAAGAAAACAAATAGGTAATTAATTAAGAAGTGAGAGATTCTATGAAGCTTCTAAAGAAGAATCGAAAAATAAAAAAAATAAAATATTCCTTAGCTATATAGTAAATATGAAACGAGTCAGTTATTGAGTGATCATTATGACCCGTTTGATAATTGACATCAAATAATAAATTTGCTAAAAAAAATGTAGGACCACCTTGAAGAATTTTATCTAGATATTTTGTGACCTTTTAGTATTTAAAAAAGTCATTAAATAAGATAATATTATTTTTATGCTACATAGCATCTATAACATAATCTTTTTTCTTTTAGAAAAAAGTGGGATCCACTCTTTTATGCGTGTTGTTTGACATTTTTGTTAAATGAAAGGAAGATAAACAAATAATTGTTACTTTATTACAGCATATACCATCATTTTTTAACAAACATAATTGTATAATTTTTAACTTGCAATTGTATACACATTTTGTTTTTTCTCATTATTATATCCAAAAAATTTCAGAATATTTTTTCACTCACATTTTGTCGTACGAACTGCTACAAACATTTAATATTTGACATTTGATAAGTATTATATATGTTTATCGGGTTCTGTCTAATATCATTCGGTTTTGTTGTTCCTTATTCATCTCATTTCAATTTAATTATTAGGGTAATTCAGTTTACCAGTTTTGTTCGATATGGCACATAAAAAATTAATGATATGTGTTTTTTCAATGTTATTGAATATATTTTGTAATATGACTTGTCAGATATATTTTGTATAAAAAAATTGAAAGAAATATTTGCAAAACTTCAAAAGCAAGTTACAGAGAGCTTGTTTGATTTGAGGGATTTTGAGATACATGATTAAGCAAAATGTATATTTAATAATACATATATTTGATAATACACTTATGTTGTTTGATTTGGTGAATTATCAAAATCATGTATTTCAAAATTGATTGTTCAATTGTGATAAAATATCGGATTCTGGAATAAAAAGATATTTACTTCATACTTGCATTTGAAATACAAATTTTCATCATATGACAATGTACAATGAAAAAATAATAAATAGCAACAAAATTAGAAAAAATATATATATATCGTATTAGATTCAGAATCTTGTTTTAGTGTAATATTTTTAAAGATATGAGACATAATTTTTATATACAACTCTAATAAAAATAAATCCGGTATACAAAAATTGACGAATTTCATTCTCATGTTTTTATCAGTACATTATTCCTAATTGGGGCACTCGAGCTTTTTGTGGTATTCTCTCAATTTGTATGAACCTTCAAACAACATGAATGAAATTACTTAAATCAACCAACAAAAAATAATATATTATCTTTACAATGGAATGATATTATAAAATATATCAATTAATCAAAAGTAATTTGATTTTGAACATCAAAATTGGGTATAAATATAAAATTCGCACTCTATTTCTCACAAGCAAATTGAACTCATATTTACAGGAATAGGAATTTAAAAAATAAAATAAACCACTAGAATTTTTTTTTTTGCGTCAATCTCTTCGAAAATTATAAACCTAAAACTCTTAAAATTTTGAATCAAAGAAAGCACTATGGACTGAGACTTCGACCTCTCCCTCTTTTACTTCTCCACCGAAATTTATACAAACCAAAATTTCAACATTGCATCAAAATTATGGCCTTGGATTACTCGATACTTCTTAGATCTCTGAAATAATTAAGATTTAATTTAGATGAGAATATAATTATCAAAATATTGAACCAAAATTTGTCAAAAAATTAGTGTAATGTAGATGACTTATTGACCATGAATTGAACAGAGACAATTTTTTTAATAAAATAGAGCAAGCAAATTAATTGATTTACACAAAAGTTGATCTTACATACGTTACTGCAGTTTGCGGATAGAAATATACTCTAATGTACCATGTATTCTTAAATTTTCGGATAAAACAGCGAAAGCAAACAACAATCGTATACTCTCAGTTTATACTTATTTCAATTTTCGATCATTGATTTTATTGTTTTTTATTTCCAATTCAAGCCAATAGCTGTGCAATATAGCATTTTGTAATCAATAAACCTCTGAAAATATGTAGTACCAAAATATCATGACCAACAATGAAGAAAAGAGGTGTTGAACACATGAATAAAAGATATTTTTATAAAACCGTAAATTCACCTTAAGCAATGATGTGTTATGATTAAGATAAATGAGGAAAAGAAAAGCGTTTTTTTGTCTCTGTTTTTTTCATATGACCGATTAATATTATTATTTTTTTATTTCTATTATTCTCTTAAAAAATTTGAGTAAAATGAAACTTAATTTCAATTCAAATAGAGTGCTGTTGTATTGAAGAAATTCAATTTCTGAAAATCACAGGTCTAACCAAATGGCATTTTTTCATTGAAAATAATTCAATTCGAAATTTCAATCGAAAATTAAACATAAAACCTGAGATTCGTTGAATGAAACTGAACTTAAATGCAACGAGCGTAGCTCCAACAGCCGAGTGTCGACAATAGCGGCTGGCGGAGCTGCAAGCCACGCCTGGCGAGTGAGAGGCTTCAAACTAGCCATTAATTGGGGTGTTTCCATCTTCGGATTTAGGACTAGGGTTATGACTGATTTTTGAAAATTCCATATAATCAAGACGGACAGAGAAATGGCGAATGATCTGCTCTTTCGACGGCTGAATGAGAAACGGTCCATGTACAATGCTATATTAATTCATTAAAACAGTACATTAAGCTTCAATTTGCAATAAAACAATCATTTGTTGATTAAAATTGGAATCATTTCAATGATTTTTGTTTCCTTGCTGGTTATGAGAAGAGGAACAGCAAGAACCGTAAAAATGGTCAGTACAGTGGGAAGTGTAAGCAACTTAGGCTTAGCCGATTCCTTCTTAGAAACTCCATTAACAACCACTTCTTCTCCATCAACCACTATTGTAACAACCCGACTTGGGCCGTTATTTGATTTAACTCGAATTTAGGGATTTGGGGACGAATTTAGAGTTTCGGCGATAGAATAAGACCTTGTCGGTCAATTAGGGTTTGGAAAGATGGATTATGGTTAATTGGTATTTTAATGTTATGAAGAGATACAAGCTCAAACGAGTATTCATGGAGGTGGAAAACGAATAATGAAAATGAAAGGTGGAAGAGATAAATGAAGAGAGACTAAGTCTCAATTCAAAACACAAATCATTATTATTCAACATGCACCACAACACACAACCTACTTAACACTTACATATAACTTCCTATTTATAACCATCCCTCAACTAGTTCTACTAAACCTCCCCAACTTGCACCTAATAACACTCTTATTCTACTACTTGACTCCTAGTTAACTTCTCTAATTATCCCCACATTTGATATCATTTATTATCTTCTAACATACCCCCAAATCGTTACATTACTCCCCTTTTTAAGATCCTTGCACCCAAGGATCTATTACAAAATTACACCCATAAATAGAAAATGAGAAAATTGATTTAGGCGGTGGTCTTCTTCTCATCACAACTCGAATTATCACCAATAAGCAATTCACCTCATTTATATTCGGTTTAGATGGTGGCCTTTTCTTCACAACTCGAAATTTTGTATTCTTTATATTCGGTTTAGGTGCTGATCTTTTCATCGCAATTCAAAATTTTGTATCATTTACTTTTGGTTTAGAGGGCAGTTTTTTCTTCGAAACTCGTACCAAAACCGATACTTCATCGTATTCGTACGTAATTTTGCGTTTAGGTAGCGGCCTTTTTATCACAATTTGAAACCTTGTATCATTTAATTTTGGTTTAGAGGGCGGCTTATTCATCGAAACTCGTACCAAAACCGACATCTCACTTGCTTCACACGTTATGTTTGGTTTAGATGGCGGCCTTTTCATTTCAAAACCAATCATCGCCACAAATCCACATCTTGCATCCAATGGGAGTAGAATTCTCCTCTTCCTTTGTTCCCTACGAGAAGTACGCTTATACCGTTCAACATACGATACCCTGACACATCTCTCACCTTCATTTGCCTTAATAAATCGATCTAGAGCTCGTCCCTTAACTCCTTTCGGAAGTAAATACATGTCCAAATCTATTCTATCCCTTAATCGTGTCATACCTAACACAAGTATTTTTTGAGAAAATAGCTCTTTTACGAGCCTTTCATTACCGTCCACATCAAGCCTCTCTTCTAAGTCAAGATTTTCAGAGGTATTCGATTCATTCTCCTCCCAATCCGATCTGCTCACGTCTGAATACGAATCGTGATCATCCGTATCTGATTCTCCCTCTTTCGAATCCAAGTCGTGCTCGTCCGAATCCAATTTTTTATTAGTATAATTTCTCCTATCTTTATATTTATTCCATTTATCATTAGTACACTCCAACTAATTCTTTATTTCTTTGTACTTGATTGTCCAACCCGCCCTTTTTTGTTTCTCATCTGAATCCAATTCACGCTCCTCCGAATCCGATTTGCGTTCCTCAGAATATGATTCACGCTCATCCAAATCCTATTCAGTCCCCTGCGAATCCAATTCAGTCCCCTTCGAATCCGATTCGTGTTCCTCCGAATCCGATTCGGTCTCCTCCGAATCCCATTCGTGCTCCTCCGAATCCCATTTTCACTCGCCCGAGTCCGATTTCTCGCTCCTCCAAACTCATTCGAGCGCGTATCTTACGCAATAATTTCTCGATTCGGTCAAATCCTTCTTCTAGCTTCCCTAATCGTGAATCGAGCGTCAGTCCATTTTGCTTGGCGTGGCGGAGCTGCTCGTGTTCTAATCGGCTGCATTGAGGACTCGTCCTTGTCATCTTGCATGGATCTTGTACAGATCTTGAAGAATCTTGCACGGATCTTGAAGAATCTTGCACGGATCTTGTGCGGATCTTGAAGATTCTTTCACGGATCTTGAAGAATCTTGCACTTTCTTGGTCGGAATGAGATGATGATGTAAATCTTGAATTACTTTGTCGAAATGAAAGAACACTTTGAATCTATAATTTCTTAATCGGAAGAAAAGAATGGCTTGAATCTTGAGTTACTTGACGGTTGTAGTATGGTCGAAAGGCTGGCAGGTTTAGGTATGTAGAATTGTTGGCTCTGATACCAAATGTAACAACCCGACTTGGGCTGTTATTTGATTTAGCTCGAATTTAGGAATTTGAGGACGAATTTAGGGCTTCGGCGATAGAATGAGACCTTGTCGATCAATTAGGGTTTGGAAAGATGGATTAGGGTGAATTGGTATTCTAGGGTTATGAAGAGATACAAGCTCAAACGAGCATTAATGGAGGTGGAAAACGAATAATGGAGATGAAAGGTGGAAGAGATAAATGAAGAGAGACTAAGTCTCAATTCAAAATACAAATCATTATTATTCAACACGCACCACAACACACAACCTACTTAACACTTACATATAACTTCCTATTTATAACCATCCCTCAACTAGTTCTACTAAACCTCCCCAATTTGCACCTAATCTCTCAACTAGTCTTATTACTAGACATCCCCAACTTGGACCTAATAACACTCTTATCCTACTACTTGACTCCTAATTAACTTCTCTAATTATCCTCATATTTAATATCTATTATCTTCTAACATACCCCCAATCGTTTCACGTTCCGCCTCACATCGCCTCCACCTTCTCCCCCCTTTTCAGACTTTAATCGGATCCGAACCTCAAATTCAATCCGTACAAGGTTTTACTTAGACCAATCGCGAACAAGGTGGAGACGGATCCGCGGTGCATTAACCCGAACCACAATTGCCGAATGGGGACAACGGCGGCGACGCTGACGCGAGAGGGGGGTTTGGTGAGGTTTAGGGTTAGGATCCTGGGCTTTGATTAGGGATTGTGTCGTATCGTATTGTACATAAGGAAATGGCGAGTGATCTGCTCCTTCGACGGCTGAATGAGAGATGGCGGAGGTGGAAGAGATCGATAGTCTTGAGGATTAGAGGAGAAATCGAGAGAGAGGTGGCTTAGGTGGTTTTGACTAGAGAAAGAACGATGAGTCCAACGATAACAAAAATATAGCACATAAGCCATTATGAACCAGAGAAACCTTTAGATCTGGCCCTCTTTTTTTTTCAATTTTTTTTTTCAAATTATTACAATGAGCCCCATAAATAATAATATTCATGCCCTTAGTATTTTCACTCATTTTCCAAATATAATATTAGATTACATAATTCTTTTGTATAAATATTTATTTTTCAAAATATAATTAAAGTAAATTTTCTTTTTATAGAGAATTGTTTTTATAATATCTATTAATTATAAAAATAAGTGTTCTAGAAATATATCAAGTATATTATTTCTTAGTAACAAGTATTTTAAAAATATACAAAATTATATTTCACACGAGTCATAAGAGACTTCTTTTGGAAAGATAATTTATCTTGCTCGGGTGGGTATTGCCACGTCAATTGGGACAAGGTATGTTTACCAAAAAAACATGGAGGTTTAGGAATTGCGGATATCGCCTGCACTCAAAACAAAAATCTTCTCCTCAAGTGAATTTGAAAGCTCGACACTGATAAGGAAGGGTTGTGGGCACAAACCGTCCTTCTCACTCAAAGTATCTATGACTCGGCCAACTTGCGATTAGCGCCCAACAATTCCACCTCTTTCTTCCTAGATGATCTAAAATCCCTTTTTTCGATATATATACCGCCTCCACCTCGTATGACAACATCACCTCTACACTCCTATGGCGATGGAGCCCCAATGGCATATGTTACATCCTGGAACCAAATAGTAGAAATGAGGATTAGTTGGTTAGTCCCAACTATATTGAATGTAAATTGGAGTAACTTAAATATGCTAGTACATTAACTACTAGCACCAATCAAGCTTAAGACTTTTTCAGGACAATATGGTGTGTGCCTAAAGGTTGGACTGGACCAATTAATGTACTAGTCTCTAACAAATGATATTCAGAGCCAAATCCTGAGGGTACTATCGTGTGCCGGAAATGTACAATACCGTTATCATACCCAGAGAACCTGAGGATCGTATATGCCTCAGTAGATATATATGTATGGGTGAACGTGCGCACGGATTTTTACTAGGACGAAACTAGGGACCAAGTGCTAGGTTTGACAGGAACGTTAGAAATTTAAGTGGTGGAGTTTGTTACACCCCGGAACCAAATAGTGAAAAAATGAGGCTAATTGATTAGTCCCATCTTGAGTAATGAATAAAAATTTGAGTTACTTAAATAGGCTAGTGCATTAACAGTAACACCAACCAAGCTTAAACCTTTTTCAGGACAATATGAGATGGGTTTGAAGGTTAGGCTGGGCTGGACCAGTTAATGTACTAATCAACTAGCCTCCTTTTTCACTATTTGGTTTCGGGATGTCACAACATATACTCCTCAAAATAGGCTTACACATTTATTTGGAATCCTGGTATGATGTCACACCGCCAATCCTTCTGTGCGACCGCAGCACGACTCACGGCCATGCTCAGCGGCAAACACAAAAAAATTCGAGCCGTTACAAAAATGTTTCATAGCATGCGGAAGGTTCTTCAATCTGTCAACTACATGCGCCAAAGAAAAAGAAAAAAAAAAAGAAATCGGTAGCTAAATAATTTAGCTAAGTACCCAGTTATATAACGACGCAGCTTCTATATGACTAACCTTTGTAAATACATATCATAAATAAAACATATCTTAATTATCTTAAACAATTATAAATACTAAATGGAATATTAAATTAAAACATTTATTTAGAAACTATAGTATAGTCTCTGAAAGTCAGAACAAATGTTAGAAAATTATTAATATTCTTCTTTCAGAAATACTAAACAAAATATATTCAATTAGATTATTAATCAAATAATACAACTAGGTTTTGCATTAAAAAATTTGTAAAATAATATTGTAAATATTTAAAAAAAAATTCTGAAATTCATTTCAAAATAATCACTTTTGTCAAAATATTTTTCAGGCCTTTCCAAAAATTGTTACATTTCCCAAAAACCTTTTTTCCTCAAATCGAAGTTCTTTTTTTTTTCACAAACACAGTTTACATAAATAATAATAATATATACAGAAATAAAAAATGAGGGTCGGAATAGGGATCAATTGAAGTGCCAGATAGAGCGGAGAGCAAATCCAACTCTTCTGGAGAAACACATAGCTCGGGAAGCGTGTATTCCTACACAAGAGCCTTAACGACCATGGATATATCATCGCCACTGAACCAAACTAAATCTGGATTTTTCAACTACGTCTAATAACTATTCCAAAAATAGATGTCACATATCACACATATCACCGACGAGTCTCACCGGTACAACCCGTCGAATCAAACAAATCAAATGTGACATCACAAAATTCATATATAGGTAATATAATAGTAATAAGTTCATTTCAAATCTTTCACCCTTTTTTGACAAATTCTTTCCCAAATACATTTTCTTTAAAAACCCCAAACCCCAAAACATAAAATATTGTTTTTCTTTCAAAATATATTAATATAAAAAACTAGGTTTTCAAAACTAATATCTTTTAATAAAATAGAAAACGTAAATAATTATTCTCAAATCATGATAATATAATTATTCTCAAAATCATGCTATTTATGATTATATTTTCTAAATAAAAAATACTTTAAATAAATCATTTCGTAAACCATATAATTATCATATTTTACTAAAATAGATGGATATAGAAGTCTGGTTACCTAAGTGACAGCATTACGGTCGGTCGATTACGAAAACAGAATGAACCGACGATGACAAGTCGAGCTGCAGCTAAACCCACATCCAATTCAACAATGAACGACGGAATAGAAGGATCGCCGAGACTGCGAGTGAAGACAAATCCCTAAAATGCCGTTCTTAATCAAAATCGACAATCGCTCTGAAAAGCGTGTTTTTGGAGTCCTAGTCGAATCTCACAAATGAGAACATGAAGTCCTTCGTCTCATGTCTAGAATATAGCTCTAGTTTTCGTATTTAGAATCATCGTAGTTTTGCTCCGCTTTTCTTCACTTTCCTCTCTCTATCTCTTTTCTTTTGGCGGAGTCCGAAATGAGTAAAAAGGAATGATATATGTTCGAATGAACCATGGAATGAATCGGCCGGAGAGATTTTCAATTGAGTTAAACTTATCCCATGGCCTTAAGCGGCCGAATAAAATTAATGGACAATATGCAAAAAGGCCCTCCAAGTTACTAGTATTAATACATTGTCCTAATTATTATAAAATAGCAATTATCAATAAATAGTATTTAGTCTTCAATATCCGGCCCATATATTATTTCAGCCCAAATAAATTATATACCAATTATGTATAGTTAGGATTTATTCAAAAGTAACCTAATAATATTTCTAAAAAAAATATATAATTATGATTACGATAATTTGAGAACGGACCTTTTTTTGCAATTTTGAGATAGCATAGGGGTTTTTTAGCAAATTTCCAAAAAAAAATTAAGTAGAGTTTTTTTTGTAATTTCGAATAATTTAGGGACATTTTTTTAGTTTTGTGATAATATAGGAGCTTTTTTGAAAAATCTCAAAAAACATTTAAGTAAGGACTTTTTTGCAATTTGTAATAATGTAGTGATTTTTCGCAATTCGGGATAATATATAGTAGATTTTATTGGAATTTGCAATATGCAGTTTTTGTTGTTATTTAATTTCCAAAAATATTTAAGTAGAAGGTTTTTTTTTTCAATCTTCAATTATGTAAGCTTTTTCTATAATTTCTGGTTTATGTAACTTTTTTATGCAAATTTTTTTGGAAAAGGAATTTTTAAAATTTATTTTTTATGCATGGACTTTTTTAAAATTTCCTAAAAAGCATAGGAGCTTTTTTGAAAAATCTCAAAAAACATTTAAGTAAGGACTTTTTTACAATTTATAACAATGCGGCGATTTTTTTGCAATATATGATAATATATAGTAGATTTTATTGGAATTTTTAATATGCATCTTTGTTGTTATTTAATTTCCAAAAATATTGAAGTAAAAGTTTTTTTTTCAATCTTCAATAATGTAAGCTTTTTCTATAATTTCTGGTTTATGTAACATTTTTTATGCAAATTTTTTCGAAAAAAGAATTTTTAAAATTTATTTTTACATAGGGACTTTTTTTTGAATTTCCTAAAAAGCATTTTCTAAAAATGTAGTGACTTTTTGCAATGTCAGAATAATGTAGGGGCTTTCTGTAATTTCTCAAAAAAAAATTAAATATTGTCTTTTTTGTAATTTTCAATAGTGTTGGGGCTATTTTGCAAACTTGCAAAACCCAATTTTCAATGCAGGATCTTTTTTGCAATTTCAAAATAAAATAAGGACATTTTGTAAATTCTCAAAAATATTTAAATAAGAGTATTTGCAATATTTCAATAATGCAAGGGCCATTTGCAAAAATTTAAAAGATTTGTGATTTGGCATCACCAAAATCTTGCAAAATGAAGCAGCCGGCAGCATAATAGATTGTAATATATCTAATTTCTCCATTTAATTCAACTATCATCTCTATTTATTCTTTGGCATATGGTATTTAAAATAATGGATATCTTATTTAATGAACTAATGGAGGAGCTTTTTCTATACATTTAAATTTGGTGCTCTTCAAGAGGTTTTGTCTTTTGATCCAGCATAATAGATAGAAAGATTTGTATGAAAAATATTTCAAAATCAAACAAAATCCATTATTTATATTTTTAAAAATATAATATATTACATACGACATGTCGTTAGTACCAAAAACTATGGAAAATAAAATGCCCGCATAGAATGAAACTCTTCTCGTGGCTATTCTTGCAAAAGAAAAAAACTCACGGCGAAAAACTTGGCAAAACGAGGAAGGCCACACAACACACATTGTGTGATGTGTAACCAATCTGCCGAGGATAGATAACATCTCTTGCTAACTTGCCGATTTGTCCATTGGTATTGGACCGCAATCCTAAATCAATCGGATACAAGTGCGAATATTGACTTGCCTTTTGAGAAATTTTGGTTGCATCATAGAGTGAAATTCTCAAAAGAGATAGCTAAGAAATATGACACATTATGGACACTACTAGAAAATCAATTTTTTCCCGACAATATTTTTCCGGCACTTTAAATAATAAGCCATCTAAAGTATTCTATTTCCCGGTAAATTTACACAATAGTTGTAAAATATTACTTAGACCGGCAAATTTTCATAATTGCCATTAATAATGTATTTCCTGGCAGATTGTAAAAGGGCCAGCTTATGATAAAGGCCGGCCATGTTTAATATTAGTTGGGAATATTCATTTATTTTTAGAACAATTTCAAGAAGCCGACAGAATTATAGAACTGCCATTTAATTATTTTTTGACACGCTTAAAAACCTGCCCCTTGTACATTTATGTAAGATTATTTACTTATCATATTATTTGAAAAAATATTTGGGAAGAAACCTAGTTACCAAATTGATCAATGAAACACTTCACCTTAATTTCCTAGTTACCAAATTAAAATTATGTCTTTTATTATATTTGATATTTCAATTTAAATTTCTGAAATTAGCTGGCCGTCCTCCATCCCTTTCTCACATGATAGATCTCTCCTCTCATGGATTTGTTTCTGTCGCCTCTCTCCCTCTCACCCTTAGCAAGTGGCCTCCTCCAAAGAGCTACTTCTTTTTGTTGCGGTATCATGTTTTTCATTCTTTGTTATTTTTCCAAGGATAGTTTGATTTTACTTTATTCATTTTCGAAATTCTAAGACCTGATCTGATTACTTTTCATGATATTTTAGGTTTAATCATGTGGCCGAGTCTCAAAATAGGGTAGCTCTCATTTCATTTCAACAAATTGAGTTGTGAGTTTTTGAAATAGTCTTTTATTCGTAATTTAATTATATGCTTCGATTTTGGATCAGTTTTTCTCATGAAGCTATTGAAAATTTAGGATAAATTCGAAGTTTGTATTAGCTATTTTTTGAATAGTTACGCAACAGCTTATTCAAGATTAGGATCACTGTGTATTCAACTTTACTAAATTTCAGATATAATTTGTAATTTAATATGTGAAAATACGTTGTTTTGTATGACCCCTAAATTGTTAACTATACGATCTTACACCAGTTTCTTCTGAACTAGTACTAGGGGCAGTATGGAGCTCACCCATAGAATAAGACATAAGAGTTAAAAATGGAAGGACCAAATTACAACAAAAGCTTCATAGACAAAACGCATGATAGAACAAAGGAGCTAAAATATCTTTTGATAGATATATAGAGTATATTTGATATGACATGATGAATTCAATATTAGAATTAGTGATTGTATATGTTTGTATTCAATATTTTTATAGTATTTCTATTGAATGCTGTACTTTATAAAGATTGATGTTCTTTATTAGTTTCTTCATAAAAAATTTCATCTTCTGTTTCACATTTATTTATTTAATTGTTTATTTATGTATTTGGTAATAGTTCGTCAAATAAATTTTAATTGCTGCTCACGAAATTTATTGCCAAAAATAAAGCCAACAAAATGAGTTATTAACGGCTGAAATTTTATAGCCGGTATAATTACCAATCCTGACATTCTGAAGAGTTGTGATATTGATATATAAAGACATTTAAATATGCCGCCCATTGTACTACAACGACGACGACACTTAAAAAATGCCTGGCTATGAATCTATGATGGCAGTTTAAAGTGTTGTGAATGTTATATTATTATCGACAAATTTAAGAAATGCCAGAATAACTTTTAACGACGGCTGATTTTTAAAAAGCCGTTATTTTCATATGGTGGCTTATTTTGGGGATTCGCCAACATATTTAAAAAGCCACTAAAATCGTGTTTTCTCCAACATAGAAAGATCGAACATATTTAAAAATGCTTCATAGTCCCGCAATAGAGAGATCAAGGAGTGTGCAACTACGACATAGGGAGATCAAGGAGTGTGCTACTACGATGAGCAGCAACGGAGGTCAACAATTGGTTGAGATTCTGCTGAAGATCGGCCCCTTCACCCCTTCTATCAATTTCTTATACTATTTTTTTTTAGAAAATTGGAGAGGGCTTTAAATATCCCTCTTCCAATACCCTCTAATTATCTTGCTAATCCCTTACCCTCTTTAAAAACTAAAAAAATCAGACCATACAGAATTAGCCCGTTGCAACAAATAAAAAATCAAAGCCCAATTCTATTTTAGATCTAAGCCCATACAATTTTAGGTTAAAAATCAATTTTGAAGCTTCCGGACGCGAATTGCCTCACCGAGATTACATTAAATAAAAAAAAATAAGTTCTTACAAAGTAGGGAAAAAAGAAAATTATTTACACAAATATCAAAGAGAGAATAAATGATAAAGAAAGAGAGAAATGTTCTTTTCCCTAACAGTAGGTTCTCTAGTTTGCTGACCATTGAGAAATCTCTGTTAGAACGCTTGCTTGATGCGGTCTTCTCTGACAGAAGATTCATTGGTTACGCGCTTTCCAGATACTTCAGTTCGTGCTTAACCAATCGGTTTCCCATGCATGTCGATCTTCCTTATTTTTGTCCGCAACTTGCTGCCTCCAAAACTCCGAGAGATAGTTGGTGCTAAATCGGAGTCCATCCCCTTAAGAAGCCATATGCGACATGCAAAGTCACAATGTAAGAGAAGATGTGTTGCCGTCTGTACTACGTATTATACACATATTACACATTCTCCTCTATTGGGCCAATCTCTTTTGGCTAGGTTGTCTTGGGTCATTAGGCGACCAAGTAACATTTGCCAACCAAAAAAACATACTTTTTCCGGGCATTTTATTTTCCATAGCCTTAAATTTTCTTTCGAAGTTGTGTGTATTAAGTTTAGCATTTTGTAAGCCGATTTGGTGGAGAATTCACCCGATATTTTCCATCTCCATTTAGGCTTGTCCCTTTGAGTGGACGGGTTCATTAGGGCGATTAGAAGAAAGATTTCCTGTGCCTCCTTTTTTATTCTTTCATCACTTGAGGCGAGCAAATCTTGAAAGTTGATTGTTCTATTTAGAACTTGAGGTACCGTCAAATTATCATTCCTTATTATGACATATAATATTGGAAAGAAGTAACGTAGGGTACTCTCAAATACCCAAATACCATTCCAAAAATTTATATTCGTACCTTCTCCTAGCTCATAGGAGATAGAAGAGGTAAAAATTGGCATTAAAGTGGCCAATTGGGAGAGAAATAATGAGACGGTTTAGGAGGTTCCCTTGAGGTCATTTGGATCTTCGAATCCATATAACGTACGTAGTGTTTGTGCCCATGGCCCGTTAGGGTTTGATTTCCACATCCACAACCATTTGAGTAGGAGTGATATATTTTGCTTCCTAATAGAAATAATGCCCATCCCTCCGTTTTCTTTCGGAAGTCAAAGACGGTCCCACGGTACAAGGCAATGACCGCCGGAGCATTTTTTGTCGCCTCTCCAAAAAAAAGCTCTTACAATTCTATTGATCTCGTCAATTAACCATAGTACTCCGCCACTTTATCTCGAAGCATCTTTTTTCTATTTTCTTAGTTTTCACTCAGCTCCAGATCAACTCTCCTCTCTACTTCTTATCACTTTTTCATTGCTACTCTTAGATCTAAGGCTCTGAATCACCACTTGTTTCTCTGATCAATCTCCTCTCTGTTAAGATCTCGTCAATCAACAAAGTTTTCTGTCTCTTCTGGTCAGAGAAAACACGGCGGCAATGTTTTCTCCAATCAATTTTTTATACTAATATTTACTATTTTTTTTTATCCAAACAATAATGTAATTGAATATACGATCGCATGTGTTTACAATTAAAAATAAGAAAAAAAAATGACCCATACATGAAATCCTGCATAAACATGAAATCTAAATTCCAGAAAAATTAGTTAGCAAAGTATATAACTAAAAGCTACAAATTCAAAAAAAATAAATAAATAACTAAAAGCTACACAAACAAAAAATTAAACTTTGATTTGGTAAAAAAGTATATAGCAAAGAAATTTATAAAAAAACAGAGATCTGGAAATACTAAATAGTTGTCTTATGTACCAGTAAATAAAACCGGGCATTAAAATGAGGCGCATTTTGAATTACTAGCAATAACTATGGGTTGCGGGAGACTTTTGCAACATTATTCAAAAGCTGATGACATTGTATTTATAGTAAATCAAATTAAAAATTGTGTTGCTACATGAGATGTCATGCTGTACAATGTTAACAATAACCATGACAAAATAATTGCAATTTCAACCCTAATAACATCACAATTTTAAAAACACACCTGATAACACCATAAATAATATATACTTTTAACTAATGACAGAAATCCAGTATCTACATTCATCCATGGCGAGACGTGACTGAAGGAGAAAAGTCAAACAGTCAACTAGTCCTTACAAACAAAGAATCCCATATATCCCGAAGGGCCAGTAACTATTCGTGTAGTCATATCTCCATCCTTCATCTAAAGCTTCATTAACAAGAAGATTAGATCTCCACCGTTGATAAGATAGTTAGGTAGACAGTTAGATCTAGACCAGTTTAGATGTATTGAGATCCGATAAGGATTAGTGTATAAATACACATGTATACCTCTAAATCAATCAATCTCAAATGAAATTCTTTTCAATCTCTATTTCAATTATCATTGCTATTATGGTATTAAAGAGCTGTTAGGAGCCAACGCTCGATCTAAAGATCCTCTTTTTTTTTCCTATTCTAACCTTCTCAACTCAATAAATCACATATTTCTTATTATCTTCTCAAGATTCCTTAAAGTCAGATCAATTTGCCACTCATACTCATTGTATTCCTTCCCTTTCTCTTCCAAGATCCGATCTTTACCATCAAGAAAAATCAAAGAACCTCAAATCTCCAACTTCTTCTTTCTAATCTCCTCTCGTTCTCGATCAGGTTCTTGTAGGATTAGTGTCCTAGGCCAAATATATTTGTGCTAAAAAATGAATTATGTATTAAGACATTATTATTTATTCAATAAAGATTGTTTCTTGTATACCAGTGTGTATCGGTTGTGAATGTAAATTTCTTATATCAATCAAGAATGACACTTCGGGTTCACGTCATCAGAATACGTGATTCTGATAGTAGAACTGTGAATCAAGGATTGACATTCTAAACTGTCCCTAATGATATGTAGGATGTTTATTGGGATAGACATACTTCAAGTAAGAAGCTACATATCCACACTAGTATATTCGCAGGCTGGATGATCATGTTCCGCTAATCATGGACATAGAGATGTCAAGTCTGGAATATAGGTACGTGTTAGAGAACACGTACTGGACTTGACCACACTATGAGAATATACATGGTATATGTCATTAGTGATTCTCATATGAATAGTGTGCTTGTTCCTACGACCTGAGGTCACCATGGATTCCTGTATGTGAAACTGCATACTTTAATATGATCCTGCGTCATCCGTAATGGGGTGATCATTAGGGTCATCATTAGGTATGCACTGAATCATGTCGAGGAATGTGAGTGACCAAGATGAGATTTGTTCCTCTCGTCATGAGCGAGATATCTCTGGGCCCCCTGATGAACTAGGACTGAAGGAGCATGGTCATGCTCAAAATGGATTAACATTTGTTGTTAATATCATTTTGTATTTACTCAGTCCAATTCTCGATACGGAAAGAGACTTTGATCAAACTCAAGGATGACATATTATCGTGTCTTGTGATCAAGACATATGTCGTAGAACAAAAGGAATAAGTAAATGTCTATTCAGATAGGTTTATGATCGCTGATCATTTCATTTAACATGGGTAGTCATGACATCAGTCTAGAGGTTACTCATGACTTACGATCTTTAGAAGATCGTTGCCAGTGTTAAATGAAACCTACACGGTCACACAATGAATAGTTCCGGTCCCAACATAATATATATAGAAACTGTAATAACCTTAGCTGCCAAGTATTCCGTCATGGAAATACCTATTTTAGGCGCAGATTAGGGTTTTAGTTATGGTAACTGAGCAATCGTTCGCCTCTCTCTCTAGTATAAATAGAAGGGCAGAGTCTCTCTATTCTACACACAACTCAGAAGCCTTAGAGGCCGTCTACTACACAGAAAAGAGAGAGAAACTTTTGAGAGATATTCGGAAAGTATTTCCGGACTTGTTTAGCCAAGTCCGGTTGTTCCGTACGTCTGAAGTTCGCGTAGATACGAGTAAAGGTTCTCTATCTTGAGAACTAGCGAGCGATCTATCTTCATCCCTAGGAGAAGAAGGAGTTTCTCGAGCCAAGCTTCAAGAAAGAGTTTCGCGAGCCAAGCTCAAGAAGGAGTTCTTCGAGCCGAGCTTCAAGAAGGAGTTCTTCGAGTCGAGCGTCAGGAAGGAGCTTCGCGAGCCGAGCTTCAGGGAGGAGACGGTTGCGAGTCAGAATAGTTCAGACCTACATCCGTTCTTCATCTCGCGGATTGGGAAGATCCGATGTATAAATTTTAATGGTTAATCTCGTACTTGTATTTCCTTAACGTAGATCCTAGGGCGTGTTAAATCCATAGGTTCCGCTGTGCATGTAACGTATATGGCTATGAATTTTTCAACAGTTCTCTTCTTCTTCTTCTTCTTCTTCTTCTTCTTCTTCTTCTTCTTCTGCCTCTTTCACAATCTAATCTTCTCTCAAGGAATTCGGAAAATGACCCAACTCAATCAAAAACCAATTGCTTTCAGTCAACAAATCCACATCAAACTCGATAAATCCAATTTCCTCTCCTGGCAATCTCAAATTATACCCATAATTAAGGGACATGGCCTTATGCATCACCTGGATCTCTCTATTTCTCCACCCCAACCAGAATTTCTTGAATCCACTTCTAATAACACCATAAAATAAATCTGAGGTCAATCCTAAATTTGTTCTTTGGGAACAACAAGATCAATTAATTCTTGCTTACTTAATCTCCTCTCTCACCGAGTCGATTATGACCGAGGTAGCAACCTGCTCTACCGCTCATGAGCTGTGGAAAGCTATCACCAATTCCTATTCTTCGCACTCTCTAATCCGAGCAGTTAATCTCCGGCGACAATTGCTAACAATCCAGCGCGAAAATTCTACCTGTACCGAATACCTCGACAAAATCTAGAAGCTGGCCGATATATTGGGAACCATCGGAAACGCGGTCTCGGAACAAGAAATGCTCATCTACACATTCACTGGAATCGGTGGAGACTACAATCCAATTCTTGCTTCGGTTCAAGAAAGGGCAAAAGCACTTTCCTTCTTTGAGCTTCAAGTTTTGATTCTCAATTATGAAGTCATGCTTCAACAGCAAACTACCTCTTCCATGGCTACAGCTCTTGTAGCTCAAACCTCATTCAATTTGCAAAGGCCTCCATCTAATTCAATCTTGGGTCAAGGCCCAGTCAATTCCTTTATTCCTCAAGGCCACAACCAAAATTACAATAGGCCGCCTAGGCTGACTTTCTCTTCTTCTTCTTAGCCCAAACACAATTATAAAAAAAGGAAAATTTTCAACCCAAATCATAACATAAATTACCAAACCGGGCTGGCCCAAACTCTACCATTCGGGCTGAATTATTTGCACAATCCTAATTACTTTCTCAGCACAAATGTTTCTCAACAACAACCTTCTCTCAACTTTAAAACACCTTGTCAAATCTGTAGTATAACCAATCATACAGCTACAATTTGTTTCCATCGGTTTGACATGAACTACCAATCAACTCCTCCTTCTCATCCTCCAAACCCAAGACCTCAAACATTTCTCGCACAAGCCTCCACTTCTTCCGCTCCTCCTCCTTTCTACAACCCTTCACCACAATTCACCCCTTCTCCTTATGTCCAACCTCCCCATAAATGGTTCTTGGTCTCAGGCGCAACGTGTCAAATTTCATCCGACATCAATAATCTAAGCGCCTACTCTCCATATCAAGGTCTAGAACAAGTAGTTGTTGGTAATGGCAACGCTTTACAAATTAAAAACATTGGCTCCACTCTTATTCCCTCATCTCAAAAATCAATCTCTTTAAATAACATTCTTCATGTCCCTCTCATGACTAAAAACTTAATAAGTGTTGCTCAACTCGCCAAAGATAATAATGTTTTTTGTGAATTTAACCCGTTTGTTTGTTCAATTAAGGATCAAGCAACTAAAGCTACCCTCATTGAAGCTCCACGCATCGATGGCCTCTACCGACTTACTTCCTCTTCAACATCTCAACAACCTCATCATGTTTAACCATGTATGAGTATCGACAAAGTAGTTTCTAGCACACTCAGCTCAGACATGACTTGTGTTAGTCACTACTTCCCGCGTGCCCCTTTCCACAGACAATCCCCCACACGCCCAGCTCCGGCATGACCCATGTGGAAAACTGTCTGAGTAATGAGGGTTACAGTGACATGGGAGGCACTTAATATTCTGAAGAATTTTATTTTAGATTTATAAATATAAACATCACAGAAACTAAGTTAAATATGGTATGAGCCTAATCCTCATGAGCGACCATGAGGTTCCTAATTCTAGATCTATCTCTAGATTGCAGAAGTAATCTTCAACAAACCCTTTGTTGTGTGTGCGAAGATCCAATTCCATCTTCCGAAGATTGCGCCAAGATCTCTTGTCTTGAAGTCTTGAAATAATATCTATCCTAACAACTATCATATTGCTAGAAAAGGTAATTTACAAATTTGGACAACTCACTGGTTACCATAATTACAACTTTGGACAACTCATTGGTTGCCATAGATATTAAACAAAGTTACAAGCATTCACACACAAGATTACATCACAGAACAATCACAGATCTAAAGCTCATACCTTATTTGTATATTTAAATTCCGTGTATAACAAAAATTAGGGTTTCTGCAAAATTCAGCCCTATTTCGTTGGGAAGAGAACTATTCCGTTTTCAACGGAAGTACTCCATTCTCAACGGAGACGTGCGAAAATTCGTATTTTCTTTTGTTTTAGTTCCGTTTCCAAAACGGATTTCGAAAAACTATTTTTTGAAACTCTAGAAAATCATAATATCCAATATTATATTCCTAGAAACTATTTCCGTGACGTTTTGAAATAATATTTTCAAAATCCTAAAATTTATTATACTAGAATTTACTAAATTTTAAATATATAATCGACGATTATTTCCTTAACGAACGCTCTGATGCCACTGTTGGGAAACCCGTAACCATGTACGTTACATGCGCAGCGGAACCTATGGGTTAAACCTGCCCTAGGATCTACGTTAAGGGAATAAAAGTACGAGATTAACCATTAAAATTTATATCTCAGATCTTCCTGATCCGCGAGATGAAGAATGGATGTAGGTCTGAACTATTCTTGACTCACAACCGTCTCCTTCCTGAAGCTCAGCTCGCGAAACTCCTTCCTGATGCTCGAAGAAATCCTTCTTGAAGCTCGGCTCGCGAGACTCCTTCTTCTCCTAGGGATGGAGATAGATCGCTCGCTAGTTCTCAAGATAGAGAACCTCTACTCGTATCCACGTGAACTTCACACGAATGGAATAACCGGACTTGGTTAGACAAGTCCGGAAATACTTTCCGAATATCTCTCAAAAACTTTCTCTCTCTTTTCTGTGTAATAGATGGCCTCTAAGACTTCTGAATTGTGTGTTGAATAGAGAGACTATGCCCTTATATTTATACTAGAGAGAGAGGCGAACGATTGCTCAGTTACCATAACTAAAATCCTAATCTGTGCCTATTCCATTGCCAACGGAACTATTCCGTTGCCAACGGAATAGGTATTTCCATAACGAAATACTTGGCAGCTAAGATTATTACAGTTTCCATATATATTCCGTTGGGAACGGAACTATTCCGTTGCCAACGGAATGGCACTATTTTGTTCAATCAATTATCCAATAATTGATTATTTCATTCACCAATTCATACATCATATGTATAACTGTTTTGAGGCATATTCTTTCTGTACGAATGGAGTTCATTGTGTGACCGTGTAGGTTTTATTTAATGCTGGCAACGATCTTCTAAAGATCGTAAGTCATGAGTAACATCTTAGACTGATGTCATGACTATCCATGTTAAATGAAATGATCAGGGATCATAAACCTATCTGAATAGACATTTGCTTATTCCTTTTGTTCTACGATATACGTCTTGATCACAAGGCACGGTAATATGTCATCCTTGATTTTGATCAAAGTCTCTTTCCTGATCGAGAATTAGACTAAGTAAATACAAAATGATATTAACAATACATGTTAATCCATTTTGAGAACGGCCATGCATTTCCCTCAGTCCTAGTTCATCAGGGGGCCCAAAGATATCTCCCTCATGACGAGAGGAACAAATCCCATATTGGTCACTCACATTCCTCATCATGATTCAGTGCATACCTAATGACGAACCTAATGATCATCCTATTACGGATGACGTAGGATCATATTAAAGTATGCAGCTCCTCATAGGAATCCATGGTGACCTCAGGTCGTAGGAACAAGCACACTATTCATATGAGAATCACTAATGACATAAACCATGCATATTCTCATAGTGTGGTCAGTCCAGTGCGTGTTCAATAACACACACCTATATTCCAGACTTGACATCCCTATGCCCATGATCAGGGGAACATGATTATCCACTCTGGGAATATACTAGTGTGGATATGTAGCTTCTTACTTGAAGTATGTGTATCTCTATAAACATCCTACATATCACTAGGGATGGTTCATAATGTCATTCGTTGGTTCACAGTTCTACTATCAGAATCACGTATTCTGATGACGTGAACCCGAAGTGTCATTCATGGACGATCTAATATACGTAAATATATATTAGTCACCCATACACTCATTCATATATGAAATGAATAAACATGTTTCTCATAATCTAATCTCTAATCCAATACTTTGGCCTAGGACATAATTCCTTCAGTATAGTGTAATATAGTTGAATTGTAAGGACATTAATTAAAAAAAATAATGTGCACAAAAAATTAAAATAATAACTCATCATGTGACGAATTGTGAACCGAGTAGTATACTCATTTGAAAATGATTGGCTTTACATATATGAGTATCAAGGTCGCCACAAAAAATCGGAAAAAGGACAGGGGATTTGACTCGTTATATAGTTCGTTGTTCAGTGGTCGCCACAAAAAACTGGACATGAGACATGTGCCTTGTCCAACGAATCGTGAACCAGGTAGTATATTTATTTGAAAATGATCCGCTTTATATATATGAGTATCAAGTTTACCACAGAAAATCCAGACGTGACACGTGTCACTTGTTCGTGAGAAGTTACTATCGTTGTATTCTTTCAAGAATAGGGTTGATCCATAATTAACGATCTGCCAACAAATAACGCTTTTTTTGCCAAAAAGATAAAAAATTCCTCTCCAACTTTGCAAAAAAAAGAAGCACAAATAACTTAGGATTGCTATTTCGACCACAATTGAGCTTCCAATTAGAGCCTCGTCGTACAGCTAAGCTTTAATTTAGCTTAGTTTTGCATCTTTATTATGCAATCAAACTTCAATTTATAAGGACGTGCAAGGTGCATAGTTTGAAAGAGGAGAAAGAGAGGAAAAAGAGAAAAAAGAGGGTTATTGCTTACATCAATGAGAAACAACGACCGCAACAAACACCACTCTTGAAAGAGGAGAGAGAGGGAGAGGGAGGGAGGTGGAAGAGAGAGAGAGAGAGAGAGAGAGAGAGAGAGAGGGGGGGGGGGGGAGTGGATTACAAGCACGAATTACAAGTAGATTCTGATGTATGAACTAATCATATGCCTGCAAACCAAATAAAAGGGGGAAAAGTATGGTATTGAAATCATGTATTAATATTTTTATTTACAATCTTTATTTAAAATATAAAATTCTTTGTTTGAATTTGGTTTCAGGTGTATTTATACGGCGGTCATGTTACATCATGGAAAAATGAGCAAGGAGAACAACTTCTTTTTGTCAGTAATAAGGTCTCTCTAAACTCCTAAGTTGAGATTAATTACTTTTATTCTTTTGTATTATTATAAGCAGGGGTGGAATCATATGTTAGCCTAACGGGGCCATGCCCTCCTTATTAAATAGATAAATGTTAAAGATCCACTATTTGTGCCAAACTATTTAATAAGAATTTTTTTTATCCCTCCTATAAAATTATTTTATATTTTGGTCCCCCGCTATCCTTCCATGCTGGGTCCGCCCCTGACGTGGAAAACGTTTTTCATCCATTTTGGACGTGTGGGTTAAGCTTCTCTTGAGTTGAAATTGACTGATTATTTTAATTCAACATATGAGATCAAACTTCGTGGGTAAAATCTATTAATCCAATGAATGAGAATGAAGGGTGATGTGGAAGCACCGTAAAACAACAAAAAAGCACGAATTACAAGTAGATTTTGATGTATGAACTAATCATATGTCTGCAAACCAAAAAAAAAAGGAGAAAAAAATATGGTATTGAAATCATGTATTAATATTTTTATTTACAATCTTTATTTAAAATATAAAATTCTTTGTTTGAGTTTGGTTTCAGGTGTATTTATACAGCGGTCATGTTACATCATGGAAAAATGAACAAGGAGAACAACTTCTTTTTGTCAGTAATAAGGTCTCTCTAAACTCCTAAGTTGAGATTAATTACTTTTATTTTTTTGTATTATTATAAGCAGGGGTGGAATCATATGTTAGCCTAACGGGGCCATGCCCCCTCCCCCCCCTATTAAATAGATAAATGTTAAAGATCCACTATTTGTGCCAAACTATTTAATAAGATTTTTTTTGCCCCTCCTATAAAATTATTTTATATTTTGGTCTCTCGCTATCCTTCCATGCTAGAGCCCCTGACGTGGAAAACGTTTTTCATCCATTTGGGACGCGTGGGTTAAGCTTCTCTTGAGTTGAAATTGACTGATTATTTTAATTCAACATATGAGATTAAACTTGGTGGGTAAAATCTATTAATCCAATGAATGCGAACGAAGGGTGACGTAGAAGCACCGTAAAACAACAAAATTTTTAACTGTAGAACTTATTATAAATTACAATGTCTTAGTTTAATCGAGACAGATTGGGTTGAATATCAGGCCTTTAGCTGATAAAATGGGTTGGAAGTAAATTAGCAATATTACCCTTTTTAATAAAAATGACAAAAGAATGAATGGATTGTTATGATTTTAAGCAAAATTAATTTTCTTCACCTATTATATAGTCTTACCCTAATGGACCAGATTATTGACATACAGATCACCACACAAAATCAGCCACGAACAATCCTAACTCAATGAGCATCATTCTTACGCAAATAAACAAATCTTAATACCACTCAATGTTCTCGCTAGACGCGGTCTTTATACACCTTAGACTATTAAAAGCAAGACAGGTATACGTCACTGTCCAGAGACTCAAGAGTGTGGACCTTAATGACATAAATAGCAGCAGCAGCCTAAATAGATCTTTCTGAAGAATTAGAATCCTCTCCTTTATATACCTCTGAAATTATATGTAACGGGTGATAATACAGCTGATAAGAAACCCGTTACAAGGGAGATGATTAATACCAATTGAGGCTGGTTTTCTTTTTATACTAAAACGAAACCGAGGTTATATATACCTGGAATCCTTTTCTCTCTTTCTTCCTGAATTATTAATACTGGAAAATAAGATCGAATTTTAGTTTAATTGTATAGAGATGTCGGTGGAGCAATTGAAGGGAATTAACGGGCTGGATAAGATTCTGATTAGAGGCGCTAATGGCTGCTTAGCTGAGGTCAGATCCAATCTAAGGATTCTTTTGATTAATTCCGTTTTTTGTTGATTAATTTCAGTATTTTCGCTTTTTGGAGGTTAAATTGCATGTTTGATTTGTGAATTGTTCCAATTCAATGATGCAATTTGGTCCGTGATATTTAATTCCATAATTGGTTCTTGTTCCATTTGGAATTGTGTAATGTCGTAACCAAGCATTATGCCAGACCTGTACCCGATGTTTTGTATAAAAAATGTTTGTACACAGCTTGTAATTGTCTTATTTCATATAAATGGAAAATTGAACATAAATTTACAAAAAAATGGAGCATGAATTACAAGCAGATTTTGATGTATGAACTAATCATAAGTCTGCAAACCAAAAAAAAGGGGAAAAAAGTATGGTATTGAAATCATGTATTAATATTTTTATTTACAATCTTTATTTAAAATATAAAATTCTTTGTTTGAGTTTGGTTTCAGGTGTATTTATACGGTGGTCATGTTACATCATGGAAAAATGAACAAGGAGAAGAGCTTCTTTTTGTCAGTAATAAGGTCTCTCTAAACTCCTAATTTGAGATTAATTACTTTTATTTTTTTGTATTATTATAAGCAGGGGTGGAACCATATGTTAGCCTAACGGGGGCCATGACCCTCCTATTAAATAGATAAATGATAAAAATCCTCTATTTGTGCCAAACTATTTGATAAGATTTTTTTTTGGCCCCTCATATAAAATTATTTTATATTTTGGTCCCCTGCCATTCTTCCATGCTGGGTCCTGATTATAAGAACACAATTGGGATCAATTACTTTCATTATTTTTTGTACTACCATGGTGTGATATTAGAACATTGTGATAGGCATTTTATGTTCACATGAAGTTCAAGAATTAGTCAATCAAATAAGAACAAAAGTTAAACAATAATTTTATTTATTCTATAAAAAGAGTTATCTATTTAGACAAAAAAAGTTATATTATTTTTGTATTAGATATAAAAAGTAACAAAAGAGGTATCTATGTAGATAAAAAAAAGGATATTTTTATCAATACTCAGTTGGTAATATTTTAAGCATTTAAAATTTGAAGTATTTTACTTTATTTATTGCAGGCTATCTTTGAGCCTCCAAAAGCTATTCGTGGAGGTATCCCAATATGCTTCCCCCAAGTATGAAATTATATTTGTTCTTAAAGCAAAATTCTCTCTTTGGAAAAATCCTCCAAAAGCCTCAGTTAAATTCAATTTTACCTCAATTAACCCTTGATTTTGAAATTTTTTAACTGAAAACAATGTAACAAATAGAAAGTTCAATTGACCTTCAGTGAAAAATTACCAACCTTAAAGGATTCATATGCTTTTTAAACATTCTTTTTTTCAAATATATTTTAAACATTTTATCTTTTTTCTTAAAACATATATTTAATTTGAAATAAAATTTCAGTTTTTTATTAATAAACCTCCAGAGTTGGTAAATTTTGTGATTAAGCCCGCACTCCATTCAACCAAATTTTGCCTTAATTGTCCAACGGACCCTCAATGTATTTAACCTTTGCTTTTGAATAAATTTATTTTGAACATATTTTGTTTTTATTAGTTTTCCAACTTTGGATCGCTTCCAGCGCACGGATTTGCCAGAAACAGGATCTGGAGCATCGATTTGGACCCCCAATTTGCACCCGCTAATGCCTCTGAAGGATCTAATTTTGTTGATTTGATACTCAAACCTTCAGAAGAAGATCTCAAAAGCTGGCCTCACAAGTAAGCTTTTGCAAAATTTCAAAGAATTTCATGTTTGTAAAGTATCATGTATAAATTACTTTAAAATGTCACGCATAGAGTTGTGTTCTGTTAGTGAAGTCAATTTGCAAAAATGATTATAAAAAATCTTTTTTTATACAAGGGATAATTTCATGTTTACCATTATAAGCCGCTAAAATATCTTGTATACCCCTACAAAAATGAAAACTTTCAAGCATACAAGTTCTAATAATCAAGTTAGTTGCAAAAAAAGACCGAAAAGGAAGGGGAAAAAATTATGATGAACAAAAGAATGAAAGAATAACATAGACTCATTAACAAAATATTCAACACAATACAAATCCTTGTTAATAAATTTTTAAAAAATAAAAGTTAATAAGCTCTGCTTGAGAAATACTAACAAGTTTGCAAAACGTGAATTAAAAAAGGAAATGATTTTCAAGGATTAAGAAACATTAAAAGTTTTGAAGATGTAATTACTGTACTAAAATTTATGAAGTTCAAAATTTTTATGCTAAGATTAGATATTCAAAATGTTTATAAAAATGAAAACTTAGAGGTAATGTCCATTAAAATCTGTTTTAGGAAAAGCAAAAGTTCTAATCATATATCATATTTTTTTTTGAAAGAAATAAATAACTAAAACTAGCTCTCCTTTTTCATTCAATTATATGTACTGAAATACATCGAAGTTAAAAAACTACAGGTAATATGATATCTCCTAGTTTTACAGGGGGGTCCATGATATTTTTCTTATTTTACAAGGGCATACATTATATTTTAATATTTTAAATATTTTCATCTTTTTTTGCTCGATTTGTAATAAAATTTTGTTCTTTTTTGCAGTTTTGAGTACAGATTGAGGATTGAAGTGGGGCTCAGTGGAGATCTGACGCTTAATTCAAGAGTCAGAAATATAAATACCGACTCAAAATCATTTTCATTTACTTTTGCGTACCATACCTACTTTTCAATCTCTGATATAAGGTACCTTATAATAATAATAGTATTAAATAGTAACAATAATAAAATCATAAGAATAATATTATTATGGTTAAATAATGTCAGTTAGTAATATTTAATATTTTTTTTCTTGAGTCAGAAACAAATCGAGATATCAAAATTGAGTTTAATATAGTTGTGAAGAAATTATCTTAAAATAAAATTTTATTTAATCACATTGTTATTTATTGTTGCTACCATTCTTGTTATTTAAAGTGCAACATTAAAGTAGTACTCATCCATTTGTTATTTATTGTTGCTACATTTTTGTTATTTAAAGTGCAAAATTGAAATATTACCCTATTAATTTGTTTAGCTAATCCAAGAATTAAGTCTTTGAAATTCATAATTTTTGTATTATTTATTTTTATTGAATTCTTTTATTTTAGTGAGGTGAGAGTGGAAGGATTAGAGACATTAGATTACTTGGACAATTTACAAGAGAGGGATCGATTCACTGAGCAAGGCGATGCGATTACCTTTGAAGCTGAGGTAAATTTAAACATATGAGAATATTAAAATAGCGAATTCTTGTTTAATTTTGAATTGTTTTTGTTGGTTGGTTTGTATAGTTGTTGCATAGTTGAACAATTTGAGGGTCATTTCATTTAAAACAATATGTAATGTAAGTAAAGCAGTACATAACAAGATTAAAATAGAAAAATTAGAAAACAATATTTAGGGGGGGGGTTATAAAAGTAGTGGATTTCAAATTAACCCACATATATAAAATATAACTTATAAATATATAATAAGTGGGATATAAGGATGATAAACCAATTTATAACTAAATATGAATTTACTTTTGATTACATTAAAAAAATATCAATTTACTTTTGAAGCTGAGATTAAAAATATATAAAATATAAAAATAAAATTTCTTTTGTTGAATTTTAAAATGTTTTGGTTGTTTGACTTAGTTGCATAATTAAACACTTGAGGGTTATTTCATGAAAAATTTGGAGCCAAATTGCAACTAAGGGTAAAGCTTACGGAAAAATATTTTATAAGAAAAATATATTGACTTTTAATATTGTTTATTTTCATATTATGGTTATTTTTTTACTTTTTGATATCACTAAAGAACAACACAACATAAATGTTTTATTTTGCACAAATATTTATCGGACAGAAAATCAAACAAAATGCTTCATGTATTTAATACTCACCATCATTTGAGCTATTTACAGAACCAACAAAGTTTAGTAGAATTATTGTTAGTTATTCTGTGTCACTGTTTGTAACAGCAAATGTTTTTGTCCTTTGTAAAAAGATAAACGTCACATCTTTTTATCAATGAGTAACTTTTCAGTTTCATCTAAAATATCACAAAAATAAGTTAACTGAAATAAAAGCATAATAAGTGCTCAGAAAAGTGAAGTACATAGTTAGTTTAACACTATGGTGGCGTTCGGCAAAAAATGAAATAGCGAAAGAGTGGAAGAATGGAAGAATGTCTCTTCCATTTTATTCCAAGAGTGTTCGGCACAATAAATGAGTGGAAGAGTGAAATAAACAATTAATGCAGTATTTATTTAATTTGAAAAGAGGAGAGAGATGGAAGAAAAATTTCCTTATTCCACCTCTCTTCCACTCTACCACCTCCTCCATGGAATAAAGTTAAACCACTCTTGTACCCCCTTTATTCCATCTTCTTCCATTCTTGTTCGGCGTAATAAGTAAATTTCTTCCACCTTCTTCCACTCTTATTTCATATTACCGAACAGACCTTATATATGTATTTTTTCATACATTTTTGTGGAATAATTCAAAATCACACTATTTGTGTGCATATTCAAGTCACACAAATAAAACCAGATGCTTTTTTTTAACAATACATCCTTTAAGTCTTGGATATTTTGGCCTGCATGGCATAAGTGCGTGTTATTTTGGAATCCTATTATTTCGGTTAATTATTGAGGTTTAATTGATTAAAACTTGGATTATTTATCAACTAGCTAACTTGCAATTTATGCAAAAGTTGGATTACTTGAGAGCAAAACGAAATTGCTATTAAGCTATGGTAAAATTTAAAAACAGAAGTTTGTAGTTTGAGTGTTTAATTTGGATTAGTTGGGCAATAATTGAGTAATTGAACGTTAATTATGTATAATTAAACACTTGAGGGTTATTTCATGAAAAATTTGGAGCCAAATTGCAACTAAGGGTAAAGCTTCCGGAAAAATATTTTATAAGAAAAATATATTGACTTTTAATATTGTTTATTTTCCAATTATGGTTATTTTTTTACTTTTTGATATCACTAAAGAACAACACAACATAAATGTTTTATTTTGCACAAATATTTATCGGACAGAAAATCAAACAAAATGCTTCATGTATTTAATACTCACCATCATTTGAGCTATTTACAGAACCAACAAAGTTTAGTAGAATTATTGTTAGTTATTCTGTGTATTCATTGTTTGTAGCAGCAAATGTTTTTGTCCTTTGCAAAAAGATAAACGTCACATCTTTTTATCAATGAGTAACTTTTCAGTTTCATCTAAAATCTCACAAAAATAAGTTGACTGAAATAAAAGCATAATAAGTGCTCAGAAAAGTGAAGTACATAGTTAGTTTAACACTATGGTGGCGTTCGGCAAAAAATGAAATAGCGAAAGAGTGGAAGAATGGAAGAATGTCTCTTCCATTTTATTCCAAGAGTGTTCGGCACAATAAATGAGTGGAAGAGTGAAATAAACAATTAATGCAGTATTTATTTAATTTGGAAAGAGGAGAGAGATGGAAGAAAAATTTCCTTATTCCACCTCTCTTTCACTCTACCACCTCCTCCATGGAATAAAGTTAAACCACTCTTGTACCCCCTTTATTCCATCTTCTTCCACTCTTGTTCGGCGTAATAAGTAAATTTCTTCCACCTTCTTCCACTCTTATTCCATATTACCGAACATACCTTATATGTGTATTTTTTCATACATTTTTGGGGAATAATTCAAAATCACACTATTTGTGTGCATATTCAAGTCACACAAATAAAACCAGATGCTTTTTTTTAACAATACATCCTTTAAGTCTTGGATATTTTGGCCTGCATGGCATAAGTGCGTGTTATTTTGGAATCCTATTATTTCGGTTAATTATTGAGGTTTAATTGATTAAAACTTGGATTATTTATCAACTAGCTAACTTGCAATTTACGCAAAAGTTGGATTACTTGAGAGCAAAACGAAATTGCTATTAAGTTATGGTAAAATTTAAAAACAGAAGTTTGTAGTCTGAGTGTTTAATTTGGATTAGTTGGGGAATAATTGAGTAATTGAACGTTAATTATGTAAAATTTGGATTATATGTGAGTAATTAACCCACAAATATAAATATAAAATAAGAAGTATGTAAGCTTGATAAAACAATATATAACTAAATATGAATTTGTTTTTGACTATCTTAAAAAAAATACGAATTTAGTGTTGTATGTGAGGTAAGCATTTAAAATATTAATATAAAGAAATTTGTTTAATTTTGAATTGTTTCAGTTGGTTGGTTTTAGCTGTTGCATAATTGATTGAACAATTGAGGGTCATTTCATTAAAAAAGTTTTGAGACAAATTGCATCTAAGAGTTAAGTTTATGGAAAACTCCTTTAGAAGAAAAATGTAATGACTTTTAATATTATTCCATTACAATAATATGGTTTGTCCAAGATACAACACTATGTTCACATGATAGTTATTGTATATTTTTTTCAACATGTCCAATTATCATACCAAAATATTAAACAAAACAATTTAATATGAACGTCACCTCTTTTTTATCATAACGTACAATTTTTCAGTTTCATCTAAAATCTCAAAAAAAAAAAAAAAATGTTGAATGAAATAGAACCATAATGTGCACCAAAATGAAATTCATTATAGAAAAGGAAGTTCAATTACATTGGTACTGTTTGTGGAAACATTTATAGAGTATATTTCTTTCATACATCTTTGGTGAGTATCTCACAATCACACAAATTGTTGTTGAAATTCACACAATTTATGTGAATATTCAAGTTGCACAAATAAATAAACAACTAGATATTTATTTACTTTCTTAAATATGTCCTTTAATTTTTGGATCCTCAACAATGCGTGAAGCTTTTGTCTTGTTTTGCATGTCACACGTGCTTGTTGTTTTGCAATCGCATAAACTTTTTAATTTTTCCTTACAATTATTTTTGCCTTGAAACTATTTCACATTTTTTCTTAGGCCAGCTTTATTATATCATGAATCACTGAGTTTTGATTTGTTGCTAAATTTTTCTTTGCTAAGTTGAAGAAACAAAAGAAAAGTGCTATATTTATTACATATATTTATTTACCAAAACAAGACCCAATCTTGTAAAACTTGTACACTTGATGGTTTAATTTTGGCTTAATTGAGTACATAAGGATCGATTGATGTTTTAATATGAGGTAAGATTCAAAAAGCATTTTACTATTTGGATTGAAAACTTGGATTAATTATGAGTTAGGATTGTAATTTGAGGATTAAATTTTCATTATTCAGGCAGAATTTAACAATTCAAGGTTAATTGATATAAATATTTAGATTAGCTATGAACAACTAAGGTTAATTGATGTAAATATTTAGATTAGCTATGAACAACTAAGGGTAAATTGATGAAAATTTTGATCAAGTATTAGCAGACAAATAGCGTTTTTTTGAAAAAAGGGCTCGTTTTATTCCCATCATTGCAATTTTAACCCCTATTTTTCTCTTTATTTCCTTATTTTGTGTTTAATTGAAATCTGAATTGAATCTAACTGGTGTGTAAAATTCAAGAGAATATATTCTCAAATAATTTTGTTGATGCCTATTTATTTTTCTAATTCTTAAAGAAATTTAACTCTGTTTTTTATAATTAATTTATTTATTTTTATGAAATTCAGCTGGATAGAATTTATTTAGAGACGCCAAAAAAAGTCGCTATTTTGGATCATGAGAAAAAACGAACATTCTTTTTGGTCAAAGACGGTCTACCAGATGCAGGTAATTAATTAGTTTACTTATTTTTATTTCGTTTTTTATTTATACAAGGTAATTAAATGTTATTTCATTTTGCAAATAGTTAATTAATTAACCTAATAAAATCTAAAAACCTCTTGATAAGAATCTTACTGGACAGAAAGTTCTCTCTTTATTTTTCCTTGTTATTTGAGTACACAAATTTGAACTAATAATCGCAAAATGAAAAATAGAAAAACACAAAAAAAAAGATTCATTACCATAATATATAGAAAAACAAAATCGTTTACCTGTTGATAATGAATCAAAACTATGCTATTTTCTTTTGACCCCACATATGTAGCCTTTTTTTTCTTCTTTTATTGCATTTTTCCTTTTTCTTATTTTTACATTCTTAGATAGCTTGTTCTATGTCATCATATATAACAACTACAATATTCCCTAATTTTTAATAGTTTTAATTTTTTTCTATTCTCTTTTTCCAAGTAAGTGCATGCGCTAATGCAGGGACTATTATGCACTATAGACATAATGCAGGGGCTTTTTCGCAAATTTCCCATGAAAGAAAAAGGGGTAATATCACGTATACCCTTCCAAAAATCCAAAATATCAAATTTACCCCTCCAAAACTCAAAATATTAAATTTATCCTCTCAAAACATTCTTTTATATCAAATTTGTCCATATTTTACATCCCCATTCAAACAAATATGGAAAAAAAAACTGAAATTACAGATTTGCCCCTTCTTCTCTAACACCTCTTTCATGTTCTTCAAGTCTTTGCATTCCTATTTGCACTTCTATTTTAAAGCTTAACAATGTCACACACCGAATTGCCGGGTGCAACCCGCAACACGACCCACGGTCATGCTCAGCGGCTTACGCAAAAAAATTCGAACTGTTACAAAAACGTTTCACAGCAAGCGGAAGCTTGCTCAATCTGTTAAGTACTTGCGCCGAATAAAAGAAAGAAGCGAAAATCGTTAGCTAAATTATTTTAGCTAAGTAACCAGTTATATAACGACGCAGCTTCTATATGACTAACCTTAGAAAATACATATCATTAATAATAACATATACCAAAATACCCACAGACCGGAATAGTGGTCAACTGAAAATGTCAGATAGAGTTGGGAACAAATAATAATAATAATAATAATAATAATAATAATAATAATAATAATTATTATTATTAATAATAATAATAATAATAATAATAATAATTATTATTATTATTATTATTATTATTATTATTATTATTATTATTATTATTATTATTATATTTCAAAATGTACATTCTCCTTGCCCATAGCCTCGGCGCAACTAGTATGCACCATCATGTTGAGACTCTCAAGACCATCGATCGCTCGGGAATTACACGGAATCTTTGCAAGCGGGACAGTCGAACTATAGCACTTTTTCGTACCATGTCATAAAAATGTTATTTAATTAAAAACTCATTTAATTCCACATTAAAATATTCTTTTCTAAGATAGCCCATTTTAAATTCCAATTTCGTCAAATACGCTTTAGTTTACTATTAACATAAATGCTATAATCAAACTCTTCTGGAGAAACTGATGACTCGGTGACTACAAATCATCACCCAAGAATCTTGACAACCATGGATATATCATATCATAAAATAATATTATGAATGTTCTAATTTCATATGCCAGTCAACTTGGCCGGTTACGGGTCTCTCAGGTCTGCATATTTTTCAAAACAATATTCCACTAGCTCCTTCCGAGATATCACACAATTAACTCATCTTGAGTTCTCTTAACTCATCTTGAGTTCTCACACAACTTTATAAAAGCCAGACCAATTAACCCGTAATCATCCGCACCGACTAACACATATGAAATTCGAAATAAAAATACTCTTACGAATCACTTAGGAAAACATATCAAATATGATATATGTGTAATTTACAAAAATAGTTGCATATAGAAATCTGGTTACCTATGTGACAGCAGCTGCGGTTGGTCGATTACGGAAACGAAATAACCGACATACACAATCAAACTACGGCTAAACCCACATCCAAAACAATGACGACGACGGAATAGACAAATTGCCGAGACTACGAGCGAAGATGAACCTCAAAAACCAGATCTTATCCGAAATCTACCATCGCTCTGAAAAGCGTGCTTTCGGAATCCTTAGCCCGATCCCACAAATGAATATGCCATAACGCTCGTCTCAATCTCCAGAATATTGTGGTACTTTTCGTTTCTTGATTCGTCATAATTTTCATCCTTATTTTCTTTTATTTTCTCTCTAATTTCACTCAATATATATATTTTTTCTCTCTTCCTCTTTCTGGAATGAAATGGAAGAAGCAAAAGGGAAATGGAAGATGAAAAAGGGGGTGATGAGGTGTCACAAGTATATATATATATATATATATATATATGGGGCCGGTTATATTGACCCCACTTTATTTTACCCCACTTTTACCCCGTGGTTATAAAAAGCGAAAATTCAAATTTCAACCGTACGGATGGAATATATATGTTTTGAATATGTTGTGGATCAATTTTCACAAGAATCGGAATATTATATCATTGCCATCGTGTATCATCAAAATTCATCATGTATCATCAAAACATATAAATACATATTTTGATAATACATGATGGCAATGATATAATATTTCGATTCCTGTGGAAATTGATCCCAACATGTTCAAAATATAAATATTCCATCCGTACGGTTGAAATTTGAATTTTCGCTTTTTATAACCAATTTTTTCATCGGGGTAAAAGTGGGGTAAAATAAAGTGGGGTCAATATAACCGGCCCCTATATATATATATATATATATATGTGAAAGGATAGGAATGAGATGGGGCCCACTCATGAATCAACCATCCAAAATAAATGGCTCAACCGGCCATCTAGAAGAAATGGATATTTTGAAAAATAGTCCCCCAACTTTTCATTATACCAATATAATCCAATTTTCATAAAGATGTTTTATAAATAAATGTTGTTTATACAAAAATAAATTTAAATAACTCAAATACTTTTATACATAAATATATTGTAAATGAAATATATTTTCTCAAATATATTCTATCACAAACAATCCCTTGGATGAACTAACTACTTGGTTCTTGTAAAAGGTACAAAATTGGAGAATTTTTTTTCCAGCAAAAACATGTTTTTTGAAAGAAAAGAAGAAAAAAGAACTATTGAATAAAATCTATAAAGCCTCTTTTTTATTAATATAAAATCATTTTTACAATCTCATAATATCAAAGAATTAGAAAAATAATTTAATCTTACTTTAGTGGTAAGAGAACTAGAAGGAATCTGAGTTTTTGAGTGAGAGAGAGAGACAGAGACTAGAAGAAATTATGCAATTAGAATGAATGTGGGAGAAAAGAAATGGAATGAGGTGTTGGAGAAGAAGGGTAGAAAGGTAATTTTATATTTTTTCTATGTTAGTTTGAACGGTGAAGTTAAGTGTGGGCAAATTTGATATAAAACAAAGTTTGGGAGGAACAATTTGATATTTTGAGTTTTGGAGGGGTAAATTTGATATTTTGGAATTTTGGAAGGGTATACGTGATATTACCCCCAAAAAATAAAGTACCACTCATAAGAAACTATTCACTGAAGAGAAACTCATGCATAATAAAACGTTTCATATTTTACCCTGAAGTCATAATTTAATTTAATAAACAAAACAAACAAAGAAACCAAACCAAAAACAAAGTTACAAAACCCCAATTTAATCTTATGAACTAAATCTTATTTTAATAATATTTTCTATTCAGTGGTTTGGAATCCGTGGGACAAGAAGGCGAAATCGATGTCCGATTTCGGCGACGAGGAGTACAAACAGATGGTCTGCGTCGAAGCTGCCGTAATTGAAAATCCGGTAACTCTAAAACCGGGAGAAGAATGGACTGGACGCCTCCATTTGTCTACTGTGGCCAACACTTATTTGAGCAGTTCGCTGGACCCTCCAGTCGATTGATTGTTGAAATAAAGGTATGCTGCTTGTTTTAGGTTTTATTCTTTACTAGACCGAATCACTTGATACCAAGTTAACGGTTTGGGCATACTTGATATTTTGCAAGTCTTATGAGGGTGAATTTGATATTTTGAAGTTTATAATGGTAAATATGATGTTTTTAAGTGAGCGAGCTGCTCAGGAAAGTATTGGCTACAGTAGACAAATGGAGGCGTCCGGTCCATTCTCCTCCGGGTTTTAGAGTTACCGGATTCTCAATTGTGAAATAAGAAGGCAAATGGATTGGTCCAGTGCATTTAAGAAGGCGAAATTGATGGCTGATTGTGGAACTGGGTCTGCATTGAGGCAGCCGTAATTGAAAATGCAGTAACTCTAAAACCGGGAGAAGAATGGACTGGACGGCTCCATTTGTCTAGCGTGGCCAATACGTACCTGAGCAGCTCGCTGGATCCTCCAGGTGACTCTTGAATGGTATGTATATATACTTGTTTGTCTGCATGATTCTATAAAATCATCATTTCATCATTGCCCCTTCTAAAATTGAACCCTGACGACTGGGCCGTCCAGTAGCGCAATTCTTAAAATGGTATGTAGATATCTGCTTGCTTGTTGTTTTAGAGAAGTTTGTGTATTTGACCTTGTGAAATTATCATTTTAAAAAACCTGGCGAGGAATGTACTGGATGGATCCAGTTGGTCGATTGATTCTTGAAATTATCATTTCCTTGTTGATTCTTAAATGGTATGTGGATATCTATTTGTTTGTTGCTCTTTTTGACCCTGTAAAATTCTCATTTTTATGCTCCCTGTAAAATACTAAGATTGGAAGGAAACTTTATTTGAGCAGCTCACATTTTTTTTTTCTTGTAGTTAATTCTAAATTGATTATTTCTTTTTTAATTTGCAGTGAAGGAATCGGACTGTCTCGCCTCTTGCTGCTTTTTGTGCAATGTGGAGCACAATGAAGAACTAATTGATAAATAATTATTGCTGAAATTATTTGAACCATGTTTTATTTAATAATTGTTTCTTAGCTTACATCTACAATATCCTTCTTTTCTTGGTATCTATACATTTTGATGTGAATTAGAAAAAAAAAGCAGGTTTGTTAAATAATTATGTGATTGTATTCTTTTTTTTTTTAAATTAAGTCATATATGCTATTTGTGAAATAAATCTAAATCTCTATGATATTGAGATTTTCTGTAATCTCTCTTTTTTTACAATAAAAATTATGACTCAGCATTATATCTTATAATTGTTTGAACTAACTACTTCTCTCAAAAAAAAAAAAAATCATAAATACAAAACAATGATAGAAAGAATATAATCCAAAATCTTTGGAGATCACATCAAAACGTAACTTACCTGCCTATTTATAGCTTTTGCTGTTATGGCATTTTATTTTCCTACTATTCTCTTTTTGCAACCATTTATTTTTAATAAAGTATGTTGTAATATGCAATCATTAAAAAACAAGTTAACTTAAAAAATGGCAACAAAATAAATAAGAGAATTTTTCCAATTCCCTAGTTTTTCCGAATATGTTAGAAAACCTCGATCTGAATCCCCTTTTTATTAAAACAAAATTCTTATTGAGTTTATTCTCTTCTAAAAGTATATTCCATGTTGGATGAAAGTATCTTTAATTAAAAAAAAATTACCCAAAAATAGCAAAAAACAGAATAAATAAATGACACAAACAAATATGAGCACAACACAAGTGAAAGTACAAGTGAAGTAAACACAATGCTTACGTGAGAGTTTGCTTTTTGTGCGGTTTCCATGAATGAAACCCAAGATAGAAGTTTCACACGTGTTGACTTCTTTATTTTCTTTTCTCTTTTCATCTATTTTTGACATCTCAGTCTTTTATTTATGATTGGATGATTGTGGGTCCAATATAAAACATATGTTCCATTTTGTCCATAGAAAGCCTCCAGCCTACCGACCTTACTGTTCTTCTGTGTGTAAATATTAAATATAAATAAATACATATAAGGAATATGATTATTTTTGTCTCATGAGAGTAGCTAAGTTTAAGATTATTTCAAAAGATAACTCCTAGAAAAGACACTACATTTGAAAAAAAAATGATTTCAAACATCTGAGCTCGTATTGATCTTCTATTTTGAACTTTGCGGAATTGAATTCGAAAACTTTTTTCCATAGCAAGATCAAGAAAAAACACAGTAGCTTATTTCAAAAATACTTTTCTACAAACTCAAATATAAAAATGTTACTTTTATGTATCGTTGCAATTTTAACAGTTAAAAACAAAATAAATGGTTGTAAGAATATTTTTATTATATATTGTAATGTTCATATAAATAAATATAAATAAATGGTTGAGGCTAAAATATTTAATTAAGCATTTTGCTTATGATATTGTAATTTTTTAATTTTTATAATAATTTAATATTTATGTTACACATTATGAGTATAATAAATATTGAAGTTAGATCCATTAAGATAGATATTCATCAATCAAATAAATGATATCAAAATCACAGTCATTGACTACGAGATTCTAAATATAATGAGTTAAACACTTAAATTAATATTTCATCCCCACTTTAAATAATTATATATAGAAATATAATTTTTAAATGTAGTTCATGTTAGTTGAAAATAGCCATAATAACATGAAATAATGTATTTGCATACAAATATACGAACTTTCTACTACTAAGTCAACAAAATATCTGAATTCCCCCTATGAAAAACTACTTTAAAAATAATTGATTCACTAAAGTATTAAAGGATAATAAAACATGAAAGAGTATAAATTAGAAAAAAAAGGAATAAAAAAAAGTGAGGAAGGCCTATGGAAATGGAAAGACTTCTCTCCCTACTCTTTTCTATTTTCCTTTTCCTTCTTTTTTCCCCCTACGATCAAAATCCAATTCAACGGGGCCCGAGCCGTCGAACCAAAATAGAAAAAAAAAAAAAAAACTAAACAAAATCAAGCTCGAACTAAAAGCTGAGCTCCACCGGTAGAGCTTTACTTCTCCAGTTCGAATTCGAAGCTCAATCCTCTCCAGTTCGCTCAGTTCCACTTCTCACAGCTCCAGCTCACTCAATTGAGCTGAGATCCAATTGGGTTTTTTGAATTTTTTCACAATTCGCGCAGAAGGAACGGAACTCGATCTTACTTCTCAGCGAGGTTGTTTTACGAATTGGGTTCGCGAATTCGTGGGTTGGAAGCAATTCAAGTTGGGATTCGAGCTTTATTAAGTGAGTTTTCATTATTTGTTGATCTGTGGGTGTAAAAATTTGATTTTGAGCTGAGAAACAAAAATGAGATTCCTGCCATGGCGGGTGAGCTGGGAATTGGGTTGTTTTATATTCGTGCTTTGTAGAAAAAGACACAAACCCTAATTTCAGCTCAAACCCAAGTAGGATCAGTGCTGAAAAGCCTGGTCTTTTTACACTGTCACTCAAAATTCAATTAATTTAGTTGTTTTTTCTCAAAATGGAAATCTGCCAACGTCACCAACTTTAGTTTCACCAAAAACCCAACCGAAATTCAAAAACTCCAACTTTCCTCAAATACAAATCCAACTGCAATCAATTTGACCATTAAAAAATGGACGGTTTGAATTCTTCAGCTCAATTCAATTCACAAGAAATCAAATCACAAATCGAAAAACGGATCGGGCTGGAAAAGTCCAACTTGTACTTCACGTACCTCAACAAAATGCTCTCAAAAAAGCTAAGCAAAACTGAATTTGACAAATTTTGCGGTTTGGTCCTCGGAAAAGAAAACCTCTCTTTACACAACCAGCTAATCAAATCCATATTTCAAAATGCATCCGAAAAGAGAACGGGTCGACCCGACCCGCCTCTCCGACCTGTTTCGCATAACGGGTCAATATCAGTACCTGTTTCGGAAAAAGATGATTTGAGTGACTTAAAACGGCTTTTAAAGCGAAAAAGAGTGGAAGAAATTCCGGTACAAAAAAGACTTGAGTTAAAAGCCCCAATTGGCATTCCTTTTTGTAAATCTAGTATTGGTGGGTCCCACAAACCGGTACTGGCACCAGTTGGTTCTTCTAGAAGGTTCTTAGAGACAGGAGAATTGACTAGTACGGAAGAATTGAAAAGGCGAATGGATTGTGTGGCAAGAAATAAGGGTTTAAATGGAGGGGTAGAATTGGAAAGCGCGAATTTGTTGAATTTAGGGTTGGATTTGTACTTGAAATGTATTATTGGATCCTGTTTGGATTTGGTACGAGCGAAAAATGGTACCAAAAATGGTGTGTTCGATTCGATTGATGATTTTAGGGTTGCGATGGAAATGAACCCACAATTGTTAGGGGAAGATTGGCCTTTGTTGCTTGAGAAAATTTGTAATGTTTCGTTTGAGGAGAAGGACTGATTTGTAAATTAAGTGATTTTTTAGGGTTTTGTTTGAGAAAAGTACGAGTTGGATGATAACGCGACGGTTTGAAAGCGTTTATTAGTTTTTGAAGGTCTGATTTTTAATTTGAAGAAGTTTTGGGCTGGAGTGAGTGGAAATTTGTTCGCCGAACGGCCCAAAATGACTGGATTGTTATTTAAAAAGTTTTATGGGTTGGAGTGAAAAATTGTTCTTACCACTGCCCCAAAATGGTGCAAGAAATAATTGTGGTTAGATGAAGATGAATTAGGGTGGAGAAAAAGGACTGATTGTAATTTAAAGATTTTTTGGGTTTGAAAGGAAAAATTGTTTCAGAAGGAAGGAAATAAAAGGCACTTGGATGAAAATAAAGAAGAGTTTTATTATTTGTGCAATGTAACTTATACAATAATAGGGTGTAAGCTTCTTTCTTGTAATTGATTGTTTTTTTTTCCCAGTTTTCAGTTTTAGTTTTGGTTTAGGAATTGTGTAATTTAGCAAGAAATGTAAGTTAGGATGTCCTAATTCTTTGTAACCTTTATTATTTTAATTAAAATTGAATGTAATCTTTCATGCTTTTAGTAGTTTTGTACTGAATCTTACCAGTGATAGATCCTTATTTTGTCATAAATTTCTCTCTTCATAACATCTACAAAGATCTGGCGTACTTCTTTCATTTGAAAGAAAGATTTGAGGAGGAGTCTATTGGGAGAGGAGAGGGGAGGAAGAAAGAGTGAGAATGAGAATGCTTAACTTTTGGTTTCTTACAAGCTACTGAATTTAATGTTTTCAATGGGTTGCAAAGATCGTTTTCACGTGCTTACATGAAAGTCGTTCACATTAACATGATCCCCCATAAGCTTATTGTGATCATTGGAACAATATGGTCCCGTGTTCATATTCAGCTAGAAGGCGAGGAGGATGCAATGGGTTTCTTCCCACCAGACACACCGGATAATCAAATCGATTTCGCTCTTCACGCACTGGATGAGAACGAAGAAGGGGAAGGAAATAATGGCGAACTGCCTCGATCATCGATGAAATCAATTGTGGAAGGCCCAGGGAGTAACGAAATGGTACAGGACAGACATGCAGAGTGGTATCTTTCGATGAAGAAGCGCCTCGGATTGAAGGGGATGATCGAGTACAATCAGGTAAACTGATCATTGATTCTTTAAACGGGCGAGAAAAGAAGAAGAAGCAAAACAATTATAGTAAATCCGAGAAGACAGTAATGGAGGTCCGGTCCATGGATAAGGTGTATACGCTAGGTGTAGGAGAATCGGCTGAGCTGTGTCAAGTGAAGATAATTGCAACACCACGTGATCCAATGACATCTCTGATTACGGAATCAAAGGGGACACAAAAATAGTTACTGCATGAAGGTTCCAAAATTGAATGGAGACAAGAAGAATTAAAGATAAAAATGTGTAGGGATCTTTTGTGGCAGGACATCATGGTCACACAGATAGAGAAGTAAAGTAATCCTCAACAAAGGGTTACTAACACTCAGACTATAATAATTGAGCCATAAAAAATCTCAATACTAGAGCCACACCCTTCTCTAATCAAACAAAATTCATGCAACCTGGACAAAATGACCTTCTCCACATATTTCCACACCTTGTAGAACAAACTCTCATATTCTCTCTCTTCACCATAACTCCAAAACCCTAATTTCTTCTCCAAAACCAATGGCCTCATCCAGTTCTTTTTATAACCAATCAGTGACTAAGGATGGAAACATACACACAGATTCAGATGATGAACTCATTAAAAGCCTGGCAACCCTCCATATGCCTTCTGAAAGGAGATTGAGGCAGATGGTGCTAAGCTCCGATAGTTTTTCAGCTAGAAAGTGGGAGCTGGAGGCTCTAGTTAGAGTATTGACTGATAGGCTCGTGTTTGATGATTTATTTGGGGCCGCGATGGTTCGAGCATGGGGGGTTGATCCTGAGACGCTGGTTCATGCAATGGAAAGGAATATATATCTGTTTGAGTTCAAGTGCAAGTAAGACCTTGAGACGGCGGTGTTACGAGGACTGTGGAATTATCAGAATGATTTGGTGGTGGTGAAGGCTATTATCAAGAAGGAGGATATCAAATCAGACACTACCTCTCACTATGAAACTTAGGTTCAATTACACCAACTTCCAGTTAAGGTTGTCAGAATCGAGATTCTCACTTGAATCGCTTAGAGATAGAATCGAATATGGTCCTACAATCGAACATAGAATCGTAAGATTATATGGAAAATAAAAATTCGTAAAAAATATTTATGTGAAAATAAAATTATCTACTATACTAACAATTTTAAAGTCTTTCTATGCTCTATAATTCATATCAAAGTCGACATTCAGTTCATTCCTTGTATATATATATACACATTAAATATATAAATTGTTGGAGCAAATATATTAGAACTCAAAATGAATAATAAATGTTTTATATATTATATGTTGATGACTAAGATCTTGTACATAATTTGATTTGAAACCTAAGTCCATAAAAATATTTTATTGTTCATGGAACTAACCCATAATGATCCGCTGTTGTTTTAATCATTTAATCAAAATGTTTGAAATATAGAGTCTCTCTTTATATTAATAGTTATATGTGCGCGATGACAGCCTAAATATGTTCTTTTAAGCCTAAAAATATTTCTTTTGCACTATATTTATATTTGATAGCTAATCCGTGTCATCATTTGCAAGTATGGTGTAGAATCATAAAATCATAATGAAAGTGAGATTCTATAAGATTCTACATGTTAAATCAAGATTCTACCAAAATAATATTTAAAGTGGGTGTCAATTTTTTTTTCAACTCATATTCATAGAATTGTAAGATTTTAGGAGTTGAATTAGGATTTTAACAAACATTCTTTCCCGTTGAGTCAATTACAGAGAAAGGGATTATGTAAGTTGCGAGTTTAGTGGGGAGTGAGCTTACAACTGGTGCTAGGGCCTCCTAGCGAAAGGAGGTACTTCAGAATTAGGTTAAAAATATCGTGTAGGATTAGTGCCCTAGGCCAAATGTATTTGTGCTAGGAAATGGATTAAGTATTAAGACATTATTATTTATTCAATAAAAGTTGTTTCTTATATATCTGTGTGTATGAGTTGTGAATGTAAATCTTATATCAACCAAGAATGACACTTCGGGCTCACGTTATCAGAATCGTGATTTTGATAGTAGAAATGTGAACCAACGAATGACATTCTAAACTGTCCCTAGTGATATGTAGGATGTTTATATAGATAGACATACTTCAGGTAAGAAGCTATATATCCACACTAGTATATTCTTAGGCTGGATGATTATGTTCTGCTGATCATGGACATAGAGATGACAAGTCTGGAATATAGGTACGTATTAGAGAACACATACTTGACTGGCCACACTATGAGAATATGCATGGTATATGTCATTACTGATTCTCATATGAATATTGTGCTTATTCCTACGACCTGAGGTCACCATGGATTCCTGTATGTGGAACTGCATATTTTAATATGATCCTACATCATCCGTAATGGGATGATCATTAGCTATGCACTGAATCATGACGAGGAATGTGAGTGACCAAGATCGAATTTGTTCCTCTCTTCATGAGGGAGATATCTCTAGGTCCCCTGACGAACTAGGATTGAAGGAAATGCATGGCCATGCTCAAAATGGATTAACATGTGTTGTTAATATCATTTTGTATTTACTCGGTCTAATTCTCGATTAGGAAAGAGACTTTGATCAAACTCAAGGATGACATACTTCCATGCCTTGTGATCAAGACATATATCGTAGAACAAAAGGAATAAGCAAACGTCTATTCAGATAGGTTTATGATCGCTGATCATTTTATTTAACATGGGTAGTCATGACATCAGTCTAGAGGTTACTCATGACTTACGATCTTTAGAAGGTCGTTGCCAGCATTAAATGAAACCTACACGGTCACACAATGAATTCCATTCGTATAGGGATGAATATGCCTCAAAACAGTTATACATATGATGTATAAATTGGTAAACAAAATAATCAATTATTGGATAATTGATTGAACAAAATAGTACCATTCTGTTAGCAACGGAATAGTTCCATTCCCAACAGAATAGATATGAAACCTGTAATAACCTTAGTTGCCAATTATTCTGTTATGGAAATACCTATTCCGTTGGCAACGAAATAGTTCCGTTGGCAATGGAATAGTTCCGTTGGCAACATAATAGGCGCAGATTAGGATTTTTAGTTATGGTAACTGAGCAATCATTCACCTCTCTCTCTAGTATAAATAGTAGGACAGAGTCTCTCTATTCTACACACAATTCAGAAGTCTTAGAGGCCGTCTAATACACAGAAATAGAGAGATAGAGTTTTGAGTTATTTTCGGAAAGTATTTTCGGACTCGTCTAGCCAAGTCCGGTTATCCCGTGCATCTGAAGATCGATGTGGATACGAGTAGATGTCTTTTTCTTTGAAGACTAGCGAGCGATCAGTTTCTTTACCCTAGGAGAAGCAAGGAGTTCGTTCGAGTCGATCTTCAGGAAGGAGAAGGTTGCGCGTCAGAAAAGTTCAGACCTACATCCATTCTTCGTCTCGTGGATCAGGAAGATCCAAGGTATAAATTTTAATAGTTAATCTCGTACTTTTATTCCCTTAACGATGATCCTAGGGCGGATTAAATCCATAGGTTCCGCTGCGCATGTAACGTACAAGGCTATGGATTTCCCAACAGTGGTATCAGAGCGTTCGTTAAGAAAATAATCGTCGATTACATATTTAAAATTTAGTAAATTCTAGTATAATAAATTTTAGGGTTTTGAAAATATTATTTCAAAATATCACGGAAATAGTTTTTGGGAATATAATATTGGATATTATGATTTCCTAGAATTTCGAAAAATAGTTTTTCGAAATCTATTTTGGAAATGGAACTAAAACAAAAGGAAAAATGAATTTCCAGCACGTCTCCGTTCCCAACGGAATAGTTCCGTTGAGAAGAAAATAAAGCAGGAAATTCATGATTTTTCAACGACGGTTCCGTTGAGAACGGAATAGTTCCGTTCCCAATAGAATAAGGCTAATTTTGCGAGAAATTTTGTGTGTGATTTTTGTTATACATGGAATTTAAATATATAAATATGATATGAGTTTTAGATCTGTGATTGTTCTGTGATGTAATTTTGTGTGTGAATTCTTGTAATTTTATTTAATATCTATGGCAATCAGTGAGTTGTCCAAAGTTATAATTATGGCAACCTGTGAGTTGTCCAAAATTGTAAATTACTTTTTCTAGAAATAGATTAGTTGTTAGGGTAGATATTATATCAAGACTACAAGGCAAGGATCTTGGCATAATCTTCAGAAGATGGCATTGGATCTTCGCACACACACAATGAAGGGTTTGTTGAAGAATACACCTACAATTTAACGATAGATCTAGGATTAGGAACCTCATGATCGCTCGTGAGGAATAGGCTCATACCATATTTAACTTAGTTTTTGTGATGTTTATATTTATAAATCTAAAACAAAATCCTTCAGAATGTTAAGTAAGGAAGTGCCCCCCATGTCACTGAAGCCCTCGGTACTTAGACAATCTTCCATGTGGGTTATGTCAAAGATGAGTATATGGGGTTGTCTTTGAAAAGGAGGGTATGCGGGAAATGGCATCCAGCATGGGTCATGCCAAAGCTGAGTATGCTGGACTCTATTTCGCCGATAATCATACATGGTTAAACTTAACTGATCAAGCAAGTCGGACTTGGGCTCAGGGCACAAGATGGAATAATACACCGGATATATGATGCCCTTTCCATAAAAGGAAAGAGTTGTATATGATACAATTGGAAGTGTTTCTACCTAAATAGTTGTGAATTGAGGGTTGCGCCAAAGCGCACTTAATACTCAATGAAATACGGATCTTAACTCACTATGAAACCTCATTTAATTGAAGTTTTCGAATCAACACTACTGAAGGTGGTTGATTTGAAGAAAAATAGTGGGACTACAATAGAAGAAACACCAAAAAAAAAACAATCCTAATGAATAAATAATATTGGCACTTTACATTTTAACTTGTAGAATAAATAACAAACAATAATAATTCAACTAGGTTAAATTTGCGATCTATCTATGAGAAGGATAAGCTCAATGGGTCTAACTTTCTTGATTGGTTTGGAAACCTAAGAATTGTTCTCAAGGCTGGCAATAAACTGTTTGTCATAGAAGAGGCTTACCTAGAGGAACCAGAACAAGGAGCCACAAGGGCTGCCCGAGAAGCGTATGCTAAATATGTCAAAGATGACATGGAGATAGCTTGTCTCATACTAGCGACCATGACCTCCGAGCTTCAGAAGCAACTGGAGGACATGGGTGCTTACGATATGATCGTAACTCTCAAGAAAATGTTCCAAGAGCAGGCTAGAGTTGAGCGCTACAAAGCGACCGTCTCTCTGACTGACACGAAGATGGTTGAAGGTTCATCTGTGAGTGCTCTTGTACTCAAGATGAAGAGCTTGGTTCAGCTATGCCTAGAGAATTGGCTGTTGACATAATTCTCGGGTGGTTGCCTCCTAGTTTTAAGCAATTCATCACGAACTATAATATGCGTCAGATGGAGAAATCCATCACCGAGTTGCATGGGATGCTTAAGAACGGACATGAGGACATGAAGACAAATGTTGCCAAAGACGTCCTAATGGTTCACAAGAAGAAGGGTGAGAAGACCGGGAACAAGAGCAAGGGTAAAGGCAAGGTGTTGCCAAAACCTAAGATCAAGAAAGACAAGGAGGGGGTTTGCTTCCATTGAAACAAGGTTGGCCGTTGGAAGAGAAATTGCAAACTCTATCAGGACGAAATCAAGAAGGGTAGTGTGACTACCGCTTCAGATTTTTTTGTTATTGAAACTAATTCACTTACTCCTAAATCTTGGGTATTGGATACCGGATGTGGTACTCACATTTGTAATGATGTGCAGGGACTACAAAGGCGTAGAAGATTAGCTAAGGGTGAAGTCGACCTGCGTGTGGGAAGCAAGAGTTGCGGCATTAGCCGTAGGAACTTATTTATTGACTTTACCTAGTTGACTTGTATTAGTACTTAATAATTATTATTTTGTACTTGCTATGAGTAGAAATATTATTTCTATTTCTAGTCTAGTTTTGGATGGTTATAAATTTGTTATTGAGAATAATAATTGTTCTATCTTAAAGGATAATCTTTTCTATGGAAATGTTCTATTAGAACGAGGTCATTACGTGCTAGATCTTAAGGAAGAGAATTATAAGTCCATATATAATATTAACACTAAATGATTTAACCCGAATGACTCAAATATGACATACCTTTGGCACTGTCACTTAGACCATATAAATGAGAAACGCATTTCTAAACTCCACTCTCATGGACTTTTAGACTCATTTGATTTGGAATCATTTGAGACGTGCGAGTCTTGTTTACTTGGCAAAATGACTAAGAAACCCTTCATAAAAGTTGGTGAAAGGATCAATGACTTATTAGAACTCATACATATTGATGTATGCGGACCGATGAGTACGCAAGCTAGAGGTGGGTATCGGTACTTCATAACTTTTACGGATGATTTAAGTAGATATGGTTATGTCTACCTAATGAAACATAAGTCCGATTCCTTTGAAGTGTTCAAAGAATTTAAAAATGAAGTACAAAATCAACTTAGCAAGAATATTAAAGCACTTCGATTTGAGGAGGCGGATCATCTCAGAGAATGTGGAATAGTTTCACAACTGACTCCTCCAGGAACTCCTCTGTGGAATGGAGTGTTCGAGTGGAGAATCGAATCTTATTCGATCAATGATGAGTCAAACCAGTCTTTCAATGTCTTTTTGGGGTTATGCTCTTGAGACTGCCGTATTCATACTGAACATGATTCCATCCAAAGCGGTCTAATACACGCCATATGAGATATGAACGGGGAAAAGCCCCAAGTTGTCTTTTCTTAAATTTGGGGATGTGAGACTTATGTGAAACGTTAGTTTCTTGGTAAACTCGGACCCAAATCTGATAAGTGCCTGTTTATGGGATATCCTAAGAAAACTAAAGGATATTACTTTTACCACCCATCGGAGAACAAAGTGTTTGTTGCTCGCAATGGAGCCTCCTTGGAAACAGAGTTTGTCTCTATGAGAAGCAGTGGGAGCAAAGTACAACTCGAAGAAATTCGAGACCCACCTATAGTTGCAGAACCTATGATGCAGGAACAAACAAGCTCTCAAGGAGTTGGTGAGCTTGAAACACAACAGACTCGATGAACCCATGTCCTACCAAGATGCTATGAAGAATCCCGACTCTCAGAAATGTTTAGAGGCCATGAGAGGCGAGATGCAATCCATGCAAGATAATCAAGTTTGGAATTTAATTAATCCATCCGAAGGCTTGAAGACCATCGGATGTAAGTGGGTCTTCAAGAAGAAGACTGACGTGGATGAAAAGGTACAGACCTACAAAGCAAGTCTTGTGGCGAAAGGTTTCAAATAATTTCATGGTATTGACTATGACAAAACTTTCTCACCTGTAGCTATACTTAAATCTATCAGAATTCTATTAGCCATAGTTACATATTATGACTATGAAATATAGCAAATAGATGTCAAAATAGCTTTCCTAGACGAAAATCTGACCGAGGACGTCCCTATGATGTAACCCGAGGGTTTTGTTAATCCTAAGAATTCTGGTAAGGTTTGCAAGCTTCAGAAATCCATCTATGGATTGAAGCAAGCATCTCGAAGCTGGAACCTTCATTTTAATGAAGTTATCAAAAGTTTTGGTTTTACCAAAAGCGAATGTGAGCCTTGTGTTTACATGAATTTTAGTGGGAGAACGGTAGTATTCCTGGTGCTTTACGTAGATGATATATTACTCATGGAAAATGACGTCCCAACATTGTTGAATGTCAAGAAATGGTTAGGAGATAATTTCTCGATGAAAGACCTATAGAGATAGGTCTAGAAAGCCTATAGGTCTGAGTCAAAGTACATACATAGACAAGGTCATGAAATGGTTAAGAATGCAAGAATCCAAGAAAGGATTTTTGCCCTTGTCACATGGCGTTTCTCTCAGTAAGACACAGTGTCCTACAAGTGAGCAGGAATGAAGACACATGAATAAGATCCCATATGCTTCTGCTATAGGATCTATCATGTATGCCATGATATTTGAAAAGTTCAAAATTTTCAAGAATGAAGTAGAAAATCAACTTGGTAAGAAAATCAAAGCACTTTGATCAGATCGTGGTGGTGAATATTTAAGCCAAGAGTTCGTAGATCATCTTAAGAATTGTGGAATTGTTTCACAATTATCTCTACCTGCAACACCTCAATGGAATGGTGTATCCGAGAGGAGAAATCGAACCTTACTGGATATGGTTTTATCTATGATGAGCCGAACGGATCTTCCAACTTCCTTTTGGGGTTATGCTCTTGAAACAGCTGCATTTATACTGATCAAAATTCCATCAAAATCAGTTCAAAAGATGCCATATGAATTATGGACTGGGAAGAGTCCCAGATTATCTTTTCTAAAGAATTGGGGATGTGAAGTGTATGTCAAGCGTCAGCTCTCTGACAAACTTGCACCCAAATCTGACAAGTGCTTATTTGTGGGTTATCCTAAAGAAACTAAAGGATATTACTTTTACAACCCATCTGAAAACAAAGTGTTTGTTGCTCGGAATGTAGTCCTCTTGGAGAAGGACTTCGTTTCCAAAAAAATGAGTGGGAGTGCAATCTAGCTCGAAGAAGGTCAAGACTCACAAACTAATGCAGAACCAATAGTGGAACACGAATTAGATTCATCAACAGTTAATTAATTTGAACATGTAACACAAGTACCTCTTCGTAGATTTGTTAGGGATCATCGAGAGCCACAGAGATATGGATATCTCATGACTCATGATGATGATGTGATGCTCATAGATGATGAGCTCACATCCTATCAAGAAGCTATGTCGAGTCCAGATTCTCACAAATGGGAAGAAACAATGAAAGCTGAGATGCAATCCATGTACGATAATCAAGGTTGGAACTTGATTGATCCACCAGAAGGCTTGAAGATCATCGGGTGCAAATGGGTTTTCAAAAAGAAAACTGACATGGATGGAAATGTGAATACTTATAATGCATGGCTCGTGGCGAAGGGTTTCAGACAAATCCATGGTATTGACTATGATGAAACTTTCTCGCCAGTCGCCATGCTTAAATCCATTAGAATTTTACTTGCCATAGCTGTATATTATGACTATGAAAAATGACAAATGGATGTGAAAACAACGTTTCTAAATGGAAACTTAACCAAGGATATATACATGATACAACCAGAGGGTTTTGTTAAACCAAATAATCCGGAAAGGTTTGCAAGCTTAAGAAATCCATTTATGGATTAAAACAAGCATCCCGTAGCTGGAATGTTCATTTTGATGAAGTCATTAGAGATTTTGGTTTCATCAAAAGTGAAGAAGAACCTTGTGTTTAAAAAAAGGTCAGTGGGAGCGCGGTAGTTTTTCTTATGCTTTATGTTGATGACATCCTACTCATTGGAAATGATATTCCCATGCTTTTGAGCGTCAAGACATATTTAGGGAATTGTTTCTCAATGAAATACCTTAGAAAAGCTGCCTATATATTAGGCATCAAGATTTATAGAGAAAGATCTAAAAGGCCAATAGGTCTTAGTCAAAGTACATACATTGACAAGGTACTGAAACGGTTCAGTATGGAAGATTCCAAGAGAGGATTTCTTCCAATGTCACATAACGTCTCACTTAGTAAATCTCAATGTCCAGCAACACGAGATGAACGGAACCGGATGAGTAAGATTCCATATGCTTCGGCAATTGGATATATCATGTATGCCATGGTAAGTACTCGACCGGACGTGGCACAAGCATTAAGCATAACAAGTAGGTATCAGTCAGATCCTAGTGAAAGTCACTGGATGGCTGTTAACAATATTCTCAAGTATTTGAGAAGGACAAAGGATTTATTCTTGGTCTATGGGGGATTGGATAGTGAGCTGGCTGTAACAGGTTACACTGATACGAGCTTCCAAATTAACGTAGACAATTATAGTTCGCAAAGTGGCTATGTATTTTCCCTAAATGGAGGAGCAGTAGTTTTGAAAAGTTCTAAACAGAAAACTGTGGCGGATTCTAGCACAGAGGCGGAGTACATAGCAGTTTCTGAAGCAACTAAGGAAGCTATTTGGATAAAGAAGTTTGTGACGGAACTATTAGTAGTCCCGAGTATCTTGGACCCTATGGTTCTCTATTGTGATAGTAATGGAGCAATCACGTAATCAAAGGAACCAAGTTCACATCACAAAACCAAGCATATACTTCGACGTTTTCATTTGATCCGAGAGATTGTTGAGAGAGGAGATATGAAAGTGTGTAAAATACCTGGCGATGATAATGTGGCTAATCCATTTACTAAGCCACTTCCGCAAGTGAAACATGAGGGTCATGTTAGATTAATGGGTCTGAGGTACCTAGAGGAACAATGAGTATGTAATAATGCCCTAGGCCAAACTGTTTTGTCGTGTGGGAAACGGATTATGTATCAAGACATTATATTTTTGTATTAGATGTTTTACCTCATAAACTTTTTCATATGATTATTGTACGTAAAGGTTGTTAGATTATTATTTAACCATGAATATGTATGTCTGTTATACGTCATCAGAATATGTGATTCTGATAGTAAAACCGTAAAGCAAAGTGAATATAATTCTAAATTATCCCTAGTCATATATGAGATGTTTGTAAAACAAATATATTTGAAAATCTCAAATCATATATATAGTTACTAGTATGTTATTTGGATGATGATCACGTTTTACTGATCATGGATATTGGATATCAATTCATTAATATAAATATATGTTGGAGAACATATATTGGATCGACCCACTATGAGAATATATATGGTATATGTCATTAGTGTTTTCTCATCATCTAATGTATGAGTAGTTCTTTGACTTGAGATCATCATAGATTTCTACATTATATATCTTTATACTTTGACATAGTCAAACGTTGTCTTTAACCAGATAATTATAAAAACTATGATCTAGTATTTAGTAAACCATGAGTTGGAATGTGAATGATCAAGATAGAATTTGTTACCGTCGGATATGAGAGAGGTATCTCAGGACCCCCTGATAAATTGAGACTGAAGGAAAATACACGGCCTTGTATGAAAGAATTAGCATGTGTTGTTAATATTTTTAATTTATTCAGTCTAATTATAATTAAGGAAAGTGAATTGATCATAATAAGGATGACATAAAATAATACCTTATGATCAATATAAATATCGTTTAATAAAGGGAATAAATACATAATTGATGTATAGGTTATGATCACGTATCATTCATTTAATTTGGGTAATCATAATATCATACTAGAGGATACTTATTATTTATAAACTTGAAGTTTATTGCTAATATTAAATGAACCAACAGGATTGCACACAAACATAACTAACTCGGTTGGACACAGAAAATCAAAAGGAATGTGAAGAGGTGTGAGCATTAGATGCTATAAATAGATGAATGGTTCGTCTGATTAGGTTAGAAGATTCAGATCACACCCTAGCCGCCTATTGAGAGAGAGAGAAAGAGAAACTGGATCTAGTAATCTCGGTTTGTCCTCCAACGAGTTAGTCGCATGTGCATATGTGTAGAGGGCGGTGCCGGAGTCGTAGCGCCTTTCGTTATCAGATCCGTAAGGAGACGCAGAGAGATCATTTGTAGACGAATCGCGAAGCCCTACAAATCGGATTAGCCCAATCCGAGGTATAAATAAGTTTTTTTTCCTGATTTGATTGATAATACACGGATCCTCGGTTAGGAAACGGGTAAAATTTTTAATTCCGCTGTGCTTCTGAGATTATGCGTTTCCTTTCAGAAATCTCATACGTGCTAGAAATCAGGATCTATAGAGATAAAGCTAAAAGGCTTATAGGTCTGAGTCAAAGTACATACATAGACAAGGTCATGAAACGGTTCATAATGCAAGAATCCAAGAAAGGATTTTTGCCCTTGTCACATGGCGTTTCTCTTAGTAAGACATAGTGTCCTACAAGTGAGCAGGAACGAAGACGCATGAATAAGATTCCATGTGCTTCGGCTATAGTATCTATCATGTATACCATGATATGTACTAGACCAGATGCACCATACTCATTGAGCGCAACAAGCAGGTTTCAATCTAATGCAGGTGAAAGTCACTGGTTAGATATTAAGAGAATCCTTATGTTCTTACGAAGAACTAAGGACCTGTTTCTAGTCTGTGGAGGTCTGGAAGGTGAGCTCGTTGTAAAGGGTCACACCAACGCAAGCTTCCAAACAGACTTAGACGACTGCTAGATCACAAACCCTAATGTGCGCCTATTCTGTTGCCAACGGAATATGTATTTTCTTAATGGAATACTTGGCAGCTAAGGTTATTACAGTTTCTATATCTATTCCGTTGGGAACAGAACTATTCCGTTGCCAACGGAATGATGCGTTTTGTTCAATCAATTATCCAATAATTGATTATTTCATTCACCAATTTATAATTGTTTTTGAGGTATTTTCATACCGTACGAATAGAGTTCATTGTGTGACCGTGTAGGTTCCATTTAACACTGGCAATAATCTTCTAAAGATAGTAAGTCACGAGTAACGTCTAGAGTGATGTCATGACTGCCCATGTTAAATAAAATGATCAGCGATAATAAACCTATCTGAATGGACGTTTGCTTATTCCTTATGTTCTAGGATATATGTTATGATCACAAGGCATGGAAGTATGTCCTCCTTGAGTTTGATCAAAGTTCTTTCCTGATCGAGAATTAGACTGAATAAATACAAAATGATATTAACAACACAAGTTAATCCATTTTGAGCATGGCTATTCATTTCCTTTAGTCGTAGTTCATCAGGGGGCCCTGACATATCTCCCTCCTGACGAGAGAAACAAATCCCATCTTAGTCACTCACATTTCTCGTCATGATTTAGTGCGTACCTAATGATGACCCTAATGATCATCCCATTATGGATGACGTAGGATCATGTTAAAGTATGAAGTTTAACATACATGAATCCATGGTGACCTCAGGTCGTAGGAACAAACACACTATTCATATGAGAATCACTAATAACATATACCATGCGTATACTCATAGTGTGGTCAGTCCAGTGTATGTTCCCTAACACGTACCTATATTCTAGACTTGACATCCTGCTTGAGAATATACTGGTGTGGATATATAGGTTCTTACCTGAAGTATGGCTATCTCTATAAACATCCTACAGGACACTAGGGACAGTTCTACTATCAGAATCACGTATTCTGATAACGTGAACCCGAAGTATCATTCTTGGTTGATATAAGATTTACATTCACAACCCATACACACATATATATAAGAAACAACCTTTATTGAATAAATAATAATATCTTAATACATAATCTATTTCCTAGCACAAATACATTTGGCCTAGGGCACTAATCCTACAGCTCCCACTTGCACTAGGCCAACTCTAAGCATCTTGTGCCCATAGACCTAACATGACCCTCATGCTTTGCTTGTGGGAGTGGTTTAGTTAATGGATCGGCGACACTATCGTCCGATGGCACTCTACACATTTTAACAACACCCCTTCGTATGATCTCCCAGATCAGATGGAAGCGTCGTAGTATGTGCTTGGACCTTTGGTGAGATCTCGGTTCCTTTGATTGTGAGATAGCTCCATTGTTGTCACAATATAGATCCACTGGTTCCGAGATGCTCGGAACTACTCTTAGCTCCTCCAAAAAGTTCTTTATCTAAACAGCCTCTTTAGCCGCTTCTGCAGCGGCTATATACTCTGTTTCCGTTAAAGAATCTGCTACAGTACATTGCTTGGAACTCTTCCATGTCACTACGACTCCATTTAGGCAAAATAAATAATCTGATTGCGATCTAAAGTCGTCTGAGTCTGTTTGGAAGCTTGCATTGGTGCTACCCTTTACAACGAGCTCACCTTCTCGACCTCCATAGAGTCGGAATAGGTCCTTAGTTCTTCGTAAGTACATAAGGATTCTTTTAACTGCTATCCAGTGACTTTCACCTGGATTAGACTGAAACCTGCTTGTTGTGCTGAATGAGTATGGCACATATGGTCTAGTACATATCATGGCATACATGATATATCCTATAGCCGAATCATATGGGATCTTATTCATGAGTCTACGTTCCTGCTCGCTTCTAGGACACTGTGTCTTACTGAGAGAAACGCCATATGTCAAGGGCAAAAATCCTTTTTTGGATTCTTGCATTCTGAATAGTTTCATGATCTTGTCTATGTATGTACTTTGACTTGGACCTATAATCCTTCTAGATCTATCTCTATAGATCCTAATTCCTAGCATGTAAGTGGCTTATGCTAGGTCTTTCATCGAAATTTTTTCTCCTAACCATTTGTTGACATTCAATAATGTCGGGATGTCATTTCCCATGAGTAATATGTCATCTACGTAAAGCACCAAGAATACTACCATGCTCCCACTAAACTTCGTGTAAACGCAAGGCTCACCTTCGCTTTTAGTAAAATCAAAACTTTTGATAACTTCATCAAAACGAAGGTTCTAGCTTCGAGATGCTTGCTTCAATCCATATATGGATTTCTTAAGCTTGCAAACCTTACCAGAATTCTTAGGATCGACAATACCCTCAGGTTGCATCATATGCACATCCTCGATCAAATTTCCTTTTAAGAAAGTTATTTTGACATCCATTTCTCATACTTCATAGTCATAATATGCTGCTATGGCTAATAGAATTCTGATGGATTTAAGCATAGCTACATGTGAGAAAGTTTCGTCATAGTAAATACCATGAACTTGTTTGAAATATTTAGCCACAAGTCTTTCTTTGTAGGTTTGTACGTTACCATCCACGTCAGTCTCCTTCTTGAAGACCCACTTACATCCGATGGTCTTGAAGCCTTCGGTTGGATCAATCAAATTCCAAACTTGATTGTCTTGCATGGGTTGCATCTCGGCTCTCATGGCCTCTAACCATTTCTGAGAGTCAGACTCTTCATAGCATCTTGGTAGGACGTGGGTTCATCATCTATGAATGTCACATCATCATCATTAGACATGTGAAATCCGTATCTCTCGGGCTCATGACGAATCCCACTAGATCAACATTGAGTTTGTTATGTTTCAAGCTCACCAACTTCTTGAGAGTTTGTTCGTTCCTCCATAATAGGTTCTGCAACTATAGGTGGGTCTCGAATTTCTTCGCGTTGTACTTTGCTCCCACTGCTTCTGATAGAGACAAACTCTCTTTCCAAGAAGGCTCATATGGCGTCTTTTGAACTGCTTTAGATGGAATCATGTTTAGTATGAATGCGGCAGTCTTAAGAGCATAACCCCAGAAAGACATTGAAAGACTCGTTGGACTCATCATCGATCAAACCATATCCAATAAGGTTCGATTCCTCCTCTTAGACACTCCATTCCATTAAGGAGTTCGCGGAGGAGTCAGTTGTGAAACTATTCCACAATCTCTGAGATGATCTTCAAACTACTGACTCAGATATTCGCCTACTTGATCAGATCGAAGTGCTTTAACCTTCTTGCCAAGTTGATTTTGTACTTCATTTTTAAATTCTTTGAACACTTCAAAGGAATCAGACTTATGATTCATTAGGTAGACATAACCATATCTACTGAAGTCGTCCATGAAAGTTATGAAGTACCGATACCCACCTATAGCCGGCGTACTCATTGGTCCACATACATCAGTATGTATGAGTTCTAATAAGTCATTGACCCTTTCACCAACTTTTGTGAAGGGTTTCTTAGTCATCTTGTCAAGTAAACAAGACTCGCTCGTCTCAAATGATTCCAAATCAAATGAGTCTAAAAGTCCATGAGAGTGGAGTTTAGAAATACGTTTCTCATTTATATGGCCTAAGCGACAGTGCGAAAGGTATGTCATATTTGAGTCATTTGGTTTAAATCATTTAGTGTTAATATTATATATGGACTTATAATTCTCTTTCTTAAGATCTAGTACGTAAAGATCTCTTTCTAATAGAACATTTCTGTAGAAAATATTATCATTTAAAATAGAACAATTATTATTCTCAATAATAAATTTATAACCATCCAAACCTAGACTAGAAATAAAAATAATATTTCTGCTCATATCAGGTACAAAATAACAATTATTAAGTACTAATACAAGTCCACTAGGCAAAGTCAATAAATAAGTTCCTACGGCTAATGCCGCAACTCTTGCTTCCCACACGCAGGTCGACTTCGCCCTTAGCTAATCTTCTACGCCTTTGTAGTCCCTGCACATCATTACAAATGTGAGTACCACATCCGGTATCCAATACCCAAGATTTAGGAGTAAGTGAATTAGTTTCAATAACAAAAACACCTGAAGCGGTAGTCACACTACCCTTCTTGATTTTGTCTTGATAGAGTTTATAGTTTATGTTCCAATGGCCAACCTTGTTGTAATGGAAGCAATTTTGAATTGCTTAAAACTAGGAGGTAACGACCTGAGAATTATGTCAACATCCAATTCTCTGGGCATAGCTGAACTGAGCCTCTCCAATTGATCAAGATAGCTCTTCATCTTGAGTACATGAGCACTCACAGATGAACCTTCAGCCATCTTTGTGTCAGTCAAAGAGACGATCACTTTGTAGCGCTCAACTCTAGCCTGCTCTTGGAACATTTCCTTAAGAAGTACGATCATATCGTAAATACCCATGTTGTCCAGTTGTTTCTGAACCTCGGAGGTCATGGTCGCTAGCATGAGACAAGCTATCTCTGTGTCATCCTTAACGTATTTATCATACGCATCTCGCGCAGCCCTTGTGGCTCCCTGTTCTGGTTCCTCTGGTTAAGCCTCTTCTATGACATACGGTTTATTGTCAGCCTTGAGAACAATCCTCAGGTTTCTAAACCAGTCAAGGAAGTTTGACCCATTGAGCTTATCCTTCTCAAGGATAGATCGCAAATTCAACCCAGTTGAATTATTATTTGCCATTATTCTACAAGTTAAAATGTAAAGTGCCATTATTATTTATTCCTTGGGGTTATCTTATTTTGGTGTTTCTTATATTGTACTCTCACTATTTTTCTTCAAATCAACCACCTTCAGTAGTATTGATTCAGAAACTTCAAATGAATGAGGTTTCATAGTGAGTCCTGATCCGTATTTCATTGAGTATTAAATGTGCTTTGACGCAACCCTCAATACACAACTATTTAGGTAGGAACACTTCCAATTGTATCATATACCACTCTTTCCTTTTATGGAATGAGCATCATATGCCCGGTGTATTATTCCATCTTGTGCCTTGAGCCCAAGTCCGACCTGCTTGCTCAGTTAAGTTTAACCACGTACGATTATCTGCGAAATAGAGTCCGGCACACTCAACTTTGGCATGACCTATGGTGGACGCCATTTCCCGCATACCCTCCATTACAAAGACAATACTCCATATGCTCTGCTTTGGCATGACCCACATGGAAGACTGTCTAAGTACCGAGGGCTTCAGTGACATGGGGGGCACTTCCATACTTAACATTCTGAAGGATTTTGTTTTTGATTTATAAATATAAACATCACAGAAACTAAGTTAAATATGATATGAGCCTAATCCTCATGAGCAATCATGAGGTTCCTAATTCTAGATCTATCTCTAGATTGCAGGAGTAATCTTCCACGAACCCTTCGTTGTGTGTGCGAAGATCCGATGCCATTTTACGAAGATTGCGCCAAGATCTCTTGCTTTGAAGTCTTGAAATAATATCTATCATAACAACTATCATATTGCTAGAAATGGTAATTTACAAATTTTGAAAACTCACAGGTTGCTATAATTACAACTTTGGACAACTCACTGGTTGCCATAGATATTAAATAAAATTACAAGAATTCACACACAAGATTACATCACAGAACAATCACAGATCTAAAGCTCATATGATAAGAGGTATTTTTGCAGTCGTTTTACGCTTACCAAAAGAAATTTGTAACCCTAGACTTAACTACAATAAAGTAGACAGTGGAAGTAGGGGTCGAACCACAGAGAGCTATTTAGACTAAACCAGGTAAAAAGAAAGAGAAACCAAGACCGTAAACAAAACCAAACACAAGACCTAAAACAAGACACACAATTGGGGGGGTTGTTGATTGGTTGATTGCAACAAAATGAAAGTAACAAGTAAAGAGGAAACTTAGAGTAAAACTCAAGAGATGTGGTGGTTTTGTGAAATGAGGCATAGTTTTGTGTAGTGAATTTGTGTGTAACTTAATCCTTGACTATAATAATGAATTTGGAATTAATCTCTTAAGTGCAGTAAGATGAGCTCTAACCGATAAAGAACTCAAACAAAAAGATAGGGTTTTAGTTTAGATAAGCTCGTAAATAAAAACACTAACCTACTTGAATATCATAACCAATTCAATAGAAATCATTGGTTATTTAAACAAATCAAAACCTCCTAAACAATGAGCTTGTTCAGAACTGTTTAGATCGTTGTGAGTTATTTGCACTTGGCTATTATTCAAATTCTAATGGAGGCTATTGAGCAAAGCGACCATAGGAATTTTGTGGCCCTTGTTAATTACTATTGAACATAGAATTGACCGAAATAAACTTAAAATAATTCATTGAGCATGAAAGATAATAAGTAAGTGAAAAAAAAAAATAACTGTTCAAATAAAATTCATTATTAATGGTCTCAAAAGTTACAACACAAAAACATAAACACTAACTATGCCTCGAAGGGCTTACTCGAAATACATGGAAAATAAAGAAAATAAAATAATGATAGAACCCATTAATGAAGCGCGGATGGAAGAGTGAAGCTTGTTTGACTTGCCCAACTCCAAGAGAGAGAATGATGAAGTTCAAAAGTGATTAGAATGGATGCCTTGCACCTGGTTATATAACCCTCTCAAAAGGTGATCATGAGGGATGAATGAAGATCCATGCAAAGAGTGTGAAGGAAGCATGGCAAAGGCATGAAGGGTGCATGCAAAGTGCATGAAAGATCTGTCCAGAATATGGTCAATTTGGGTCACTTGGACTTCTGAATTGGGCTCTGGTGATATATAATGCATTGTGGGCTTTGTTCTCTTCTTTCCAACGGTATATAGTATGCATATAGAGAAGGCCCAGGTTGTGAGTTATGGCCGAAATACTAAGCCTGTGTCGGCAGATCCGAGTCTTGATTATTATCTCCATCTTGTGCTCCAACATATTTTCTCCAAGCTATGCTCCATCAAAATTGCACCTGAATTCACATAAATATGTCATTAGCAGTATCAACATTCAAGATGTGATTATTATCCTTATAAATAGAAAATTAACACATATAATGGTGCAATATCATATATGTATAGGATATAAAATGTGTATAATTAATGACTTATCAAATCACCCCACACTTAAACATTTGATCGTCCTCGAGCAAACATTATAACTTTTATTGGTAAGATGGGTCCCATGTTTTTGACTCTCCCTTCACTTATATACCAGCAAATAATGATCTTTGGTCCCTTGTGTAAGATTCCATGCACCTTGGTGAAACTCGCACTCACTCTCTTTTTGTATAGTGGAATATGAATATGGAATATGTGGAGTGTCTCTCATAATAACTCTCAATTCAAATGAATCATGATTTCCTACCTTGGTCGTGAGGGGAATTCTCAAGTTATGTTTGGTGGAATATGATGGAATTTGGTGGATAATACATATATATATATACTACGTAATTGGTTTGCTTGTCTACTTCGCCACTTTCGGTCAAATTGTCACTTGGTTTTCTAAACCTCTACTCTCCGAAAAGATATCGCCTATACCTCTATCTTCTTGGAATAATGAACCTCCTAATGTGCATACCTCCTAGCACCTTCAGTCATCTGGCCCAAAATGTGTCAACCTAACTGCTGGCCTGAGATGTATGACTGGGATCCACTCTTTCTCACAAATCGGGTAAACTAAGGTTTAGGCCATGTACAAGGGGAACAAGTTTGAGTGATGCAATCTTTTATTTATTTATTTATTTATATATATATATTTTTTTTGCTTTGTTTGTTTGTTTGTTTTTTTTTTTTTTTTTTTTTTTTTAAAAGATTGTGACTCAAATCTATTAGGATTATAGGGGCCTAACTTGCCTTTGTGTCAAAAATAGAGTTTACCCGAGAATCTACTTTCATAAATTTGTCTCTAAGATGCATCTTCTCACGAATACACTCGATTTACAAAGCTCATCTACTACACATAAGCCCTCAACTTCTGACACTAACCTCTACTTCCCGTCCCCAATCTTCTTATATAATACCTAACCCTCCTTCTCCAAAACCAAGCAACAAAGTGACTTTAGAAGCTAATAGACTTGGATATTATTTATATATATACGAGATGATATAGTGGGTTATTATGGATATTATACCATAAACAACTTGAGTTCCGGGTCACGGTCCAATGGTAAGTCCTCACATAATTTCTCGTGCAAATCCCTAAATTATTGGCACTCAAACAACAAATCGAGTTCACTAGTGACTAAAGATCCCTAAACCAACGACCTCAATTCTTCTTGAACTGGTCTATATGATCCTTTTGAGTCTAAACAAGTTCCACCACATTATTCAATACAAGTTACAGTTCTCTCTCAATCTTTTTGATTTTTAATTGGGCATTTTTTTTTAGTTTTATTATTTGAGGCTTAAAAATGGGTTTTTATTATTTTTTTTTATATTTTTTTATTTATTTTATTATTTTTTATTTTTTATTTTATTTTTTATACTACCTAACATGCAATAAAGACTCCACCCCACACTTAATCTTTTACTCGTCCCCGAGTAAAGTTAAGCACAAAGTAGTGATGCAATGCAAGAAAAAGAAAATAAACAAAGAAAAACACAACCTTTATTCGCAGGGTTGCCTCTCAGTAGCGCCTCTCTTTAATGTCGTTGGCCCGACGTTTCCATCTCCTCAAGCAGTGGATGCTGGCTCTCCAAGCTCGTGAATGTCAATCCAGCTCGCATCGAAACTCTCATGAAACCGCTTCAGCCGGTGCCCGTTGACCTTGAAGACTTTCCCTGAATCCAGACCCTAAATTTCTGCTGCACCATAATCGAACAATTTGGTCACAAGAAAGGGCCCTATCCACCTACTTTGTAGCTTGCCCGGGTGTAATTTGAGTCTTGAGTTAAACAGCAGCACCTTGTCACCCACTTTGAAATCCTTGTGGGCAAGCTTCCTGTCATGATACACCTTGATCTTCTCCTTGAAGATTCGGGAATTCTCATACGCGTCATTTCGGATCTCCTCTAACTCTTGGATTTGCAACTTCCGGTTGAGTGCATCGTTTGGGTAATCTAGATGGCACTTCTTGATGGCCCAATATGCTTTGTTCTCAAGTTCAACCGGAAGATGACAAGCCTTTCCATAGACTAGCCGATAAGGGGACATGCCTACAGGGGACTTGAACGCAGTCCTGTAGGCCCAGAGTGCGTCATTTAGCCGAAGACTCCAGTCTTTCCTGGTGGGGTTCACCACTTTCTCCAAAACGCCCTTGATCTCCCTATTCGAAAGCTCTGCTTGGCCACTGGTTTGAGGGTGGTAAGCTGTCGAGGTTTTATGTGTGACATGGTATTGCTTCATTAATGCCTCGAAACTTCGGTTGCAGAAATGGGTTCCTCTATCACTGATGATGACTCTCGGGACCCCAAACCTACTAAAGATCTGGTCCTTGATAAAATCCACGACTGTTTTTGCATCTGCCCATTTTGTGGCCTTGGCCTGAACCCACTTGGAGACAGAATCGACTGCTAGGAGGATATACTCAAAGCCATATGAGGGAGGGAAAGGTCGCATAAAGTCGATACCCCACACTTCAAAAACCTCACATGCAAGAATATACTTCATCGGCATCTCGTCTCTCTTGGTTAGTCCTCCCGTTCTCTAGCATCGCTCACATGACTTCACGAAGAAGTAAGCATCCTTATGTAGAGTGGGCCAAGAAGAAACCACACTCAAGGACCTTATGAGCTGTCCGCTTGGCGCCAAAGTGTCCTCCACACTCTAGAGAGTGACAAAACTCAAGAACGGATCTAACCTCATTATCGGGTATACATCTCCGAATAATCTGATCCGCGCAAATTCGAAAGAGGTAAGGCTCATCCCAAATATAAAATCGGGAATCATACCGGATTCTATCAGCCTGTGCACGTGTAAGATCCTCTGGTAGGTCTTTAGCCACCAAGTAATTCACTATATCAGCATACCATGGTGTATAGCTTTGCACGGCATAGAGATATTCCTCAGGGAAAAACTCCGATATTGGGGTACCCTCCTCAATACTCATAGGAAGGCGGCTAAGGTGATCTGCAACTAGATTCTCTGATCCTCGTTTATCTCTAATCTCCAAGTCGAACTCCTAGAGCAACAATATCCAACGAAGAAGTCTCGGCTTGGATTCCTTCTTCTTGAAAAGATGCCTCAACGCGGCATGGTCAGAGTATATAATCACCTTAACCCCTAAGAGATAGGACCTAAATTTCTCTAGTGCAAAAACAATGGCTAGCAGCTCTTTTTCTGTAGTTGTATAGTTGCACTGAGCATCGTCTAAGGTCCTGGAGGCATAAAAGATAACATGGGGTTCTCGTCCATCCCACTGCCCAAGAACAGCTCCAACTGCCCTATCACTCGCATCGCACATGATCTCGAAAGGCAAGATTCCAATCGGGAGCTTTAATGATGGGGGCAGAACATAATTTCTCCTTGAGAAGGTCGAATGCCACTTTGCACTTCTCATTAAACTCAAAAGAAGCCTCTTTTTGGAGAAGAAGACAAAGAGGTTGAGCGATTTTTGAGAAATCTTTGATGAAACGCCTATAAAATCCGGCATGACCAAGAAATGATCGAATGTCCTTCACACTGGTTGGGTACGGAAGGGATCTAATGACATCGATCTTGGCTTTATCCACTTCAAGACCCCGAGAGGAAACCACATGGCCTAGGACTATGCCCTGATCTACCATGAAATGACATTTCTCATAATTCAGCACCAGATCAGTCTCTACGCACCTTTGAAGAATCTTCTTTCGGTTTCCCAGGCAGTCATCGAATGAATCACCATAGACGGTGAAATCATCCATGAAAACCTTAATAATTCGGGTGACATAATCAGAGAAGATGGACATCATACATCTCTAAAATGTACCGGGTGCGTTACACAACCTAAAGGGCATCCGCTTATAGGCAAAGGTGCCAAAAGGGCATGTGAAGGTGGTCTTTTCTTGATCCTCGGGGGCGATGGCGATTTGAAAGTAACCAGAGAAGCCATCTAGGAAGTAGTAATGGTGGCGCCCAGCAAGGCGCTCGAGCATCTGGTCAATGAAAGGAAGGGAGAAATGGTCTTTCCGGGTGGCAGTGTTTAATTTGCGATAATCAATGCATACTCGCCATCCATTTTGTGCTCTCGTAGGAACTTTTTCACCATCCTGATTCTCAATTATCGTAATACCAGTTTTCTTGGGCACCACATGGATTGGTGACACCCATTGTGAATCAGAGATAGGGTATATGATTCCTGCATCGAGGAGTTTGATGATTTCCTTCTTGACCACTTCCATCATTGGAGGATTTAGCCTACGCTGAGGTTCACGGGATGGTTTAGATCCATCCTCCAACAATATCCGATGCATACATGTAGAGGGGCTGATTCCCTTAATATCAGCCAGAGTCCATCCAATAGCAGTCTTGTGGTCTCTCAAAACATTAACTAATTTCTCTTCTTGAGTAGCAGTGAGGCTACTAGAGATGATCACTGGAAGAGTGTCTCCTTTACCCAAGTATGCGTACTTGAGATGAGCTGGTAGAGGTTTTAGGTCAAGAGATGGGGGATTCACAATGGAAGGTTTGGTGGGCTCAAGAGAGGGTTTCAAGTCTATCAAGGGAGGAGGAGGAGAAGAGGAAGAAGCCTCTCCAATGGCCAAGGCAGATAGACTTTGAAGAAGGTCCTGCTCATCTGGAGAGAGATTAAGAATGGTCTCGAGCAGATCTATGAACTCAAAAGAGGAGAAGTTGTCGACACACTCATCAACTGGGTCGATGGTGCAAATAGCGGAGACATTCCCATCAAGAAGGATGCTTGATAGCATCAAAGATGTTGAAAGAGATGTTCTCTCCGTCAAATTACATAGAAAGAGTGCCATTGTGCACATCAATCTTGGTTCGTGCAGTTTTAAGGAAGGGTCTTCCCAGAAGAATGGGAGTCGAATTCGGTGAGCTATCAGACTCATCCATACGCAGAATATAGAAATCCGCGGGGAAGATAAGGCCATTGACCTTAACTAGGACATCCTCTATAACTCCCTCTGGCACAGCAGTAGAACGATCGGCTAGTTGAAGGATCACCCCGGTCATTGTCAAAGGTCCTAAACCGAGGGAAGAATAGATAGAAAAGGGCATGACATTGATAGATGCCCCGAGATCAAGCATGCACCGAGCAAATATATGGTGCCCAATGCTGCAAGGAATGGCAAACATGCCGGGGTCTTTTTGCTTCTCTGGAAGCTTCTTGCGAATAACCGCAGAGACATTCTCACTCATTGTTACTCTCTCATGACCATTTAGCTTTCTCTTATTCGTACACAAGTTCTTGAGAAATTTCGCATAGCGAGGGAATCTACAAATGTAATCGAGTAGTGGAATGTTTACTTCCACTTTCTTGAAAACCTCTAGGATATCTCTCTCTGCCTCATCCTTTTTGGTGTTAACCGCTAGACGGCTAGGAAAATGGGCTCTAGGTTTATAAGGTGGTATTTCCTTGGGCTTTTCTTTCATCTTCTCGGATTCCGGCTTAATTACTTCAATCTCTCCTTCACCTTGCATGTTTCCCTTACTCCCTTCTATTTCTTTCCCACTTCTTAAGGTGATAGCACATGCATTCTCACGGGGGTTGAGAGTTTGAGAAGGAAGTTGTGAGGACCCCTGAGTTTTTAACTGGTTTAATTCAGAGGATATTTGAGCAATTTGGGTGCCCAGATGTGTTAGGGCACTTTTTGTATCCTTCTGAAAAGACTAGAACATTGGCCAAGGAGGTCACAATGTCAGAAAGACTTTTCAAAGCAGGGTCAATTGGAGGTGAAGAAGAAGAAGAATTTTGATGATGGATTTGAGGAGGTTGTTGTTGGTTTCCTGGGTCACGCCATCTGAAGTTTGGGTGATCACGCCATCCAGGGTTGTACGTTTTGGAATAGGGATCATAATTACGGTTTTGACCCCATTTGAATTTCCGTGTTGGTTTAGCTTGAAGATGCCGCAAGCTGTGGTCGTGACTTTCTCCTCATCATGAAGTGTTGGGCACGTATCAGTGGTGTGTCCTGTCTGAGTGCAGGCACCGCATGCTTTTACTTCCATTTTGGTTCCCATGAATGACGCCATCATATTAGCCAAGCTATCTAATTTGGCGTCCATACCATTCACTCGCTTCTCTAAATCACAGTCTCTAATCTCATTAACTCCCCTAAGTCGAGATCTGGTTTTACTAGATTGGGCAATTTTTGCCATGGTTTCTATCAAGGTTCGTGCTTGCCTAACGGTTTTATCTATGAAAGCACCCCCACTAGCAGAATCTACATTATCCCTAGTCTCTTGAAGCATCCCATCATACAAGTGTTGAATCAGGAGATTCTCTGGGACTTGATGGTTGGGACATTTTGCACACAATTTCTGGAAGCGATCATAGTACTCGTAGAGGGTTTCCCCTACTTCTTGTTGAATACTATAAATCTGCTTCCTAATAGAAGCGGTAAGAGAGACAGGAAAATACTTGTCTAGAAACAACTTTTGAAGTTCTACCCAAGTTGTTGGAAAAGGTGCTAGATGGTAGTACCAGTCCTTTGCTGTCCTCGAAGACTGTATGAAAACAGTCGCAGCTTGTAAGGACCTTCATCTTCAATCTCCGCTGGCATCATTGTTGCGGTGATATGGTTGAACTCCCGCATGTGAGAGTGCGGATCCTCTCCGGCGCTCCCATTGAAAGTCGGTAATAATTGAAGAAGACCCGTATGGATCTTAAAATTCGGGACCGGTGGTAACACAATACCATACTGGTTGGTAGCAAAATCAAAGGTAGACAAGTCCCTAAGTGTCATATCCTCAAAATTAGCCATGACTGTAGTATTACCTCTTGTAGCGTGAGGAGGAGCTGGTGGAGTAGGAGGTTCGCCTTCGCTGTCCAAGTTCTCCACCTTTTCAGTTTCTTCGGCTGCTTTTGGTATTTCCGGAATTGCTCTTCTTCGCTCCAGGTGTGTTCTCTCAATCTCCGGATCTAATGGTGCAAGTGGAAGATTAGAACTACGAGTAGCTTTCATGAACTGGAATCAAGTGTAAGAGAGAGAATTAGTGAATGCAAGTAATGCAGACTCAAAGTGAAAATAAATAGTATGACTGACTCTGACAAAAAGTGAAAAAGATAACAAAGGTAACGAAAGTGTGACTCTGACAAAAAGTAAAACGAATTTGGTTTACTCTGACACAAAAGCAGACTACCGTACTACACAAGAGAAGTGTGAATATTGACCTAAACTAGTCGCGTTGCTAGCTCCCCGGCAACGGCGCCATTTTGATAAGAGGTATTTTTGCAGTTGTTTTACGCTTACCAAAAGAAATTTGTAACCCTAGACTTAACTACAATAAAGTAGACAGTGGAAGTAGGGGTCGAACCACAGAGAGCTATTTAGACTAAACCAGGTAAAAAGATTACTTCTCTAATGAAAATGGACTCAACAAAAATAGAAAACTAAAAGAAAGAGAAACCAAGACCGTAAACAAAACCGAACACAAGACCTAAAACAAGACACATAATTGGGGGGGTTGTTTATTGGTTGATTGCAACAAAATGAAAGTAACATGTAAAGAGGAAACTTAGAGTAAAAATCAAGAGATGTGGTGGTTTTGTGAAATGAGGCATAGTTTTGTGTACTGAATTTGTGTGTAACTTAATCCTTGACTATAATAATGAATTTGGAATTAATCTCTTAAGTGCAGTAAGATGAGCTCTAACCGATAAATAACTCAAACAAAAAGATAGGGTTTTAGTTTAGATGAGCTCGTAAATAAAAACACTAACCTACTTGAATATCATAACCAATTCAATAGAAATCATTGGTTATTTAAACAAATCAAAACCTCCTAAACAATGAGCTTGTTCAGAACTGTTTAGATCGTTGTGAGTTATTTGCACTTGGCAATTATTCAAATTCTAATGGAGGCTATTGAGCAAAGCGACGTTAGGAATTTTGTGGCCCTTGTTAATTACTATTGAACATAGAATTGACCGAAATAAACTTAAAACCATTCATTGAGCATGAAAGATAATAAGTAAGTGAAAAAAAAAATAACCGTTCAAATAAAATTCATTATTAATGGTCTCAAAAGCTACAACACAAAAACATAAACACTAACTATGCCTCGAAGGGCTTACTCGAAATACATGGAAAATAAAGAAAATAAAATAATGATAGAACCCATTAATGAAGCGCGGATGGAAGAGTGAAGCTTGTTTGACTTGCCTAACTCCAAGAGAGAGAATGATGAAGTTCAAAAGTGATTAGAATGGATGCCTTGCACCTGGTTATATAACCCTCTCAAAAGGTGATCATGAGGGATGAATGAAGATCCATGCAAAGAGTGTGAAGGAAGCATGGTAAAGGCATGAAGAGTGCATGCAAAGTGCATGAAAGATCTGTCCAGAATATGGTCAATTTGGGTCACTTGGACTTCTGAATTGGGCTCTGGTGATATAGAATGCATTGTGGGCTTTGTTCTATTCTTTCCAACGGTATATAGTATGCATATAGAGAAGGCCCAGGTTGTGAGTTATGGCCGAAATACTAAGCCTGTGTCGGCAGATCCGAGTCTTGATTATTATCTCCATCTTGTGCTCCAACATATTTTCTCCAAGCTATGCTCCATCAAAATTGCACCTGAATTCACATAAATATGTCATTAGCAGTATCAACATTCAAGATGTGATTATTATCCTTATAAATAGAATATTAACACATATAATGGTGCAATATCATATATGTATAGGGTATAAAATGTGTATAATTAATGACTTATCCGAGTTATTTTTTTGTGAAATGAGCGAAGAAACGCATGAAACATGAGTTTCAGGGGGCAAACAAAGATTGTGGAGAAATCTTTTAAAATGAATACAAATTTTGGTTTGTATTTGAATAAGTTGGTATTTACTATCATTATTTATAAAAATCTAACCGAGTTTTTTAGCATGAAACGAGCAAACGAATGCACGAAACATGAGTTTTAGAGGCAAAGAAAGACTGTGGAGAATTTTTTTAAAACAAAAACAAAGTTTAAAAAACATGAGTTTTTTAGCATGAAATGAGCGAACAAATGCCCGAAACATGAGTTTTAGGGGCAAATAAAGATTGTTGAGAAATACTTTAAAATGAATATAAATTTCGGTTTGCATTTGAATAATATAGTATTTACTATTATTCTTTACGAAAAATCTAACCGAGATATTAAGCATGAAATGAGCGAACAAAGGCACGAAACAAGAGTTTTAGGTGCAAACAAAGATTGTGGAGAAATATTTTAAAATGAATACAAATTTTGGTTTGTATTTGAATAATTTATTATTTACTATCATTCTTAGGGACAAATCTATCCGAGTTGTTTTGAATGAGTCGAGCGAACAAACGCACGAAATATGAGTTTTAGGGGCGAACAAAGATTGTGGAGAGATATTTTAGAAGGAATACATATTTCGGTTTACATTTGAATAATTTAGTATTTACATTCATTCTCTACGAAAAATCTATCCGAGTTGTTTTTTCATGGAAACGAGTGAAAAAACGCACGAAACAAGAGTTTCAGGGTGAACAAAGATTATGGAGAAATATTTAAAATGAATAGAAATTTTGGTTTGCATTTGAATAATTTAGTTTTTACTATCAATGTTTACGAAAAATCTATCCGAGTTTTTTTGAATGAAAGCAAGCAAATGCACGAAATATGAGTTTTAGGGGCGAATAACGATTGTGGAGAAATATTTTAAAATGCATACAGATTTTTGTTTGCATATGAATAATTTAGTATTAACGATCATTCTTTACGAAAAATCTATCCGAGTTTTTTTTAATGAAACGAGCGAACAAACGCACGAAACATGAGTTTTAGGGGCAAAAAGGAATGTGGAGAAATCTTTTAAAATTAATACAAATTTTGGTTTGTATTTGAATAATTTAGTATTTACTATCATTATTTATGAAAAATCTAACCGAGTTTTTTTTCATGAAAGGAGCGAACAAATGCACGAAACATGAGTTTTAGGGGCAAAGAAAAACTGTGGAGAAAAAATTTAAAACAAAAACAAATTTTGGTTTGCTTTTGAATAATTATGTATTTACTATCATTCTTTACAAAAAAGCTAACCGATTGTTTTAGCATGTAATGAGCGAACAAACACATGAAACATGTGTTTTAGGGATAAACAAAGATTGTGGAGAAATATTTTAAAATGAATAGAAATTTTTGTTTGCATTTGAACAATTTAGTATTTACTATCATTCTTTAAGAAAAATCTAACGGAGTTTTTTCGCATGAAACGTGCGAACAAACGCCCGAAATATTTAGTTTTAGGGGCAAAGAAAAACTGTGGAGAAAAAAATTTAAAACAAAAATAAATTTTGGTTTGCATTTGAATAATTAAGTATTTACTATCATTCCTTACGAAAATGCTAACCAAGTGTTTTAGCATATAATGAGCGAATAAACACTTGAAACATGTGTTTTAGGGGCAAACAAAGATTGTTGAGAAATATTTTAAAACGAATACAAATTTTGGTTTGCACTTGAATAATATAGTATTTACTATTATTCTTTACGAAAAATCTAAACGAGATTTTTAGCACGAAATGAGCGAACAAAGGCAAGAAACAAGAGTTTTAGGGGCAAACAAAGAATGTGGAGAAATATTTTAAAATGAATACAAATTTTGGTTTGTATTTGAATAATTTAGTATTTACTATCATTCTTAGCGACAAATCTATCATAGTTTTTTTGTATGAGTCGAGCGAACAAAGGCAAGAAAAAAGAGTTTTAGGGGCAAGCAAAGATTGTGGAGAAATATTTTAAAAGGAATACATATTTCGGTTTGCATTTGAATAATTTAGTATTTACATTCATTCTCTACGAAAAATCGATCCGAGTTTTTTTGAATGAAACGAGCAAGCAAACGCCCGAAATATGAGTTTTAGGGGCGAATAAGGATTGTGGAGAAATATTTTAAAATGCGTACAAATTTTTGTTTACAGTTGAACAATTTAGTATTAACGATCATTCTTTATGAAAAATCTATCAAAGTTATTTTTTAGTCAAACGAGCGAACAAACGCATGAAACATGAGTTTTAGGGGCAAACAAAGATTGTCGAGAAATATTTTAAAAGGAATACATATTTCCGTTTGCATTTGATTAATTTAGTATTTACATTCATTCTCTACGAAAAATCTATCCGAGTTGTTTTTTTAAGGAAACGAGTGAAAAAACGCACGAAACATGGGTTTTAGGGGGAACAAAGATTGTGGTGAAATATTTAAAATGAATAGAAATTTTGGTTTCCATTTGAATATTTTAAAAGGAATACATATTTCGGTTTGCGTTTGAATAATTTAGTATTTACATTAATTCTCTACGAAAAATCTATCCGAGTTGTTTTTTTTAAGGAAACGAGTGAAAAAACGCACGATACATAAGTTTAAGGGGCAAACAAAGATTGTGGAGAAATATTTTAAAATGAATACAAATTTTGGTTTGTATTTGAATAATTTTGTATTTACTATCATTCTTAGCGACAAATCTATCATAGTGTTTTTGTATGAGTCGAGCGAACAAACGCACGAAACATGAGTTTTAGGGGCAAACAAAGATTGTGGAGAAATATTTTAAAAGGAATACATATTTCGGTTTGCATTGGAATAATTTAGTATTTACATTCATTATGTACGAAAAATCTATCCGAGTTTTTTTGAATGAAACGAGCAGGCAAACACACGAAATATGAGTTTTAGGGGCGAATAACGAGTGTGGAGAAATATTTTAAAATGCATACAAATTTTTGTTTGTATTTGAATAATTTAGTATTAACGATCATTCTTTACGAAAAATTATCCGAGTTTTTTTTTAATGAACCGAGCGAACAAACGCACGAAACATGAGTTTTAGGGCCAAAAAAAGAATGTGGAGAAATCTTTTAAAATGGATACAAATTTTGGTTTGTATTTGAATAATTTAGTATTTACTATCAATATTTATGAAAAATCTAACCGAGTTCTTTTGCATTAAACGAGCGAACAAATGCATGAAACATGAGTTTCAGGGGCAAAGAAAAACAATGGAGAAAAAAATTTAAAACAAAAACAAATTTTGGTTTGCATTTGAATAATTAAGTATTTACTCTCATACTTTACGAAAAAGCTAACCGAGTGTTTTAGCATGTATTGAGCGAACAAACACATGATTTTAGGGGCAAACAAAAATTATGGAGAAATATTTTAAAATGAATAGAAATTTTGATTTGTATTTGAGTAATTTAGTATTTACTATCATTATTTATGAAAAATCTAACCGAGTTTTTTCGCATGAAACGAGAGAACAAACGCCCGAAATATGAGTTTTAGGGGCAAAGAAAAACTGTGGAGAAAAAATTTAAAACAAAAATAAATTTTGGTTTGCATTTGAATAATTTAGTATTTACTATCATTCTTAACGAAAACGCTAACCGAGTGTTTTAGCATATAATGAGTGAACAAACACATGAAACATGTGTTTTAGGGGCAAACAAAGATTGTTGAGAAATATTTTAAAATGAATACAAATTTCAGTTTGCATTTGAATAATATAGTATTTACAATTATTCTTTGCGAAAAATCAAAACGAGATTTTTAGCACAAAATGAGCGAAAAAGGCTTGAAACATGTGTTTTAGGGGCAAACAAAGATTGTGGAGAAATATTTTAAAATGAACACAAATTTTGGTTTGTATTTGAAAAATTTAGTATTTACTGTCATTCTTAGCGACAAATCTATCATAGTTTTCTTGTATGAGTCGAGTGAACAAACGCACGACACATGAGTTTTAGGGGCAAACAAAGATTGTGGTAAAATATTTTAAAAGGAATACATATTTCGGTTTGCATTTGAATAGTTTAGTATTTACATTCATTCTCTAGGAAAAATCTATCCGAGTTTTTTTGAATGAAACGAGCAAGCAAACGCACGAAATATGAGTTTTAGGGGCGAATAACGATTGTGGAGAAATATTTTAAAATGCGTACAAATTTTTGTTGGCAGTTGAACAATTTAGTATTAACGATCATTCTTTACGAAAAATCTATCCGAGTTATTTTTTAGTGAAACGAGCGAACAAACGCATGAAACATGAGTTTTAGGGGCAAACAAAGATTGTGGAGAAATCTTTTAAAATGAATACAAATTTTGGTTTGTATTTGAATAAGTTGGTACTTACTATCCTTATTTATAAAAATACTAACTGAGTTTTTTAGCATGAAACGAGCGAACAAATACACGAAACAATTGTTTTAGAGGCAAAGAAAGACTGTGGAGAAATTTTTTAAAACAAAAACAAATTTTGGTTTGCATTTGAATAATTAAGTATTTACTATTTTTCTATACGAAAAAGCTAACCGAGTGTTTTAGCATGTAATGAGCGAACAAACACATGAAACATGAGTTTTAGGGGCAAAAAAAGATTGTGGAGAAATATTTTAACATGAGTACAAATTTTGGTTTACATTTGAATAATTTAGTATTTACTCTCATTCTTTAAGAAAAATCTAACTGAGTTTTTTAGCATGAAACGAGCGAACAAACGCCCGAAACATGAGTTTTAGGGGCAAATAAAGATTGTTGAGAAATACTTTAAAATGAATACAAATTTCGGTTTGCATTTGAATAATGTAGTATTTACTATTATTCTTTACGACAAATCAAAACGACATTTTTAGCAAGAAATGAGTGAACAAAGGCATGAAACAAGAGTTTTAGGGGTAGACAAAGCTTGTGGAGAAATATTTTAAAATGAATACAAATTTTGGTTTGTATTTGAATAATTTAGTATTTACTATCATTCTTAGCGACAAATCTATCATAGTTTTTTTGTATGAGTCGAGTGAACAAACGCACGACACATGAGTTTTAGGGGCAAACAAAGATTGTGGAGAAATATTTTAAAAGGAATACATATTTCGGTTTGCATTTGAATAATTTAGTACTTACATTCATTCTCTAGGAAAAATCTATCGTAGTTTTTTTGAATGAAACGAGCAAGCAAACGCACGAAATATCAGTTTTAGGGGTGAATAACGATTGTGGAGAAATATTTTAAAATGCGTACAAATTTTTGTTGGCAGCTGCACAATTTAGTATTAACGATCATTCTTTACGAAAAATGTATCCGAGTTATTTTTTCGTGAAACGAACGAACAAACGCATGAAACATGAGTTTTAGGGGCAAACAAAGATTGTGGAGAAATCTTTTAAAATGAATACAAATTTTGGTTTGTATTTGAATAAGTTGGTATTTACTATCATTATTTATAAAAAATATAGCCGAATTTTTTAGCATGAAACGAGCGAACAAATACACGAAACTTTAGTTTTAGAGGCAATGAAAGGCTGTGGAGAATTTTTTTAAAATAAAAAAAAATTTTTGTTTGCATTTGAATAATTAAGTATTTACTATTATTCTTTACGAAAGAGCTAACCGAGTGTTTTAGCTTGTAATGAGCGAACAAACACATGAAACATGAGTTTTAGGGGCAAACAAAGATTGTGGAGAAATATTTTAACATGAGTACAAATTTGGGTGTACATTTGAATAATTTAGTATTTACTTTCATTCTTTAAGAAAAATCTAACTGAATTTTTTAGAATGAAACGAGCGAACAAACGCCCGAAACATGAGTTTTAGGGGCAAATAAAGATTGTTGAGAAATACTTTAAAATGAATATAAATTTCGGTTTGCATTTGAATAATATAGTATTTACTATTATTCTTTACGAAAAATCTAACGGAGATATTTAGCATGAAATGAGCGAACAAAGGAATGAAACAAGAGTTTTAGGTGCAAACAAAGATTGTGGAGAACTATTTTAAAATGAATACAAATTTTGGTTTGTATTTGAATAATTTAGTATTTACTATCATTCTTAGCGACAAATCTATCCGAGTTTTTTGAATGAGTCGAGCGAACAAACGCACGAAACATGAGTTTTAGGGGCGAACAAAGATTGTGGAGAAATATTTATAATGAATAGAAATTTGGGTGTGCATTTGAATAATTCAGTCTTTACCATCAATCTTGACGAAAAAACTATCCGAGTTTTTTTGAATGAAATGAGCGAGCAAACGCACGAAATATGAGTTTTAGGGGCGAATAACGAGTGTGGAGAAATATTTTAAAATGCATACAAATTTTTGTTTGCATTTGAATAATTTAGTATTAATGATCATTCTTCACGAAAAATCTATCAGAATTTTTTTTTAATGAACCGAGCGAACAAACGCATGAAACATGAGTTTTAGGGGCAAAAAAAGAATGTGGAGAAATCTCTTAAAATGGATAGAAATTTTGGTTTGGATTTGAATAATTTAGTATTTACTATCATTATTTATGAAAAATATAACCGAGTTTTTTTGCATGAAACGAGCGAACAAATATACGAAACGTGAGTTTTAAGGGCAAAGAAAAACTGTGGAAAAAAAATTTAAAAGAAAAACAAATTTCGGTTTGCATTTGAATAATTAAGTATTTACTATCATTCTTGACGAAAAAGCTAACCGAGTGTTTTCGCATGTAATGAGAGAACAAACGCCCCAAATATGAGTTTTAGGGGCAAAGAAAAACTGTGGAGAAAAAATTTAAAACAAAAATAAATTTTGGTTTGCTTTTGAATAATTAAGTATTTACTATCATTCTTTACGAAAATGCTAATTGAGTGTTTTAGCATATAATGAGCGAACAAACACATGAAACATGTGTTTTAGGGGCAAACAAAGATTGTTGAGAAATATTTTAAAATGAATACAAATTTCGGTTTGCATTTGAATAATATAGTATTTACTATTATTCTTTACAAAAAATCTAAACGAGATTTTTTGCACGAAATGAGCGAACAAAGGCACGAAACAGGAGTTTTAGGGGCAAACAATGATTGTGGAGAAATATTTTCAAATGAATACAAATTTTTGTTTGTATTTGAATAATTTAGTATTTACTATCATTCTTAGCGACAAGTCTATCATAGTTTTTTTGTATGAGTCAAGTGAACAAACGCACGAAACATGAGTTTTAGGGTCAAACAAAGATTGTGGAGAAATATTTTAAAAGGAATACATATTTCGGTTTGCATTTGAATAATTTAGTATTTACATTCATTCTCTACGAAAAATCTATCCGAGTTTTTTTGAATGAAACGTGCAAGCCAACGCACGAAATATGAGTTTTAGGGGCGAATAACGATTGTGGAGAAATATTTTAAAATGCGTACAAATTTTTGTTGGGAGTTGAACAATTCAGTATTAACGATCATTCTTTACGAAAAATCTATCCGAGTTTTTTTTAATGAACCGAGCGAACAAACGCATGAAACATGAGTTTTAGGGGAAAATAAAGATTGTGGAGAAATCTTTAAAAATGAATAGAAATTTTGGTTTGCATTTGAATAATTTAGTATTTACTATCATTCTTTAAAAAAAATCTAACGGATTTTTTTCGCATGAAACGAGAGAACAAACGCATGAAATATGAGTTTTGGGGCCAAAGAAAAAATGTGGAGAAAAAATTTAAAACAAAAATAAAATTTTGTTTGCATTTGAATAATTAAGAATTTACTATCATTCTTTACGAAAATGCTAACTGAGTGTTTTAGCATATAATGAGCGAACAAACACATGAAACATGTGTTTTAGTGGCAAACAAAGATTGTTGAGAAATATTTTAAGATGAATACAAATTTCGGTTTGCATTTGAATAATATAGTATTTACTATTATTCTTTACGAAAAATCTAAACGAGATTTTTAGCACGAAATGAGCGAACAAAGGCATGAAACAAGAGTTTTAGGGGCAGACAAAGATTGTGGAGAAATATTTTAAAATGAATACAAATTTTTGTTTGTATTTGAATAATTTAGTATTTACAATCATTCTTAGCGACAAATCTATCATAGTTTTTTTGTATGAGTCGAGTGAACAAACGCACGACACATGAGTTTTAGGGGCAAACAAAGATTGTGGAGAAATATTTTAAAAGGAATACATATTTCGGTTTGCATTTGAATAATTTAGTACTTACATTCATTCTCTAGGAAAAATCTATCCTAGTTTTTTTGAATGAAACGAGCAAGCAAACGCACGAAATATCAGTTTTAGGGGCGAATAACGATTGTGGAGAAATATTTTAAAATGCGTACAAATTTTTGTTGGCAGTTGCACAATTTAGTATTAACGATCATTCTTTACGAAAAATGTATCCGAGTTATTTTTTCGTGAAACGAGCGAACAAACGCATGAAACATGAGTTTTAGGGGCATACAAAGATTGTGGAGAAATCTTTCAAAATGAATACAAATTTTGGTTTGTATTTGAATAAGTTGGTATTTACTATCATTATTTATAAAAAATCTAGCCGAGTTTTTTAGCATGAAACAAGCGAACAAATACACGAAACTTTAGTTTTTGAGGCAAAGAAAGGCTGTGGAGAAATTTTTTAAAACAAAAACAAATTTTTGTTTGCATTTGAATAATTAAGTATTTACTATTATTCTTTACGAAAAAGCTAACCGAGTGTTTTAGCTGGTAATGAATGAACAAACACATTAAACAAGAGTTTTAGGGGCAAACAAAGATTGTGGAGAAATATTTTAACATGAGTACAAATTTGGGTGTACATTTGAATAATTTAGTATTTACTTTCATTCTTTAAGAAAAATCTAACTGAATTTTTTAGAATGAAACGAGCGAACAAACGCCCGAAACATGAGTTTTAGGGGCAAATAAAGATTGTTGAGAAATACTTTAAAATGAATATAAATTTCGTTTTGCATTTGAATAATATAGTATTTACTATTATTCTTTACGAAAAATCTAACCGAGATATTTAGAATGAAATGAGCGAACAAAGGCATGAAACAAGAGTTTTGGTGCAAACAAACATTGTGGAGAAATATTTTAGTATGAATACAAATTTTGGTTTGTATTTGAATAATTTAGTATTTACTATGATTCTTAGCGACAAATCTATCCGAGTTTTTTTGAATGAGTCGAGCGAGCAAACGCACGAAATATGAGTTTTAGTGGCGAATAACGGTTGTGGAGAAATATTTTAAAATGCATACAAATTTTTGTTTGCATTTGAATAATTTTGTATTAACGATCATTCTTTACGAAAAATCTATCCGAGTTTTTTTTAAATGAACCGAGCGAACAAACGAACGAAACATGAGTTTTAGGGCCAAAAAAAGAATGTGGAGAAATATTTTAAAATGAATAGATATTTTGGTTTGTATTTGAATAATTTAGTATTTACTATCATTACTTATGAAAAATCTAACCGAGTTTTTTCGCATGAAACGAGCGAACAAATGCACGAAACATGAGTTTTAGGGGCAAAGAAAAACCGTGGAGAAAAAAATTTAAAGCAAAAACAAATTTTGGTTTGCATTTGAATAATTAAGTATTTACTATTATTCTTTACGAAAAAGCTTACCGAGTGTTTTAGCATGTAATGAGCGAACAAACACATGAAACATGAGTTTGAGGGGCAAATAAAGATTGTTAAGAAATACTTTAAAATGAATACAAATTTCGGTTTACATTTGAATAATATAGTATTTACTATTATTCTTTACGAAAAATCTAACCGAGATATTTAGCATGAAATGAGCGAACAAAGGAATGAAACAAGAGTTTTAGGTGCAAACAAAGATTGTGGAGAAATATTTTAAAATGAATACAAATTTTTGTTTGTATTTGAGTAATTTAGTATTTACTATCATTCTTAGCGACCAATCTATCAGAGTTTTTTTGAATGAGTCGAGCGAACAAAGATTGTGGAGAAATATTTTAAAAGGAATATATATTTCGGTTTGCATTTGAATAATTTAGTATTTACATTTATTCTCTACGAAAAATCTATCCGAGTTGTTTTATTAAGGAAACGAGTGAAAAAACGCACGAAACATGAGTTTTTGGGGGAACAAAGATTATGTGGAAATATTTAAAATGAATAGAAATTTTGGTTTGCATTTGAATAAGTTAGTTTTTACTATCAATTTTTACGAAAAATCTATCCGAGATTTTTTGAATGAAATGAGCAAGCAAACACACGAAATATGAGTTTTAGGGGCGAATAACGAGTGTGGAGAAATATTTTAAAATACATACAAATTTTTGTTTGCATTTGAATAATTTAGTATTAACAAACATTCTTTACGAAAAATCTATCCGAGTTTTTTTTCAATGAACCGAGCGAACAAACGCACGAAACATGAGTTTTAGGGCCAAAAAAAGAATGTGGAGAAATCTTTTAAAATGAATAGAAATTTTGGTTTGTATTTGAATAATTTAGTATTTACTATCATTATTTATGAAAAATATAATCGAGTTTTTTTTGCATGAACCGAGCGAATAAATGCAGGAAACACGAGTTTTAGGGGTAAAGAGAAACTATGGAGAAAAAATTTAAAAAAAAAACAAATTTTGGTTTGTATTTGAATGATTAAGTATTTATTATCATTCTTTACGAAAAAGCTAACCGTGTATTTTAGCATGTAATGAGCGAACAAACACATGAAACATGTGTTTTAGGGGCAAACAAAGATTGTGGAGATATATTTTAAAATGAATAGAAATTTTGGTTTGCATTTGAATAATTTAGTATTTACTATCATTCTTTATGAAAAATCTAACTCTGTTTTTTACCACGAAACGAGCGAACGAACGCACGAAACATGAGTTTTAGGGGCAAATAAAGATTGTTGAGAAATACTTTAAAATGAATACAAATTTCGGTTTGCATTTGAATAATATAGTATTTACTCTTATTCTTTACGAAAAATCTAACCGAGATATTTAGCATGAAATGAGCGAACAAAGGCATGAAACAAGAGTTTTAGGTGCAAACAAAGATTTTGAAGAAATATTTTAAAATGAATACAAATTTTGGTTTGTATTTGAATAATTTAGTATTTACTATCACTCTTAGCGACAAATCTATATGAGTTTTTCTGAATGAGTCGAGCGAACAAACGCACGAAACATGAGTTTTAGGGGCCAACAAATATTGTTGAGAAATATTTTAAAAGGAATACATATTTTGGATTGCATTTGATTAATTTAGTATTTACATTCATTCTCTATGAAAAATCTATCCGAGTTATTTTATTAGGGAAACGAATGGAAAATCACACGAAACATGTGGTTTTGGGGGAACAAAGATTGTGGAGAAATATTTAAAATAAATAGAAATTTTGGTTTGCATTTGAATAATTTAGTTTTTACTATCAATCTTTACGAAAAATCAATCCGAGTTTTTTTGAATGACATGAGCAAGCAAATGCACGAAATATGAGTTTTAGGGGCAAATAACAAGTGTGGAGAAATATTTTAAAATGCATACAACTTTTTGTTTCCATTTGAATAATTTAGTATTAACGATCATTCTTTACGAAAAATCTATCCGAGTTTTTTTTAAATGAACCGAGCGAACAAACGAACGAAACATGAATTTTAGGGCCAAAAAAAGAATGTGGAGAAATATTTTAAAATGAATTGAAATTTTGGTTTGTATTTGAATAATTTTGTATTTACTATTATTATTTATGAAAAATCTAAACGAGTTTTTTTGCAAGAAACGAGCGAACAAATGCACGAAACATGAGTTTTAAGGGCGAAGAAAAACCGTGGAGAAAAAATTTAAAACAAAAAGAAATTTTGGTTTGCATTTGAATAATTAAGTATTTACTATTATTCTTTACGAAAAAGCTAACCGAGTGTTTTAGCATGTAATGAGCGAACAAACACATGAAACATGAGTTTTAGGGGCAAACAAAGATTGTGGTGAAATAATTTAACGTGAATACAAATTTTGGTTTGCATTTGAATAATTTAGTATTTACTATCTTTATTTACGAAAAATCTATCCAAGTTATTTAGCATGAAACGAGCGAACAACCGCGTGAAACATGAATTTGGGGGGCAAATAAAGATTGTTAAGAAATACTTTAACATGAATACAAATTTCGGTTTACATTTGAATAATATAGTATTTACTGTTATTCTTTACGAAAAATCTAACCGAGATATTTAGCATGAAATGAGCGAACAAAGGGATGAAACAAGAGTTTTAGGTGCAAACAAAGATTGTGGAGAAGTATTTTAAAATGAATACAAATTTTGGTTTGTATTTGAATAATTTAGTATTTACTATCATTCTTAGCGACAAATCAATCAGAGTTTTTTTGAATGAGTCGAGCGAACAAAGATTGTGGAGAAATATTTTAAAAGGAATATATATTTCGGTTTGCATTTGAATAATTTAGTATTTACATTCATTCTCTACGAAAAATCTATCCGAGTTGTTTTATTAAGGAAACGAGTGAAAAAATGCACGAAACATGAGTTTTTGGGGGAACAAAGATTATGTAGAAATATTTAAAATGAATAGAAATTTTGGTTTGCATTTGAATAATTTAGTTTTTACTATCAATCTTTACGAAAAATCTATCCGAGATTTTTTCATTGAACCGAGCGAACAAACGCACGAAACATGAGTTTTAAGGTTAAAAAAAGAATGTGGAAAAATCTTTTAAAATAAATAGAAATTTTTGTTTGCATTTGAATAATTTAGTATTTACTGTCATTATTTATGAAAAATCTAACCGAGTTTTTTTGCATGAAACGAGCGAACAAATGCACGGAACATGAATTTTAGGGGCAAAGAAAAACTGTGGAGAAAAAATTTAAAAGAAAACAAATTTTGATTTGCATTTGAATAATTTAGTATTTACTATCATTCTTTATGAAAAAGCAAACCGAGTGTTTTAGAATGTAATGAGCGAAAAAACACATGAAACATGTGTTTTTTGGGCAAACAAAGATTGTGGAGAAATATTTTAAAGTGAATAGAAATTTTGATTTGCATTTGAATAGTTTTGTATTTACTATCATTCTTTAAGAAAAATCTTCCTGAGTTTTTCGCATGAAACGAGCGAACAAACGCCCGAAATATCAATTTTAGGGGCAAAGAAAAACTGTGGAGAAAAAATTTAAAATAAAAACAAATTTTAGTTTGCATTTGAATAATTAAGTATTTACTATTATTCTTTACGAAAAAGCTAACCGAGTGTTTTAGCATATAATGAGCGAAACAAACACATGAAACATCTGTTTTAGGGGCAAACAAAGATTGTTGAGAAATATTTTAAAAAGAATACAAATTTTGGTTTGCATTTGAATAATATAGTATTTACTATTATTCTTTACGAAAATCTAAATGAGATTTTCAGCACGAAATGAGCGAACAATGGCATGAAACAAGAGTTTTAGGGGCAAACAAAGATTGTGGAGAAATATTTTAAACTGAATACAAATTTTGGTTTGTATTTGAATAATTTAGTATTTACTATCAGTCTTAGCGACAAATCTATCATAGTTTTTTTGTATGAGTCGAGCGAACAAACGCACGAAACATGAGTTTTAGGGGCAAACAAAGATTGTCGAGAAATTTTATAAAAGGAATACATATTTTTGTTTGCATTTGAATAATTTAGTATTTACATTCATTCTCTACAAAAAATCTGTCCGAGTTTTGTTTTTAATTAAATGAGTGGAAAAACGCACGAAACATGAGTTTTAGGGGGAACAAAGATTATGGAGAAATATTTAAAATGAATAGAAATTTTGGTTTGCATTTGAATAATTTAGTTTTTACTATCAATCTTTACGAAAAATCTATCCGAGTTTTTTTGAGTGAAATGAGCAAGCAAACGCACGAAATATGAGTTTTAGGGGTGAATAACGAGTGTGGAGAAATATTTTAAAATGCATACAAACTTTTGTTTGCATTTGAATAATTTAGTATTAATGACCATTCTTTACGAATATGCGAGTTTTTTTTAATGAACTGAGCAAACAAACGCACGAAACATGAGGTTTAGGGCCAAAAAAAGAATGTGGAGAAATCTTTTAAAATGAATACAAATTTTGGTTTGTATTTGAATAACTTAGTATTTACTATCATTTTTTATGAAAATCTATCCGTGAACAAATGCATGAAACATGAGTTTAAGGGGTAAAGAATAACCGTGGAGAAAAAATTTAAAACAAAAACAAATTTTGGTTTTCATTTGAATAATTAAGTATTTACTATCATTCTTTACGAAAAAGCTGACCGAGTGTTTTAGCATGTAATGAGGGAACAAACACTTGAAACATGTGTTTTAGGGGCAACAAAGATTGTGGAGAAATATTTTAAAATGAATAGAAATTTTGGTTTGCATTTGAATAATTTAGTATTTACTATCATTCTTTAAGAAAAATCTTCCGGAGTTTTTTCGCATGAAACGAGCGAACAAACGCCCGAAATATCAGTTTTAGGGGCAAAGAAAAACTGTGGAGAAAAAATTTAAAACAGAAACAAATTTTAGTTTATATTTGAATAATTAAGTATTTACTATCATTCTTTACGAAAAAGCTAACCGAGTGTTTTAGCATATAATGAGTGAACAAACACCTGAAACATCTGTTTTAGGGGCAAACAAAGATTGTTGAGAAATATTTTAAAATGAATACAAATTTCGGTTTGCATTTGAATAATATAGTATTTACTATTATTCTTTACGAAAATCTAAACGAGATTTTCAGCACGAAATGAGCGAACAATGGCATGAAACAAGAGTTTTAGGGGCAAACAAAGATTGTGGAGAAATATTTTAAAATGAATACAAATTTTGGTTTGTATTTGAATAATTTAGTATTTACTATCTGTCTTAGCGACAAATCTATCATAGTTTTTTTGTATGAGTCGAGCGAGCAAACGCACGAAACATGAGTTTTAGGGGAAAACGAAGATTGTGGAGAAATATTATAAAAGGAATACATATTTTTGTTTGCATTTGAATAATTTAGTATTTACATTCATTCTCTACAAAAAATCTATCCGAGTTTTCTTTTTAATGAAATGAGTGGAAAAACGCACGAAACATGAGTTTTAGGGGGAACAAAGATTATGGAAAAATATTTAAAATGAATAGAAATTTTGGTTTGCATTTGAATAATTTAGTTTTTACTATCAATCTTTACGAAAAATCTATCCGAGTTATTTTTTAGTGAAACGAGCGAACAAACACACGAAACATGAGTTTTAGGGGGCAAACAAAGATTGTGGAGAAATCTTTTAAATTGAATACAAAATTCGGTTTGTATTTGAATAATTTAGTATTTACTATCATTATTTGTGAAAAATCTAACAGAGTTTTTTAGCATGAAACGAGCGAACAAATGCACGAAACTTGAGTTTAAGGTGCAACGAAAGACTATGGAGAAATTTTTTAAAATAAAAATAAATTTTGGTTTGCATTTGAATTATTTAGTAATTACTATCATTCTTTACGAAAAAGCTAACCGAGTGTTTTAGCATTTAATGAGCGAACAAACACGTGAAACATGAGATTTAGGGGCAAACAAAGATTGTGGAGAAATATTTTAAAATGAATAGAAATTTCGGTTTGCATTTGAATAATTTAGTATTTACTATCATTCTTAGCGACAAATGTATCCGAGAATTTTTGAATGAGTCGAGCGAAGAAACGCACGAAACATGAGTTTTAGGGGGAAACAAAGATTGTGGAGAAATGTTTTGAAAGGAATACATATTTTGATTTGCATTTGAATAATTTAGTATTTACAATCATTCTTTACAAAAAATGTATCCGAGTTGTTTTTTTAATGAAACGAGTGAAAAAACGCACGAGACATGAGTTTTAGGGGGAATAAAGAATATGGAGAAATATTTAAAATGGATAGTAATTTTGGTTCGCATTTGAATAATTTAGTTTTTACTATCGATCTTTACGAAAAATCTATTCGAGTTTTTTTGAACGAAACGAGGAATCAAACGCACGTAATATGAGTTTTAGGGGCGAATAACGATTGTGGAGAAATATTTTAAAATTCACACAAATTTTTGTTTGCATTTGAACAATTTAGTATTAACGATCATTGTTTACGAAAAATCTATCCGAGTTATTTTTTAGTGAAACGAGCGAACAAACGCATGAAACATGAGTTTTAGGGACAAACAAAGATTGTGGAGAAATCTTTAAAAATGAATACCAATTTTGGTTTGTATTTGAATATGTTGGTATTTACTATCATTATTTATAAAAAATCTAACCGAGTTTTTTAGCATGAAACGAGCCAACAAATGCATGAAACATGAGTTTTAGGGGCAATGAAAGACTTTGGAGAAATGTTTTAAAGCAAAAACAAATTTTGGTTTGCATTTGAATAATTACGTATTTACTATCATTCTTTACAAAAAGCTAACCGAGTGTTTTAGCATGTAATGAGCGAACAAACACATGAAACATGAGTTTTAGGGGCAAACAAAGATTGTGGAGAAATATTTTAAAATGATTACAAATTTTGGTTTGCATTTGAATAATTTAGTATTTACATTCATTCACTACGAAAAATCTATCAGAGTTGTTTTTTTAAGGAAACGAGTGAAAAAACGCACAAAACATGAGTTTTAGGGGCAAACAAAGATTGTGGAGAAATGTTTTAAAAGGAATACATATTTTGATTTGCATTTGAATAATTTAGTATTCACAATCATTCTCTACGAAAAATCTATCCGAGGTGTTTTTTTAATGAAACGAGTGAAAAAATGCACGAAACATGAGTTTTAGGGGGAACAAAGATTATGGAGAAATATTTAAAATGAATAGAAATTTTGGTTCCCATTTGAATAATTTAGTTTTTACTATCAATCTTTGAGAAAAATCTATCCGAGTTTTTTTGAATGAAACTAGGAAGCAAATGCACGAAACAGCAGTTGTACGGGCGAATAACGATTGTGGCGAAATATTTTAAAATTCACACAAATTTTTGTTTGCATTTGAACAATTTAGCATTAACGATCATTCTTTCCGAAAATCTATCCCAGTTATTTTTTAGTGAAACGAGCGAACAAATGCATGAAACATGAGTTTTAGGGGCAAACAAAGATTGTGGAGAAATCTTTTAAAATGAATACAAATTTTGGTTTGTATTTGATTAAGTTGGTATTTACTATAATTATTTATAAAAAATCTAACCGAGTTTTTTTGCAAGAAACGAGCGAACAAATTCACGAAACATGAATTTTAGAGGCAAAGAAAGACTGTGTACAAATTTTTTAAAATGAAAACAAATTTCGGTTTGCATTTAAATAATTAAGTATTTACTATCATTCTTTACGAAAAAGCTAACCGAGTGTTTTAGCATGTAATGAGCGAACAAACACATGAAACATGAGTTTTAGGGTTAAACAAAGATTGTGGAGAAATATTTTAAAATGAATACAAATTTTGGTTTGTATTTGAATAATTTAGTATTTACTATCATTCTTTAAGAAAAATCTAATTGAGTTTTTTAGCATGAAACGAGCGAACAAACACCCGAAACATGAGTTTTAGGGACAAATAAAGATTGTTGAGAAATAATTAAAATGAATATAAATTTCGGTTTGCATTTGAATGATATAGTATTTACTATTATTCTTTACGAAAAATCTAACCGAGATATGTAGCATGAAATAAGCAAACAAAGTCATGAAACAAGAGTTTTAGGTGTCCATAAAGATTGTGGAGAAATATTTTAAAATGAATACAAATTTTGGTTTGTATTTGAATAATTCAGTATTTACTACCATTCTTAGCGACAAATCTATCGTAAATCATTTTCTACGAAAAATCTATCCGAGGTGTTTTTTTAATGAAACGAGTGAAAAAATGCACGAAACATGACTTTTAGGGGGAACAAAGATTATGGAGAAATATTTAAAATGAATAGAAATTTTGGTTCGCATTTGAATAATTTAGTTTTTACTATCAATCTTTGCGAAAAATCTATCCGAGTTTTTTCGAATGAAACGAACAAGCAAACGCACGAAATAGGAGTTGTACGGGCGAATAACGATTGTGGCGAAATATTTTAAAATTCACACAAATTTTTGTTTACATTTGAACAATTTAGGATTAACGATCATTCTTTCCGAAAATCTATCCGAGTTATTTTTTAGTGAAACGAGCGAACAAATACATGAAACATGAGTTTTAGGGGCAAACAAAGATTGTGGAGAAATCTTTTAAAATGAATACAAATTTTGGTTTGTATTTGATTAAGTTGGTATTTACTATCAATATTTATAAAAAATCTAACCGAGTTTTTTTTGCAAGAAACGAGTGAACAAATGCACGAAACACGAGATTTAGAGGCAAAGAAAGACTGGGTAGAAATTTTTTAAAACAAAAACAAATTTCGGTTTGCATTTGAATATTTAAGTATTTACTATCATTCTTTATGAAAAAGCTAACCGAGTGTTTTTGCATGTAATGAGCGAACAAACACATGAAACATGAGTTTTAGGGACAAACAAAGATTGTGGAGAAATATTTTAAAATGAATACAAATTTTGGTTTGTATTTGAATAATTTAATATTTACTATCATTCTTTAAGAAAAATCTAACTGTGTTTTTTAGCACGAAACGAGCGAACAAACATGCGTAACATGAGTTTTAGGGACAAATAAAGATTGTTGAGAAATAATTAAAATGAATACAAATTTCGGTTTGCATTTGAATGATATAGTATTTAGTATTATTCTTTACGAAAAATCTAACCGAGATATTTACCATGAAATGAGCAAACAAAGGCATGAAACAAGAGTTTTAGGTACAAATAAAGATTGTGGAGAAATATTTTAAAATGAATACAAATTTTGGTTTGTATTTGAATAATTCATTATTTACTACCATTCTTAGCGACAAATCTATCATAGATTTTTTGAATGAGTCGAGCGAACAAACGCACGAAACATGAGTTTTAGGGGCAAACAAAGATTGTGGAGAAATATTTTAAAAGGAATACATATTTTGATTTGCATTTGAATAATTTAGTATTTACATTCATTCTCTACGAAAATCTATCCGAGTTGTTTTTTTAATGAAACGAGTGAAAAAATGCACGAAACATGAGTTTTAGGGGGAACAAAGATTATGAAGAAATTTTTAAAATGAATAGATATTTTGGTTTGCATTTGAATAATTTAGTTTTTACTATCAATCTTTACGAAAAAGCTAACCGAGTGTTTTAGCATGTAATGAGTGAACAAGCACATGAAACATGAGTTTTAGGGGCAAGCAAAGATTGTGGAGAAATATTATAAAATGAATACAAATTTTGGTTTGCATTTGAATAATTTAGTATTTACTATCATTCTTTATGAAAAATCTAACCGAGGTTTTTAGCATGAAACGAGCGAACAAACGCCCGAAACATGAGTTTTAGGGGCAAATAAAGATTGTTGAGGAATACTTTAAAATGAATACAAATTTCAGTTTGCTTTTGAATAATATAGTATTTACTATTATTCTTTACGAAAAATCTAACCGAGATATTTAGCGTGAAATGAGCAAACAATGGCATGAAACAAGAGTTTTAGGGGCAAACAAAGATTGTGGAGAAATATTTTAAAATGAATACAAATTTTGGTTTGTATTTGAATAATTTAGTATTTACTATCATTCTTAGCGACAAATCTATCATAGTTTTTTTGTATCAGTCGAGCGAACAAATGCATGAAACTTTACTTTTAGAGGCAAATAAAGATTGTGGAGAAATATTTTAAAAGGAATACATATTTTGATTTGCATTTGAATAATTTAGTATTTACATTCATTCTCTACGAAAAATCTATCCGAATTGTTTTTTTAATGAAACGAGTGAAAAAACGCACGAAACATGAGTTTTAGGGGGAACAAAGATTATCGAGAAATTTTTAAAATGAATAGAAATTTTGGTTTGCATTTGAATAATTTAGTTTTTTGTAATTTGTATTTTTATACACATTTTTACGGTTTTTATCATCTCAAATTCCATCATAATTCGCATAAAATATATATAAAACACTCATAATTCATAAAACATAATTTGAAACATCTTAATACATTTTAGTGTAATTTATAGGTGAAAAGGCCATAAAAAGAAGAATTGGAGGACTTATTTGAAAAGGCAACTCCAAAAGAAGCACCATCACGCAAATAATGCGCCAACGATGGTCAAATTATCCCTAAAACCCTCACATTCCCCATACACGTACTTCTCTAATCTTAAAGATGAACAACGTCGGTGGAAAAGACCAAGCATTGGAAGGAATAAGAAATGACCACAAAACATTATGAAAATGTCAACTGTCTCATGACGTTCTTCAGCCGAACCGATACGTAAACCGACCACGTTCGGTCCCAAAACAGAGAAGAAATGGCCACGTTTCCTATGACGTTTCATATCGGAACGTGACGTTCCGATCAAATGAATCATAACCATCGTTTTACACCTCAAATAAACCTAGCAGCGCAAGAATATAGAAAATGCGACGCGCAAAAATTCTGGTCAAAACTGAAAAGTCAACCGTCACAGTCAAGTCAACCCTTTTTCTCTCAAAAATGCGATTTTTTTTTCGAAATGCTCGGAATTGAACAAACTTGATACCATTCGACTCGTCTTGACAAGACAACCACAACCGTATGATTAACCATCGCTGGAATGGCGAGAGCTGGCCACAAAACGCAAAAATCCTGCTGTCATAATTCCAATGCCATTCTCTTCTACTCATTCCCCTCTTTCCAACCATATAAAGAACACAAAAAATGATGAAGAATTGAGTGAGATAATCGAGTTTGAACTCGGTGTTCAATGAAATTGAATTCTGTTTTTGCTGAAATAACTCAATTCGAGCTGAAATTTCTCAAGTCCATAACTCACTCTGCATACCTCCGTTTCACGTAAAACCAATTCCATTCTCTTCTTCTCTCTTTCCTCTCTTTCCATGGATACCAAGAGCACCAAAAATGATGAATAAATGGGAGAGATATTTGAGTTTGAAGTCGTGCTAGTAGCCGTTCGACGAAATTTCAGATTTCAAAATAACCGCCAAATACTAAAATTCGAAATTCTCCCTCATTTCTTCAACGGAATATAACGAAATTTGAACAGAAGGTTCTTCACACATGTGAGATTGGATCTAGACAACTGAAATTCTCCATTTTACCCCTGAAATTTCAGATCGAGCCAATCAAAAGAATACACTCTCAATCCCTCAACCCTCTATAAAATGCACCTCAATCTAGAGAAGAGAAATCACTCATTCTCCCACTCTCCTTAACTTATACACCACTCTTCATTCATCTTCTCTAACCTCTATAATCTCCATTAATGAGTTTCAAGCTTTCTTGAGCTCTAATTTTAATTTTTGAGTGAAATCGTTCAATTTGGTGCTGATTTGGGGAAATTTCGAATCGGTCAATTCTAGCTTGAATTGAGGTGCAATTGGAGCTTCAAATCAACTCAAGGAAGAAACTGGCTAGTCTTCCAAGTCTCGGTTTAGCCTAATTCTCTTTTAATTACTCGATTTGAATTTTAGATCTCAAGAACTCAATTTTGTAATAATCACGATGAAATCTTGTCAAATTCTTGTTCTTGTGAATATATGTGAGTGAATCTAGATAGGGAAGGGGATTTGTGATTTGTATGCATGAAATCTTGCTTTAATTTCGTGTAATTTTGCTGAATTTGAATGAATAGTCATGAACACACACAATTTTGAATAAATTGGGAAAAATTGCTTAGCTTGGTATTTTTCATCAATTGATCTATTAAATCGGAAGTTTATTGACTTGTTAATCATTTGAAATATTTAGCTTAGTATTTTGTGTGATTAATTTGGAGTTGTGATTGATTAAATTCATGTTTTGTTTAAAATGGATGTTTTAAATTAAACGAGTTTTTCAATCAATTTCTTGAGTAAATCTTAGCTTAGATCGCTCAAATCCATCATTTAAATCTGAAAAATTATACCCTAAGTGATTAATGATTGTTACACATTATGAATTTCCTATAAATCTCCATTTTTAAACCAAAAATCGAACTCTAAATCCAGTTTCTGTCTTGCTGCTATTTTTCTCTGTTTTTTCAGTATTTTTCTATTAATTTCGTGCCCTAATATGTTCTGAAAAATTAAATAAATGTCTTTAAAATTTAGATCTCATTTATTAGATAATTTTCAAATCAAATTTTGTCCAATTCCGATCTATAATTTGTGAGATATTAATTTTCGAAGTTTGTAATATTTATGTTTTTTATCTTTTTGTCCAGATCTACTGTTTCTTTTCTTCTGAATTTTAAAAAATAGAAAAATAAATAATTAAAATCCGAAAATAGTCCTACTTAAAGTAATGTGCAGTGTAGAATCCAAATATGTTTTTTAAAATAGATAGTTGTAAAGACCAAAACCAGTTCTGATCTAGATCTGAATTTTCATTTTAAATCTCAAACTGCAAAAGATAATTATATGAAATTTTAACAGATAATCCAAAAAGTGATAATTGAATTTCTCTATGAATTTTGGGATTTTTCAAGGTTTGGTGGTTCTTCTATAATTTTCTGAAATTACTGCTGAACCGATTTTGAAACTGAGATAAGTTCTGGACTTAATTGCAAATAACTCGAAAATCTTTAATAAAATAATGATAACAGTAAAGAACCACAATATAGATCTCTCCTTCTAGTTTCCAACGGTATCTCGTGAGTTGGATTCGGAGTTTATTTGGTCTAGTTACGAATTAAAACACCAAAGTGTGACGTGCTGAATTTTCACGATAAGGCTGAAAAGAAAATTTAAACTTGGAAATTTACCTAATAAACCTTGAAATAAAAGATTTTACACTAAAGAATAATCATTGAAACTAGTTAATTCTTGAGGCCACACCTCCTTGTGTTCGACCCCTAAACTCATTACCACTCATACTCGTAATTGATTAATAAGGAAATATAAATTGTTTTGTTAAATTGTGTGAAATTCAAGGACGATTTTACACGATTTACAAATGACGCCGTTGCCGGGGAGGCGGCTTGCATCAAGTTTTTAACTAACCAATCTCATATTTTCTCTAGTGTTTTTTTCTCTTGAATTTTTGAAGGTTTATGAGAAAGACAAGATCACAAGGTGAAGTACACACTCCTCGCAGGAAGGACTCAACAAGCATTTAAGAGAGGTCAAGAGGAACAAGGCGAAAAGCGAACAAGGCACAACTTCATCAAGCAAAGGAACGGAACAAGAAGAAGCTTCTCCTTTCACGCAAGGGCCTCGCGTACGACAAGAAGAGCTACACCAGGTGGAAAAGCCACAAGAAGAAGCTCAAATTCGACCTTTCATCATCCCGTCTTCAACTCCAAGACCCGTGTCTCCACCTCCTTCTATTTCTCATTGTAAATCTAATTCACCAACCTCATCATCATCTTCATCTCATTTTAAAAATCAAGAAGTTGAAAAAGAATTTAAAGAAACATTAATAAAAGTACAAATGGCTCAACAAAGAACATTAGGGAATTTTTAGAGCAAAAGATTCAAGAAAATCTTGGAAATATTGTGATACCTAGGGTACCAAATTTCAAGATAAGTCCATCCATGTTAAGTGCCTTACCAATTTTTGAAGGGCATAAAAATGACAATCCGTATGCTCATTTAGATGAATTTCATATGAAATGCACTGCATTATTTGGTAAAACTGACAATCTGGACAACATTAAGTTGATCCTTTTTCCTCATACATTAGGAGCAGGCCCCTAGGGATTGGCTAAATCATTTACAGGGTGGACCATTCGAGACATTCGACGAAGTGGCAAAGCGATTTCTTAAGCGGTACTTTTCAAGCACGCTTACCGCTAAAATACGCAAAGAGATTACCAACATTCAACAACGAGGCGACGAAACCCTTCAAGAATACTACGAGCGCTTCGTACGATTGTGCACCTCTTGCCCTAACCATAACCTCACTGAGACCTCGTTACTCGGCCAATTTATCCATGGGATGAATGCGCTAGAAGCCCGTCTTCTCCAATGCTCGGCTGGTGGATCTTTTAACGATAAAACTCCTGCTGAAACCATGGCTGAAGGAAACTTAGGTCGTGATGGGATCTTAGGGCAAGTAAACACAACAAGCACAGTAGATCTCAAAGTAATGGAATCTCGCATCACGGCAAATTTCGAGACGAAGTTCAACAAAGTGCTGAAGGTGGTGGGGGCAAAAATGGAACCCACACCATGCGAGTTTTGCTCAAGCACGGATCACGCAACCGATGAGTGTGGATGGTTACCAACACCCTCAATATGCATACGAACCTTGGAAGAAAAATCCTAATCTCCGTTGGCGCGATAACCCTCAATTTCAACAATCCCAACAAGGTTATCAAAAATCTAGAGTGTATCTTCATCCTAATGCACAATCTCAACACCAACCTCAACAACAACAAGCACCTCAACCCCTACCTCCAACTCCTCAAGCCTCATCTTCAAACACCGAATTTGCTCAAATTCTTGCCATGATGCAAGGAATGTCGGGACAAATATCGGGGCAAACCTTGCTTATAAACAACATTAAAGATGAGTTAAAAGGGGAAATTACTACTCTTGCCCAAAGTCAAGCCACCCAAGGTCGACAAATGCAAAACCTTGAAATTCAAGTCAAACAAATCACAAGTGAAGTTAACGTGCTCAAGGGACAAATGGGGAATAAGTTACCCTCTCAAGGAACAGACCCTACAAATCTCAAGCCCATCAATGCGATCCAATTGAGGAGTGGGAAGCAAGTGGAATTCCCGAGAGAAGAGGAGGAAGTGATGGTACAAAGGCCAAGAGAAGACAAGTCGAGTACAAAAGAGGTACAAGATGTTGAATATGGGAATAGTAACGAGGGGAAGGAAGGAGGAAAAGATGGTGAGAAAAAGGTTCAAGAGAAAGAGGTAAAAAAAGAGAAGTCTCCTACGCCAAAAGCACCCTTTCCGCATCGCTTGGCGGTAAATACAAAGAAGGATGAACTCGACAAGGATATTCTTGAAGTATTCAAGAAAGTGGAGGTGAATATTCCAATCATCGACGCTATCCGAACACACCCTTGTACAAACAAGAGGAAGCTAAAGGGGAATGAAACGGTAAACTTACCCTCGGTGATGAGCATCAACACACGAGTGGCCCAAAAAGAGAAGGACCCTGGAGTCTTTGCCATTCCTTGCACCATCGGGCTCCAACAACTCGCGAAGTGTATGCTTGATTTGGGCGCTTCAATCAATGTGATGCCTAGGTCAGTTTGTGAGACCTTGGGCCTAGGCGAGCTCAAAGACACACGTGTGATGGTCCAATTCGCCAATCGCTCTGTAGCCCCAGTTTTGGGTGTTGCGGAAGATGTGCTGGTAAAGGTGAATGGATTGGTATTCCCTGCGGATTTCTACATACTCGAAATGGGAGACAACGCCGACTCATCCGCCATTCTCTTAGGAAGACCCTTCTTGAGAACAACTCGCACAAGGATTGACTGCCATTCGGGCACATTATCTATGGAGTTCGACAACGAGAAGATCACCTTCAACATTTTTGACACAATCAAATACCCCGACGATTACAATGTCTCTAGTATTTGCGTCATTGACGAAATCGACGAGCTAGTGGAAGAGCATCTCGAAGGGGAGTATTTAAATTCTTTAAATTCACTTAATTCCGATTTTGATGACTTTTGGGATGATTTAGAACTTGTAAATGCATTAGAAAAGGTGAATGAAAATGAATTACTACAAGATACAAATCCAATTAAAAGTGATGTAGTGATAGAAGAAATACAAAATGAAAACTTGCCTAATCTTGAAATTTGTAGAAAAGAAGAGGTTTATTCTTTTTCAGGACCAACTTCGAGCGAGCTTAAAATTTCAGGGAAACGAATGCCTCCATCAATCGAGACGGCACCCGACCTTGAGCTCAAAACGCTATCCGAGCATCTCAAATACGCCTACCTTGGACCTAAGGAGACTATACCCGTCATCATCGCCTCCAACCTAACACCCGAGTAAGAGGATAGCCCATCAATATTCTCAAACAGCACAAGAAGGCGATTGGGTGGACCCTAGCCGACATGCCTGGAATTAGTCCTTCGACTTGTATGCATAAGATTTCGCTTGAGGAAGGCTCCAAACCCTCGAGGGAAGCTCAAAGAAGGGTGCATCCCGTCATGATGGAGGTGGTGAAAAAGGAGCTCCTCAAGCTTCTTGATGCGGGGCTCATTTATGCGGTAGCGGACTCGGAATGGGTATCTCCAATCCATGTGGTTCCTAAGAAGACAGGAATCACGATTGTGGAGAATGCCGAAGGGGAAAAAGTGCCGACACGAGTGCAAAACGGATGGAGAGTGTGCATCGACTATCGAAAACTTAACGCGGCAACAAAGAAGGACCATTTCCCTCTTCCCTTCATCGATCAAATGCTCGAAAGATTAGCGGGGCGACCTTACTATTGCTTCTTGGATGGATATTCGAGATATTTTCAAATCGCCATCGACCCCGACGACCAAAAGAAAACAACCTTCACGTGTCCCTTTGGTACATTTGCCTATCGAACGATGCCGTTCGGGTTATGCAACGCACCGGGTACATTTCAAAGGTGTATGATCTCTATTTTTTCTGAATATATTTCTAAATTCATTGAGGTGTTTATGGATGACTTTTCCATTTATGGCAACTCATTTGACGAGTGTCTCCATAATTTGGGCCTAATAATGGAAAAGTGTGTGGAAGCTAATCTTGTCTTAAATTTTGAGAAGTGCCACTTTATGGTGAGCCATGGGATTGTTTTAGGGCATTTAATCTCAGAAAAAGTCTTGGAGGTCAACAAGGCAAAGATTGATGTGATTAAGACGCTTCCATACCCTCGCAACGTAAAAGATGTACGCTCCTTCCTCGGCCACGTGGGATTCTATAGGCGGTTCATTCGGGATTTCTCCAAGATCGCCCAACCCATGTGTCGCCTTCTCCAAAAGGAAGTGAAATTCGAGTTCGATGACGCGTGTAAGGAGGCATTCAACATCTTAAAAGGGAAATTATGCGAGGCTCCAATCATCAAGCCTCCAGACTGGAATCTTCCTTTCGAAATTATGTGTGACGCCAGCGATTTATGTGTTGGTGCCGTCTTGGGCCAACGCGTTGGTAGGGATCCTCATGTTATTTACTATGCCTCTAGGACCCAAGAAGAAGCCCAAAGAAATTACACAACAACTGAAAAATAATTATTAGCAATTGTTTTTGCATTGGAAAATTTCCGATCATATTTGGTCTGGATGAAGGTTGTTGTGTTTTTAGATCATGCGGCGCCCAAACACCTGAAAACCTCGACTTCTCCGATGGATCCTCCTTTTGCAAGAGTTCAACATGGAGATTCGGGACAAGAAAGGCGCCGAAAACTTGATGGCCGATCATCTCAGCCGACTCCCGACAAAGGCAGGCGATATACTTCCCATCAACGAGCTCTTCCTAGATGAACAACTCTATGCTATCCATGGAGTGATGCCTTGGTACGCCGACATTGTCAACTACTTGGAGACTCAGGAGCTCCCTGACACTCTCTCTCGAGCTCAGAAGGACAAGATAAAAAGCGACGCGCGCTATTATTTTTGGGAGGACCCTCATCTCTACAAGATTTGCTCTGACCAAATGGTGAGCAAATGCGTGCCTGACCATGAAAAATAGTCGGTACTCTCTTTTTGCCATACTTTGGAATGTGGGGGTCATTTTGGGGGGCAACGCACAAGCCACAAGGTGCTTCAAAGTGGCTTGTACAGGCCAACTCTTTACAAAGATGCTCATTCCTTTGTAAAGAGTTGCGAAAATTGCCAAAAGACAGGAAATCTAACCCGCAGAAATGAAATGCCTCTCAAAACTTTATTGTTTTGTGAGCTTTTTGATGTTTGGGGGATAGATTTCATGGGTCCTTTCCCCCAATCCAATGGTTATCTTTACATATTGGTGTGTGTCGATTATGTGTCAAAATGGGTAGAGGCAGTTCCTACAAGGGATGACAACTCCAAAACGGTAATAGAATTTCTCAAAAAGAATATTTTTCAGCGTTTTGGAGTCTCTAACGCCGTCATAAGTGATAAGCGTTTTGGCTCCCATTTTAACAACAAATACATGGAAAATCTTTTGAAAAATTATCATGTACAACACCGTATGTCTATCGCTTATCATCCCCAAACTAATGGACAAGCCGAAATCTCAAATAAAGAAATTAAATCAATCCTTGAGAAAGTGGTTAATCCCTCTCGCAAGGATTGGAGTCAAAGGATTGGGGATGCGCTTTGGGCGTACCGAACCGCGTACAAAACACCAATAGGAATGACACCATTTAAACTTGTGTATGGTAAAAGTTGTCATTTGCCTGTTGAAATAGAACACAAGACATATTAGGCAATTAAAAACCTGAATTGTGAATACTCAAAAGACGCGGGAATGAGTAAATTACAAATTCAAGAGTTGGAGGAAATCAGAATTGAAGCATACGACAACTCTCGAATTGATAAAGAAAAATTAGTCACCTATCATGACAAGATAATTAAGAGGAAAGATTTCAAAGTGGGAGATAAAGTCTTGTTATTCAATTCTCGGTTGAGGTTACATCCTGGGAAATTGAAGAGTAGGTGGATAGGGCCTTTTGAAATAACGAATATTTTGCCCTTTGGAGTATTTAAAATTTTTAGGGAAAAGAATGGCGCGTTCAAAGTCAATGGGCACCGACTCAAGGCGTTTTACGAAAATCATGACACAAGGTGGCTAGATGAGCAAGAGTTCGTCGATTACCCGAGCGGGGAAGGTACGAACAAATAAGCAAAAATGCGTCGAGCTCAAGACGTTAAACAAGGGCACTGGCGAGAGGCAACTCGTCGTGTCAGGTCGTATTTTTCTTTTCTTTATTTTATTCTCTTATTTTTACAAAACTGCTCTTTCACACTTAAACATTTGCTACGCAAAAGTTTAAGTGTGGTGGGGGAGATTTTGCATTAAACTCCAATAATTTTTCCAATTTCCACAAATTTTCTCATTTTTGAACTTCTTGTTTGAGGACAAACAAAGGTTTAAGTGTGGTGGGGCAGTTTTGTGCAAAACCAAGTTTTGTTTTCTTGTGAAAATTCATAAAAATTGATAAAAACAACATCAAACTCATAAAAACCATAAAAATTTAAAATTTTTTACTTTCCTTCTTTCATTTTGTTTTATTTTGGAAATAAAGTTTTGCACGCAAGAATTTTAAAATAAAAAAACAAAGGTTTTTGGAATATTTTAAATCTAAGCCCTCTCAGGTAATTTTTGAAAACTACTTAGGGTTTTGAAAAATGATGAAAAGATTTGAAAATTTTCAAAAGGATTTGACCTTTGTCATGAATGCCATATTTTCCAACTCACTCCATCTATAATATCCATTTAAAATCCATTAAGCGTTTCGATAATTCATAAATATTTTATTTACCCCTTCAATGAAATTATAAATCATTTTCCTTAAAGTAATGCTGTGATTAAAACTTTTGATGAATTCAAACCTTACTTTTAATATCACTAGTTTCGCAAAACTTTTCTAACTCAACCTATCTTTCATGGCATAGTTAATGACTCGTATGTCCATCTCTACTTTTCGCACTAAAAGCAAGTGACCGAAATCGTAACCTGTTATCCCTTCACAAAAAGGATAGCATACAAACTTTTACGTGTTTATAAACGAAAACGTTGAGTTAGTTGGTACTTTTGGGGTAATTTGTATAAATTCACCATTTTAAATTTAGGGGGAGAAAGTATCAAAAAAAAAATTAGGGCATTGTTTTCTGGAAAAAGGTTCGTATTTGAAGGATTGGGGAATTTTAAATAAATTTGAGTTTGAAATTATTAATGGATATTCATCGACTCTCGTGTATTATTATAATAATCAAATATTAGTATATAACATTCATGGCAATAACTAAATCTCTTTTCAAAACGCTTTAAACTGATTCTAAAAACCCTAACACTTGATTTTAATTTACGCATGAGGGCAAGCTTGGTTTAAGTGTGGTGGAATTTGTAATGTGTATTTTTATACACATTTTTAGGGTTTTTATCATCTCAAATTCAATCATAATTCACATAAAATATATATAAAACACTCATAATTCATAAAACATAATTTGAAATATCTTAATACATTTTTATGTAATTTATAGGTGAAAAGGCCATAAAATGAAGAATTGGAGGACTTATTTGAAAAGGCAACTCCAAAAGAAGCGCCATCACGCAAATAATGCGCCAACGATGGCCAAATTATCCCTACAACCCTCACATTCCCCATACACATACTTGTCTAATCTTAAAGATGAACAACGTTAGTGGAAAAGACCAAGCATTGGAACGAGTAAGAAACGACCACAAAACGTTATGAAAACGTCAACTGTCTCACGACGTTCTTCAGCCGAACGGATACGTAAACCGACCACGTTCGGTCCCAAAACTGAGAAGAAACGTCCACGTTTCCTATGACGTTTCGTATCGGAACGTGACGTTCCGATCAAATGAATCATAACCATCGTTTTACACCTCAAATAAACCTAGCAGCGCAAGAATATAGAAAATGCGACGCGCAAAAATTCTGGTCAAAACTGAAAAGTCAACCGTCGCAGTCAAGTCAACCCTTTCTCTCTCAAAAATGTGATTTTTTTTCAAAATGCTCGGAATTGAACAAACATGATACCATTCGTCTCGTCTTGACAAGACAACCACAACCGTATGATTAGCCATTGCTGGAATGGCGAGAGTTGGCCGCAAAACGCAATAAACCTGCTGTCAGCCCAAAAATAACCAATTTCGAGCTGCAGTTTTCTCGAGCTCACCATTTCCTGCAAAGATCTTGGTTTGTCATAATTCCAATGCCATTCTCTTCTACTCATTCCCCTCTTTTCAACCATATAAAGAACTCAAAAAATGATGAAGAATTGAGTGAGATAATCGAGTTTGAACTCGGTGTTCAATGAAATTGAATTCTGTTTTTGCTGAAATAACTCAATTCGAGCTGAAACTTCTCAAGTCCGTAACTCACTCTGCATACCTCCGTTTCACGTAAAACCAATTCCATTCTCTTCTTCTCTCTTTCCTCTTTCCATGGATACCAGGAGCACAAAAAATGATGAATACATGAGAGAGATATTTGAGTTTCAAGTCGTGCCAGTAACTGTTCGACGAAATTTCAGATTTCAAAATAACCGCCAAATACTAAAATTCGAAATTCTCCCTCATTTTTCAACGGAATATAACGAAATTTGAACAGAAGGTTCTTCACACATGTGAGATTGGATATGGACAACTGAAATTCTCCATTTTACCCCTGAAATTTCAGATCGAGCCAATCAAGAGAATACACTCTCAAGCCCTCAACTCTCTATAAAATGCACCTCAATCTAGAGAAGAGAAATCACTCATTCCCCCACTCTCCTTAACTTATACACCACTCTTCATTCATCTTCTCTAACCTCTATAATCTCCATTAATGAGTTTCAAGCTTTCTTGAGATCTAATTTTCATTTTTGAATGAAATCGTGCAATTTGGGGCAGATTTGGGGAAATTTCGAATCGGTCAATTCTAGCTTGAATTGAGGTGCAATTGGAGCTTCAAATCAACTCAAGGAAGAAACTGGCTAGTCTTCCAAGTCTCGGTTTAGCCTAATTCTCTTTTAATTACTCGATTTGAATTTTAGATCTCAAGAACTCAATTTTGTAATAACCAAGATGAAATCTTGTCAAATTCTTGTTCTTGTGAATATGTGTGAGTGAATCTAGATAGGGAAGGGGATTTGTGATTTGCATGCATGAAATCTTGCTTTAATTTCGTGTAATTTTGCTGAATTTGAATGAATAGTCATGAACACACACAATTTTGAATAAATTGGGAAAATTGCTTAGCTTGGTATTTTTCATCAATTGATCTATTAAATTGAAAGTTTTTTGACTTGTTAATCATTTGAAATATTTAGCTTAGTATTTTGTGTGATTAATTTGGAGTTGTGATTGATTGAATTCAAGTTTTGTTTAAAATGGCTGTTTTGAATTAAATGAGTTTTTCAATGAATTTCTTGAGTAAATCTTAGCTTAGATCGCTCAAATCCATCATTTAAATCTGAAAAATTATACCCTAAGTGATTAATGATTGTTACACGTCATGAATTTCCTATAAATCCCTATTTTTAAACCAAAAATTAAACCCTAAATCGAGTTTCCGTCTTGCTGCTGTTTTTCTCTGTTTTTTTAGTATTTTTCTTTTAATTTCGTGTCGTAATATGTTCTGAAAAATGAAATAAATATTTTTAAAATTTAGATCTCATTTATTAGATAATTTTCAAATCCAAGTTTACCCAATTCCGATCTATAATTTATGAGATATTAATTTTCTAAGTTTGTAATATTTCTGTTTTCTATCCTTCTGTTCAGGTCTACTGTTACTTTTCTTCTGAATTTTAAAAAATATAAAGACAAATAATAAAAATCCAAAAATAGTCCTACACGAAGTAATTTCAAGTGTAGAATCCAAATATGAATTTTAAAATAATAGTTGTTAAGACAGATTAGGAGATATTATAATTTTTGTGAGTACTGGTCTGTCAGAACCAGTTTCTGATCCAGATCTGAATTTTTATTTTAAATCTCAAACTACAAAATATCATTATATGAAATTTTAACAGATAATCCAAAAAGTGATAATTGAATTTCTTTATGAATTTTGGGATTTTTTAAGTTTTGGTGATTCTTCTATAATTTTCTGAATTTACTGTTGAATCGATTTTGAAACTGAGATAAGTTCTGGACTTAATTACAAATAACTCGAAAATCTTTAATAAAATAATAATAACAGTAAAGAACCACAATATAGATCTCTCCTTCTAGTTTCCAACGGTATCTCATGAGTTGGATCCCGAGTTTATTTGGTTTAGTTACGAATTAAAACACCAAAGTGTGACGTGCTGAATTTTCACGATAAGGTTGAAAAGAAAATTTCTACTTGGAAATTTAACTAATAAACCTTGAAATAAAAGATTTTACACTAAAGAATAATCATTGAAACTAGTTAATTCCTGACGCCACACCTCGTTGTGTTCGACCCCTAAACTCATTACCACTCATACTCATAATTGATTAATAGGGACATATAAATTGATTTGTTAAATTGTGTGAAATTCAACGACGATTTTAAACGATTTACATTTTTACTATCAATCTTTACGAAAAATCTATCCGAGTTTTTTTGAATGAAACGAGCAAGCAAACGCACGAAATATGAGTTTTAGGCGTGAATAACGAATGTGGAGAAATATTTTAAAATGCATACAAATTTTTGTTTGCATTTGAATTATTTAGTATTAACGATCATTCTTTACGAAAAATCTATCCGAGTTATTTTTTAGTGAAACGAGCGAACAAACACATGAAACATGAGTTTTAGGGGAAAACCATGATAGTGGAGAAATATTTTAAAATGAATACAAATTTTTGTTTGTATTTGAATAATTTGGAATTTACTATCATTATTTTTTAAAAATCTAACCGCGTTTTTAGCATGAAATGAGCGAACAAATGCACGAAACATGAGTTTTAGAGGCAAGGAAAGAATGTGAAGAAATTTTTTAAAACAAAAACAAATTTATGTTTGGATTTGAATAATAAAGCATTCACTATCATTCTTTACGAAAAAGCTAACCGAGTGTTTTAGCATGTAATGAGCGAACAAACACATGAAACATGAGTTTTAGGGGCAAATAAAGATTGTGGAGAAATATTTTAAAACGAAGGCAAATTTTGGTTTGCATTTGAATAATTTAGTATTTACGATCATTCTTTAAGAAAAATCTAACTGAGTTTTTTAGCATGAAACGAGCGAACAAACGCCCGAAACATGCGTTTTAGGAAAAAATAAAGATTGTTGAGGAATACTTTAAAATGAATACAAATTTCTGTTTGCATTTGAATAATATAGTATTTACTATTATTCTTTACGAAAAATCTAACCGAGATATGTAGCACGAAATGAGCGAACAAAGGCATGAAACAAGAGTTTTAGGGGCAAACAAAGATTGTGGAGAAATATTTTAAAATGAATACAAATTTTGGTTTGTATTTGAATAATTTATTCTTTACTATCATTCTTAGCGACAAATCTATCATCGTTTTTTTGTATGAGTCGAGCGAACAAACGCATGAAACGTGAGTTTTATGGGCAAACAAAGATTGTGGAGAAATATTTTAAAAGGCATATCTTTGTTTGCATTTGAATAATTTAGTATTTACATTCATTCTCTACGACAAACCTATCCGAGTTATTTTTTTAATGAAACGAGTGAAAAAACGCTAGAAACCTGAGATTTAGGGGGAACAATGATTGTGGAGAAATATTTAAAATGAATAGAAATTTTGGTCTGCATTTGAATAATTTAGTTTTTACTATCAATCTTTACGAAAAATCTATCCGTGTTTTTTTGAATGAAACGAGCAAGCAAACGCACGAAATCTGAGTTTTAGGGGCGAATAACGAAAGTGCAGAAATATTTTAAAATGCATACAAATTTTGGTTTGCATTTGAATAATTTAGTATTAACCATCATTCTTTACGAAAAATCTATCCGAGTTATTTTTTAGTGAAACGAGCGAACAAACGCACGAAACATGAGTTTTAGGGGCAAACAAAGATTGTGGTGAAATATTTTAAAAGGAATACATATTTTGATTTACATTTGAATAATTTAGTATTTACATTCATTCTCAACGAAAAATCTATCCGAGTTATTTTTTAGTGAAACGAGCGAACAAACGCATGAAACATGAGTTTTAGGGGCAAACAAAGACTGTGGAGAAAATTTTTAAAATGAACACAAATTTTTGTTTGTATTTGAATAATTTGGAATTTACTATCATTATTTTTTTGAAAATCTAACCGAGTTTTTTAGCATGAAACGAGTGAACAAATGCACGAAACATGAGTTTTAGAGGCAAGGAAAGACTGTGGAGAAATTTTTTAAAACAAAAACAAATTTTGGTTTGGATTTCAATAATTAAGTATTTGCTATCATTCTTTACGAAAAAGCTGACCGAGTGTTTTAGCATGTAATGAGTGAACAAACACATGAAACATGAGTTTTAGGGGCAAATAGGGATTGTGTAGAAATATTTTAAAATGAACGCAAATTTGGGTTTGCATTTGAATAATTTAATATTTACTATCATTCTTTAAGAAAAATCTAACTGAGTTTTTTAGCAGGAAACGAGCGAACAAACGCAAGAAACATGAGTTTTAGGGGCAAATAAAGATTGTTGAGGAATACTTTAAAATGAATACAAATTTCGGTTGGCATTTGAATAAAATAGTATTTACTATTATTCTTTACGAAAAATCTAACCGAGATATTTAGAATGAAATAAGCGAACAAAGACATGAATCAAGAGTTTTAGGGGCAAACAAAGATTGTGGAGAAATATTTTAAAATGAATACAAATTTTGGTTTGTATTTGATTAATTTAGAATTTACTATCATTCTTAGCGACAAATCTATCATAGTTGTTTTGTATGAGTAGAGCGAACAAACGCACGAAACATGAGTTTTATGGGGTAGCAAAGATTGTGGAGAAATATTTTAAAAGGAATACATATTTTTGTTTGCATTTGAATAATTTAGTATTTACATTCATTCTCTACGTAAAATCTATCCAAGTTATTTTTTTAAAGAAACGAGTGAAAAGACGCACGAAACATGCGTTTTAGGGGGAACAATGATGGTGTTGAAATATTTAAAATGAATAGAAATTTTCGTTTGCATTTGAATAATTTAGTTTTTACTATCAATCTTTACGAAAAATCTATCCGAGTTTTTTTGAATGAAAAGAGCAAGCAAACGCACCAAAATCTGAGTTTTAGGGGCGATTAACGATTGTGGAGAAATATTTTAAAATGCATACATATTTTTGTTTGCATTTGAATAATTTAGTATTAACGATCATTCTTTACGAAAAATCTATCCGAGTTATTTTTTTAGTGAAACGAGCGAACAAACGCACGAAACATGATTTTAGGGGCAAACAAAGATTGTGGAGAAATATTTTAAAATGAATACAAATTTTGGTTTGTATTTGAATAATTTGGTATTTACTATCATTATTTATAAAAAATCTAACCGAGTTTTTTAGTATGAAACGAGCGAACAAATGCACGAAACATGAGTTTTAGAGGCAAAGAAACATGGTGTAGAGAAATCTTTTAAAATGAATAGAAATTTTGGTTTGCGTTTGAATAATTAAGTATTTACTATCATTCTTTACGAAAAAGCTAACCGAGTGTTTTAGCATGTAATGAGCGAACAAACACATGAAACATGAGTTTTAGGGGCAAATAAAGATTGTGGAGAAATATTTTAAAATGAACGCAAATTTTGGTTTGCATTTGAATAATTTAGTATTTACTATCATTCTTTAAGAAAAATATAACTGAGTTTTTTGGCTTGAAACGAGCGGACAAACGCCTGAAACATGAGTTTTAGGGGCAAGTAAAGATTGTTGAGAAATAATTAAAATGAATACAAATTTCGGTTGGCATTTCAATGATATAGTATTTACTATTATTCTTTACGAAAAATCTAACCGAGATATTTAGCATGAAATGAGCGAACAAAGGCATGAAACATGAGTTTTAGGGGCAAACAAAGATTATGGAGAAATATTTTAAAATAAATACAAATTTTGGTTTGTATTTGATTAATTTAGTTTTTACTATCAATCTCTACGAAAAATCTATCCGAGTTATTTTTTTAAGAAAAAGAGTGAAGAAACACACAAAACTTGAGTATTAGTGGGAACAAAGATTATGGATATATATTTAAAATGAATAGAAATTTTGGTTTTCATTTGAATAATTTAGTTTTTACTACCATTCTTTACGAAAAATCTATCCGAGTTTTTTTGAATGAAAGGAACAAGCAAACGCACGAGATATGAGTTTTAGGGGCAAATAACGATTGTGAAGAAGTATTTTCAAATGCATACAAATCTTTGTTTGCATTTGAGTAATTTAGTATTAACGATCATTCTTTACGAAAAAATATATCTGAGTTATTTTTTAGTGAAACGAGCGAACAAACGCACGAAACATGAGTTTTAGTGCGAACCAAAGACTGTGGAGAAATCTTCTAAAATGAATACAAATTTTGGTTTGTATTTGAATAATTTGGTATTTACTATCATTATTTATAAAAAATCTAACCAAGTTTTTTAGCATGAAACGAGCGAACAAATGCACGAAACATGAGTTTTAGAGGCAAGGAAAGACTGTGGAGAAATTTTTTAAAACAAAAACACATTTTGGTTTGCATTTGAATAATTAAGTATTTACTATCATTCTTTACGAAAAAGCTAACCGAGTGTTTTAGCATGTAATGAGCGAACAAACACATGAAACATGAGTTTTAGGGGCAAACAAAGATTGTGGAGAAATATTTTAAAATGAATACAAATTTTGGTTTGCATTTGAATAATTTAGTATTTACTATCATTCTTTAATGAAAATCTAACTCAGTTTTTTGGCATGAAACGAGCGAACAAACGCCCGAAACATTAGTTTTAGGGACAAATAAAGATTGTTGAGAAATAATTAAAATGAATACAAATTTCGGTTTACATTTGAATGATATAGTATTTACTATTATTCTTTACGAAAAATCTAACCGAGATATTTAGCATGAAATGAGCGAACAAAGGTATGAAACAAGAGTTTTAGGTGCAAACAAAGATTGTGGAGAAATATTTTAAAATGAATACAAATTTTGGTTTGTATTTGAATAATTTAGTATTTACTGTCATTCTTAGCGACAAATCAATCCGAGTTTTTTTGAATGAAACGAGCAAGCAAAAACACGAAATCTGAGTTTTAGGGGCGATTAACGATTGTGGAGAAATATTTTAAAATGCATACATATTTTTGTTTGCATTTGAATAATTTAGTATTAACGATCATTCTTTACGAAAAATCTATCCAAGCTATTTTTTAGTGAAACGAGCGAACAAACGCACGAAACATGATTTTAGGTTAAACAAAGATTGTGGAGAAATATTTTAAAATGAATACAAATTTTGGTTTGTATTTGAATAATTTGGTATTTACTATCATTATTTATAAAAAATATAACCGAGTTTTTTAGCATGAAACGAGCGAACAAATGCACGAAACATGAGTTTTAGAGGCAAAGAAACATGGTGGAGAAATTTTTTAAAACAAAAACAAATTACATATTTTCATTTGCATTTGAATAATTTAGTATTTACATTCATTCTTTACGAAAAATCTATCCGAGTTATTTTTTTAATGAAACAAGTGAAAAAACACACGAAACATGAGTTTTAGGGGGAACACAGATTGTGGAGAAATTTTTAAATTGAATAGAAATTTTGGTTTGCATTTGAATAATGATTTTTTACTATCAATCTTTACGAAAAATCTATCAGAGTTTTTTTGAATGAAACGAGCAAGCAAACGCACGAAATATGAGTTTTGGGGACGAATAATGATTGTGGAGAAATATTTTAAAATGCATACAAATATTTGTTTGCATTTGAATAATTTAGTATTAATGATCATTCTATACGAAAAATCTATCCGAGTTATTTTTTAGTGAAACGAGCCAACAAACGCATGAGACATGAGTTTTAGGGGCAAACAAGGATTGTAGAGAAATCTTTTAAAATGAATACAAATTTTGGTTTGTATTTAAATAATTTGGTATTTACTATCATTGTTTATATAAAATCTCATCGAGTTTTTTAGCATGAAACGAGCGAACAAATGCACGAAACATGAGTTTTAGAGGCAAAGAAACATGGTGGAGAAATTTTTTAAAACAAAAACAAATTACATATTTTCTTTTGCATTTGAACAATTTAGTATTTACATTCATTCTCTATGAAAAATCTATCCGAGTTGTTTTTTTAATGAAACAAATGAATAAACACACGAAACATGAGTTTTAGGGGGAACACATATTATGGAGAAATTTTTAAATTGAATAGAAATTTTGGTTTGCATTTGAATAATGATTTTTTACTATCAATCTTTATGAAAAATCTATCCGAGTTTTTTTGAATGAAACGAGCAAGCAAACGCACGAAATATGAGTTTTGGGGATGAATAATGATTGTGGACAAATATTTTAAAATTCATACAAATTTTTGTTTGCATTTGAATAATTTAGTATTAATGATCATTCTATACGAAAAATTTATTCCGAGTTATTTTTTAGTGAAACGAGCCAACAAACGCATGAGACATGAGTTTTAGGGGCAAAAAAAGATTGTAGAGAAATCTTTTAAAATGAATACAAATTTTGGTTTGTATTTGAATAATTTGGTATTTACTCTCATTATTTATAAAAAATCTAACCGAGTTTTTTAGCATGAAACGAGCGAACAAATGCACGAAACATGAGTTTTAGAGGCAAAGAAATATGGTGGAGAAATTTTTTAAAACAAAAACAAATTACATATTTTGATTTGCATTTGAATAATTTAGTATTTACATTCATTCTTTACGAAAAATCTATCCGAGTTATTTTTTTAATGAAACAAGTGATAAAACACACGAAACATGAGTTTTAGGGGGAACACAGATTATGGAGAAATTTTTAAATTGAATAGAAACTTTGGTTCGCATTTGAATAATGATTTTTTACTATCAATCTTTACGAAAAATCTATCAGAGTTTTTTTGAATGAAACGAGCAAGCAAACGCACGAAATATGAGTTTTGGGGACGAATAATGATTGTGGAGAAATATTTTAAAATGCATACAAATATTTGTTTGCATTTGAATAATTTAGTATTAATGATCATTCTATACGAAAAATCTATCCGAGTTATTTTTTAGTGAAACGAGCCAACAAACGCATGAGACATGAGTTTTAGGGGCAAACAAGGATTGTAGAGAAATCTTTTGAAATGAATACAAATTTTGGTTTGTATTTAAATAATTTGGTATTTACTATCATTGTTTATATAAAATCTCATCGAGTTTTTTAGCATGAAACGAGCGAGCAAATGCACGAAACATGAGTTTTAGAGGCAAAGAAACATGGTGGAGAAATTTTTTAAAACAAAAACAAATTACATATTTTCTTTTGCATTTGAACAATTTAGTATTTACATTCATTCTCTATGAAAAATCTATCCGAGTTGTTTTTTTAATGAAACAAATGAAAAAACACACGAAACATGAGTTTTAGGGGGAACACATATTATGGAGAAATTTTTAAATTGAATAGAAATTTTGGTTTGCATTTGAATAATGATTTTTTACTATCAATCTTTATGAAAAATCTATCCGAGTTTTTTTGAATGAAACGAGCAAGCAAACGCACGAAATATGAGTTTTGGGGATGAATTTAAAATTCATACAAATTTTTGTTTGCATTTGAATAATTTAGTATTAATGATCATTCTATACGAAAAATTTATTCCGAGTTATTTTTTAGTGAAACGAGCCAACAAACGCATGAGACATGAGTTTTATGGGCAAACAAAGATTGTAGAGAAATCTTTTAAAATGAATACAAATTTTGGTTTGTATTTGAATAATTTGGTATTTACTCTCATTGTTTATAAAAAATCTAACCGAGTTTTTTAGCATGAAACGAGCGAACAAATGCACGAAACACGAGTTTTAGAGGCAAAGAAACATGGTGGAGAAATTTTTTAAAACAAAAACAAATTACATATTTTCTTTTGCATTTGAATAATTTAGTATTTACATTCATTCTCTATGAAAGATCTATCCGAGTTGTTTTTTTAATGAAACAAATGAAAAAACACACGAAACATGAGTTTTAGGGGGAACACAGATTATGGAGAAATTTTTAAATTGAATAGAAATTTTGGTTTGCATTTGAATAATGATTTTTTACTATCAATCTTTATGAAAAATCTATCCGAGTTTTTTTGAATGAAACGAGCAAGCAAACGCACGAAATATGAGTTTTGGGGATGAATAATGATTGTGGACAAATATTTTAAAATTCATACAAATTTTTGTTTGCATTTGAATAATTTAGTATTAATGATCATTCTATACGAAAAATTTATTCCGAGTTATTTTTTAGTGAAACGAGCCAACAAACGCATGAGACATGAGTTTTAGGGGCAAACAAAGATTGTAGAGAAATCTTTTAAAAGGAATACAAATTTTGGTTTGTATTTGAATAACTTGGTATTTACTCTCATTGTTTATATAAAATCTAACCGAGTTTTTTAGCATGAAACGAGCGAACAAATGCACGAAACATGAGTTTTAGAGGCAAAGAAACATGGTGGAGAAATTTTTTTAAACAAAAACAAATTACATATTTTCATTTGCATTTGAATAATTTAGTATTTACATTCATTCTCTACGAAAAATCTATCCGAGTTGTTTTTTTAATGAAACAAGTGAAAAAACACACGAAACATGAGTTTTAGGGGCAACACAGATTATGGAGAAATTTTTAAATTGAATAGAAATTTTGGTTTGCATTTGAATAATGATTTTTTACTATCAATCTTTACGAAAAATCTATCCGAGCTTTTTTGAATGAAACGAGCCAGCAAACGCACGAAATATGAGATTTGGGGACGAATAATGATTGTGGAGGAATATTTTAAAATGCATACAAATTTTTGTTTGTATTTGAATAATTTAGTATTAATGATCATTCTATACGAAAAATCTATCCGAGGTATTTTTTAGTGAAACGAGCCAACAAACGCATGAGACATGAGTTTTAGGGGCAAACAAAGATTGTAGAGAAATCTTTTAAAATGAATACAAATTTTGGTTTGTATTTGAATAATTTGGTATTTACTATCATTATTTATAAAAAATCTAACCGAGTTTTTTAGCATGAAACGAGCGAACAAATGCACGAAACATGAGTTTTAGAGGCAAAGAAACATGGTGGAGAAATTTTTTAAAACAAAAACAAATTACATATTTTGATTTGCATTTGAATAATTTAGTACTTACATTCATTCTCTACGAAAAATCTATCCGAGTTGTTTTTTTAATGAAACAAGTGATAAAACACACGAAACATGAGTTTTAGGGGGAACACAGATTATGGAGAAATTTTTAAATTGAATAGAAACTTTGGTTCGCATTTGAATAATGATTTTTTACTATCAATCTTTACGAAAAATCAATCCGAGTTTTTTTGAATGAAACGAGCAAGCAAACGCACGAAATATGAGTTTTGGGGACGAATAATGATTGTGGAGAAATATTTTAAAATGCATACAAATATTTGTTTGTATTTGAATAATTTAGTATTAATGATCATTCTATACGAAAAATCTATCCGAGTTATTTTTTAGTGAAACGAGCCAACAAACGCATGAGACATGAGTTTTAGGGGCAAACAAATATTGTAGAGAAATCTTTTAAAATGAATACAAATTTTGGTTTGTATTTAAATAATTTGGTATTTACTATCATTGTTTATATAAAATCTCACCGAGTTTTTTAGCATGAAACGAGCGAACAAATGCACGAAACATGAGTTTTAGAGGCAAAGAAACATGGTGGAGAAATTTTTTAAAACAAAAACAAATTACATATTTTCTTTTGCATTTGAATAATTTAGTATTTACATTCATTCTCTATGAAAAATCTATCCGAGTTGTTTTTTTAATGAAACAAATGAAAAAACACACGAAACATGAGTTTTAGGGGGAACACAGATTATGGAGAAATTTTTAAATTGAATAGAAATTTTGGTTTGCATTTGAATAATGATTTTTTACTATCAATCTTTATGAAAAATCTATCCGAGTTTTTTTGAATGAAACGAGCACGCAAACGCACGAAATATGAGTTTTGGGGATGAATAATGATTGTGGACAAATATTTTAAAATTCATACAAATTTTTGTTTGCATTTGAATAATTTAGTATTAATGATCATTCTATACGAAAAATTTATTCCGAGTTATTTTTTAGTGAAACGAGCCAACAAACGCATGAGACATGAGTTTTAGGGGCAAACAAAGATTGTAGAGAAATCTTTTAAAATGAATACAAATTTTGGTTTGTATTTGAATAATTTGGTATTTACTCTCATTGTTTATATAAAATCTAACCGAGTTTTTTAGCATGAAACGAGCGAACAAATGCACGAAACATGAGTTTTAGAGGCAAAGAAACATGGTGTAGAAATTTTTTTAAACAAAAACAAATTACATATTTTCATTTGCATTTGAATAATTTAGTATTTACATTCATTCTCTACGAAAAATCTATCCGAGTTGTTTTTTTAATGAAACAAGTGAAAAAACACACGAAACATGAGTTTTAGGGGCAACACAGATTATGGAGAAATTTTTAAATTGAATAGAAATTTTGGTTTGCATTTGAATAATGATTTTTTACTATCAATCTTTACGAAAAATCTATCCGAGTTTTTTTGAATGAAACGAGCAAGCAAACGCACGAAATATGAGATTTGGGGACGAATAATGATTGTGGAGAAATATTTTAAAATGCATACAAATTTTTGTTTGTATTTGAATAATTTAGTATTAATGATCATTCTATACGAAAAATGTATCCGAGTTATTTTTTAGTGAAACGAGCCAACAAACGCATGAGACATGAGTTTTAGGGGCAAACAAAGATTGTAGAGAAATCTTTTAAAATGAATAGAAATTTTGGTTTGTATTTGAATAATTTGGTATTTACTGTCATTATTTATAAAAAATCTAACCGAGTTTTTTAGCATGAAACGAGCGAACAAATGCACGAAACATGAGTTTTAGAGGAAAATAAACATGGTGGAGAAATTTATTAAAACAAAAACAAATTACATATTTTGATTTGCATTTGAATAATTTAGTACTTACAATCATTCTCTACGAAAAATCTATCCGAGTTGTTTTTTTAATGAAACAAGTGATAAAACACACGAAACATGAGTTTTAGGGGGAACACAGATTATGGAGAAATTTTTAAATTGAATAGAAATTTTGGTTCGCATTTGAATAATGATTTTTTACTATCAATCTTTACGAAAAATCTATCAGAGTTTTTTTGAATGAAACGAGCAAGCAAACGCACGAAATATGAGTTTTGGGGACGAATAATGATTGTGGAGAAATATTTTAAAATGCATACAAATATTTGTTTGCATTTGAATAATTTAGTATTAATGATTATTCTATACGAAAAATCTATCCGAGTTATTTTTTAGTGAAACGAGCCAACAAACGCATGAGACATGAGTTTTAGGGGCAAACAAAGATTGTAGAGAAATCTTTTAAAATGAAGACAAATTTTGGTTTGTATTTAAATAATTTGGTATTTACTATCATTGTTTATATAAAATCTCACCGAGTTTTTTAGCATGAAACGAGCGAACAAATGCACGAAACTTGAGTTTTAGAGGCAAAGAAACATGATGGAGAAATTTTTTAAAACAAAAAAAAATTACATATTTTCTTTTGCATTTGAATAATTTAGTATTTACATTCATTCTATATGAAAAATCTATCCGAGTTGTTTTTTTAATGAAACAAATGAAAAAACACACGAAACATGAGTTTTAGGGGGAACACAGATTATGGAGAAATTTTTAAATTGAATAGAAATTTTGGTTTGCATTTGAATAATGATTTTTTACTATCAATCTTTGCGAAAAATCTATCCGAGTTTTTTTGAATGAAACGAGCAAGCAAACGCACGAAATATGAGTTTCGGGGACGAATAATGATTGTGGACAAATATTTTAAAATTCATACAAATTTTTGTTTGCATTTGAATAATTTAGTATTAATGATCATTCTATACGAAAAATTTATTCCGAGTTATTTTTTAGTGAAACGAGCCAACAAACGCATGAGACATGAGTTTTAGGGGCAAACAAAGATTGTAGAGAAATCTTTTAAAATAAATACAAATTTTGGTTTGTATTTGAATAATTTGGTATTTACTCTCATTGTTTATATAAAATCTAACCGAGTTTTTTAGCATGAAACGAGCGAACAAATGCACGAAACATGAGTTTTAGAGGCAAAGAAACATGGTGGAGAAATTTTTTAAAACAAAAACAAATTACATATTTTCTTTTGCATTTGAATAATTTAGTATTTACATTCATTCTCTATGAAAAATCTATCCGAGTTGTTTTTTTAATGAAACAAATGAACAAACACACGAAACATGAGTTTTAGGGGGAACACACATTATGGAGAAATTTTTAAATTGAATAGAAATTTTGGTTTGCATTTGAATAATAATTTTTTACTATCAATCTTTACGAAAAATCTATCCGAGTTTTTTTGAATGAAACGAGCAAGCAAACGCACGAAATATGAGTTTTGGGGACGAATAATGATTGTGGAGAAATATTTTAAAATTCATACAAATTTTTGTTTGCATTTGAATAATTTAGTATTAATGATCATTCTATACGAAAAATTTATTCCGAGTTATTTTTTAGTGAAACGAGCCAACAAACGCATGAGACATGAGTTTTAGGGGCAAACAAAGATTGTAGAGAAATCTTTTAAAATAAATACAAATTTTGGTTTGTATTTGAATAATTTGGTATTTACTCTCATTGTTTATATAAAATCTAACCGAGTTTTTTAGCATGAAACGAGCGAACAAATGCACGAAACATGAGTTTTAGAGGCAAAGAAACATGGTGGAGAAATTTTTTAAAACAAAAACAAATTACATATTTTCTTTTGCATTTGAATAATTTAGTGTTTACATTCATTCTCTATGAAAAATCTATCCGAGTTGTTTTTTTAATGAAACAAATGAAAAAACACACGAAACATGAGTTTTAGGGGGAACACAGATTATGGAGAAATTTTTAAATTGAATAGAAATTTTGGTTTGCATTTGAATAATAATTTTTTACTATCAATCTTTACGAAAAATCTATCCGAGTTTTTTTGAATGAAACGAGCAAGCAAACGCACGAAATATGAGTTTTGGGGACGAATAATGATTGTGGACAAATATTTTAAAATTCATACAAATTTTTGTTTGCATTTGAATAATTTAGTATTAATGATCATTCTATACGAAAAATTTATTCCGAGTTATTTTTTAGTGAAACGAGCCAACAAACGCATGAGACATGAGTTTTAGGGGCAAACAAAGATTGTAGAGAAATCTTTTTAAATAAATACAAATTTTGGTTTGTATTTGAATAATTTGGTATTTACTCTCATTGTTTATATAAAATCTAACCGAGTTTTTTAGCATGAAACGAGCGAACAAATGCACGAAACATGAGTTTTAGAGGCAAAGAAACATGGTGGAGAAATTTTTTAAAACAAAAACAAATTACATATTTTGATTTGCATTTGAATAATTTAGTACTTACATTCATTCTCTACGAAAAATCTATCCGAGTTGTTTTTTTAATGAAACAAGTGATGAAACACACGAAACATGAGCTTTAGGGGGAACACAGATTATGGAGAATTTTTTAATTGAATAGAAATTTTGGTTCGCATTTGAATAATGATTTTTTACTATCAATCTTTACGAAAAATCTATCAGAGTTTTTTTGAATGAAACGAGCAAGCAAACGCACGAAATATGAGTTTTGGGGACGAATAATGATTGTGGAGAAATATTTTAAAATGCATACAAATATTTGTTTGCATTTGAATAATTTAGTATTAATGATTATTCTATACGAAAAATCTATCCGAGTTATTTTTTAGTGAAACGAGCCAACAAACGCATGAGACATGAGTTTTAGGGGCAAACAAAGATTGTAGAGAAATCTTTTAAAATGAAGACAAATTTTGGTTTGTATTTAAATAATTTGGTATTTACTATCATTGTTTATATAAAATCTCACCGAGTTTTTTAGCATGAAACGAGCGAACAAATGCACGAAACTTGAGTTTTAGAGGCAAAGAAACATGATGGAGAAATTTTTTAAAACAAAAAAAAATTACATATTTTCTTTTGCATTTGAATAATTTAGTATTTACATTCATTCTATATGAAAAATCTATCCGAGTTGTTTTTTTAATGAAACAAATGAAAAAACACACGAAACATGAGTTTTAGGGGGAACACAGATTATGGAGAAATTTTTAAATTGAATAGAAATTTTGGTTTGCATTTGAATAATGATTTTTTACTATCAATCTTTGCGAAAAATCTATCCGAGTTTTTTTGAATGAAACGAGCAAGCAAACGCACGAAATATGAGTTTCGGGGACGAATAATGATTGTGGACAAATATTTTATAATTCATACAAATTTTTGTTTGCATTTGAATAATTTAGTATTAATGATCATTCTATACGAAAAATTTATTCCGAGTTATTTTTTAGTGAAACGAGCCAACAAACGCATGAGACATGAGTTTTAGGGGCAAACAAAGATTGTAGAGAAATCTTTTAAAATAAATACAAATTTTGGTTTGTATTTGAATAATTTGGTATTTACTCTCATTGTTTATATAAAATCTAACCGAGTTTTTTAGCATGAAACGAGCGAACAAATGCACGAAACATGAGTTTTAGAGGCAAAGAAACATGGTGGAGAAATTTTTTAAAACAAAAACAAATTACATATTTTCTTTTGCATTTGAATAATTTAGTATTTACATTCATTCTCTATGAAAAATCTATCCGAGTTGTTTTTTTAATGAAACAAATGAAAAAACACACGAAACATGAGTTTTAGGGGGAACACAGATTATGGAGAAATTTTTAAATTGAATAGAAATTTTGGTTTGCATTTGAATAATAATTTTTTACTATCAATCTTTACGAAAAATCTATCCGAGTTTTTTTGAATGAAACGAGCAAGCAAACGCACGAAATATGAGTTTTGGGGACGAATAATGATTGTGGAGAAATATTTTAAAATTCATACAAATTTTTGTTTGCATTTGAATAATTTAGTATTAATGATCATTCTATACGAAAAATTTATTCCGAGTTATTTTTTAGTGAAACGAGCCAACAAACGCATGAGACATGAGTTTTAGGGGCAAACAAAGATTGTAGAGAAATCTTTTAAAATAAATACAAATTTTGGTTTGTATTTGAATAATTTGGTATTTACTCTCATTGTTTATATAAAATCTAACCGAGTTTTTTAGCATGAAACGAGCGAACAAATGCACGAAACATGAGTTTTAGAGGCAAAGAAACATGGTGGAGAAATTTTTTAAAACAAAAACAAATTACATATTTTCTTTTGCATTTGAATAATTTAGTATTTACATTCATTCTCTATGAAAAATCTATCCGAGTTGTTTTTTTAATGAAACAAATGAAAAAACACACGAAACATGAGTTTTAGGGGGAACACAGATTATGGAGAAATTTTTAAATTGAATAGAAATTTTGGTTTGCATTTGAATAATAATTTTTTACTATCAATCTTTACGAAAAATCTATCCGAGTTTTTTTGAATGAAACGAGCAAGCAAACGCACGAAATATGAGTTTTGGGGACGAATAATGATTGTGGACAAATATTTTAAAATTCATACAAATTTTTGTTTGCATTTGAATAATTTAGTATTAATGATCATTCTATACGAAAAATTTATTCCGAGTTATTTTTTAGTGAAACGAGCCAACAAACGCATGAGACATGAGTTTTAGGGGCAAACAAAGATTGTAGAGAAATCTTTTAAAACAAATACAAATTTTGGTTTGTATTTGAATAATTTGGTATTTACTCTCATTGTTTATATAAAATCTAACCGAGTTTTTTAGCATGAAACGAGCGAACAAATGCACGAAACATGAGTTTTAGAGGCAAAGAAACATGGTGGAGAAATTTTTTTAAACAAAAACAAATTACATATTTTCAATTGCATTTGAATAATTTAGTATTTACATTCATTCTCTACTAAAAATCTATCCGAGTTGTTTTTTTAATGAAACAAGTGAAAAAACACACGAAACATGAGTTTTAGGGGCAACACAGATTATGGAGAAATTTTTAAATTGAATAGAAATTTTGGTTTGCATTTGAATAATGATCGTAAATACTAAATTATTCATATGCAAACAAAAATTTGTATTCATTTTGAAATATTTCTTCACAATCGTTATTTGCCCCTGAAACTCATATTTCGAGCGTTTTTTCACTCGTTTCATTAAAAAAAAGCCCCGATAGATCGCTCATAGAGAATGATAGTATATACTAAATTATTCAAATGCAAATCAAAATATGTATTCCTTTTAAAATATTTCTCCAGAATCTTTATTTTCCCCTAAAACTCATGTTTAGTCCGTTTGTTCGCTCGTTTAATTCAAAAAAAATTCGGATAGATTTTTCGAAAAGAATGATAGTTAATACTAAATTATTCAAATGCAAACAAAATATGTATTCCCTTTAAAATATTTCTCCACAATCTTTGTTTGCCCGTAAAATTTATGTTTCGTGCGTTCGTTCGCTCATTTCATTCAAAAAAAACTCGGATAGAT